>JARHVA010007291.1:317500-655000 GCA_037957365.1 Torreya grandis | reverse complement strand
TCCAAATCATGCCCCCAATGAATCTAAAAACTATTTAAAATATGAGTAAGTGTGGATAACATGCTTCTAAAGCATGCTCCTAGTGAATCTAGGTGTGTCAAATACTAAATAAGTATGGATAACATGCTTCCAAAGCATACCCCCACTAAATCTAAAAACTACGACAAATGTGAATAACATGCCTCTATGACATGTCCCCACTTTGAGGTGGGGAATAATAGGAACCATTATTTACCTCACCTCAAAAAGGACAAAATAACTATATAATCTATGAGTGAAACCACGTAGCATTTAGAAGAACATGTCTAGGTAAATGTAGCGTTAAAGTGCATAGAATAATGTGATTATATGAATCCTAACATGCATGATAAAGATAATTAAAATTATAGATAGTAATGGTACAAGTTCAATAATCAAACAAGTTCAAAAAAAGATCACTCAAAATTAATTCAACATATAATGGTCCAAAGACACTGTAAACAAGGGCATGTTTAAATGCCACAAAATTGAATGGACATGACTTACTCAACTATCCAAAAAAACAAGAATGAAATAATAAAATGTCCATGAAATCACACATAGTCATGATGGACACAAATAAAACATCATATTGAAATGTTAAAACAAGCAAAAAAATAGAAAGGCAATACACTTAAGGAAGTACACAAAATAAAGCATAAGCAACCAGTTTAAACATCATAGTAACACATGGATCAAATGTGATAGCAAAAAATGTCAAAAATATCATATCAAGTACCCTATAAAATATATAATCATGGATAAAGGAATTTTAAAATATGTATATTAACTCAAAACATGATACTGAAAGTACTTATGAGTATTAAGATAAAATAAGTGGATGCTCCCAATGTCCACATGAAATGAGTAGAGGGAAGGCCAAACATCTAAAATAGGAATAGATATTGTATCTATGTATGTCTCAATCACATTGATGTATAAGCATGACACACATGTGTAAGTATTAGTAACTGATATTCCATCCATCAACATAGAACAAACACATAGATTCCAAGAAGCCAACATAGTATGTAGGTGTCAAAAGTATTTTTGGATTTTTGAATGGTTTTTTTTTAAAAAATTGGTAATTTTGGAATATGTGAAGATGTCTAATCAAGGAATTCCTCATCATCAAAATGTGTAGTATTATCAATATTTTTTTATATCAATGTAATGCCACCTCTTCAATGTTTTTGTCAAATGGTTTACCTGGAGCCAATGGTGCAAGTAAATAATCATACGCATCATGTTGTATGAAAATATTTGTAATCATATCAAGAAAAATAACACACATGTTTTTAGTATCTAGATTAACATCACACTTGACATGATATAGGTAACTGAATGTATCCTTGATATTATGTCATTAATGGAGAATACATTAGTTCATCTTTAGTATGTCCTAATCATACATGATATGTGGTGCCACAAGTTATATCCTACTTTTTATTATTAAACTAGAGATGGTGGAAATATACCTCATCAATATTAGTCGTAATAGTTAAATCTTCATGATTTGATCATTTTGAGAGATACATCTCTTCTAAAAGATATGAATGGTTTTGCCTTTTTCTTGTGTCAAACATAATGTGTATGTATCCTTCATTCTTATATTTATGAATTAGTTTCCTCAATGCCTCACATTTATTAGCATTATGGCAAATTATCTAATGATATTTATAATATGGTACCTTGTATTTTATAGGTAGAATACTAATTTGTGATTTGTGTCTAGTGGAAGGTAAATAAATCATTCTATTTTCAAGTAACATAGATAATATGGTATCCAGAGTATCTTTTTGTGTCATGATCTATAAAATTTGTTGTGAATCCTTTTCATAAGATTCCCCATTATTCACATGATGAATTTACATTTGAACCTTGTAAGGTTAATTCAATGTTTTTATGCAAGAAGGATGTATGAAATTGTAAGCATCTAGATGTTCATTTTCTATTTTTGTTTTCCATTTATCTAGATTCAATTTTGTAAATTAAAAAAGTGGATTTATCTTACATGTCTTAGGAATTTTAGGTTCAAATAGGTTATGTGAAATGTGATCAATTAGATCAAATTTTAGTTTTCACATTTTCTCATTAGTCATATAATAAGTGGTATCATCATTATCATAGTAATCTAAAACATGTCCATCTTTCTACTTAGTATTGACCAATAAAAGAAGCTCAAATGTTGGGGTCTCTTATAGTTTTATTAGATTCTTTAGTAATAATTTTTAATCTTGATGTGCATTTATGTGTACCTTAGTATCTAGTTTATTATTTACATCTAGAGATAAAGGATCCAGTGTACTTCACTAACCTTTTCATACATGTGTATGTGCTCAAGAGGAATGCATTGTTTAGGTGTTACCACTGTAAGAATGCCTTAATTTTTAGAAAGTATCATTTTTCAAAAAATTTAAGGTTAATTATCAATAGGCATGGATAATAATATCCCATCATATATGAATTTTACGCATAAATGAATTTATATGGATATCTTTTATTGAATATATTCAAGGTCTACCAAAAGGTAAATTATAATGTAATGATTTAGACATTACCCAAAAAGTAGTTAAAATTATTTTTGGTCCTAATATCACATCCAATGTGATTTTACCAACTAGAGGGATAAGTGAATATTCAAATAATTTTATATGAACAACCATTTTTTGAAGAATATTGGTGTAAATACCTATAGTGGTTATGAATTTTATGCTACAAATTTTTAGGCATGATTCGTTATCAATGAACACCCTTTTTATGCCTTTATTTTTCATGGCCAATTGTATGAACAAAGGAAAATTTTTGTCAATAATCTCTTTGGATGGTAAATTTTTTATATCAAAGGTAATGATCTTGGCATTGTTCTTGAAAATTTTCTTGAAATCCACAAAATAAACAAGCTCAATATTACTTGAAACTTGTGTCTCACACAATGCCTCATATAAGATATCCTTATAAACATTATATTACTTTAAGAGCTCAAGGATTGAAATTTTAACATGTGTATTGCTCAATAATGTCATATCCCTTTGATTTTATTACAATCTTAGGTTTAGGAATCACCTATTCCACATTAATAGGTGACTGAATGCGTTGAGTAACCTTACCTCTTTGATTAGTAACAACATGCACTGCTAAATACAATATAAGTAGTGGGTAAATCTAGGTTGATATGGTAGTTGTAAATCAAATAAGATTTAGGTATAATAATGGTTGACATCATGCATGTTGGGGTCTAGATATTGGTCCTATAATATTTCAAAAAAAATTAAGATATATCAAGTGTTTTTTCCACTTTAAAACCCTCTCATTATGTGTAAAATTTTATTTAACAAATTTGACAAGGGAAATGATATAGACAACCATATCAATAATTAAAAATTAGAACACAAAATGGGTGATAGAAGCATTCATGTTGTGCATATTTTATAACAATATGGGATCAATAATATAAAAAATAGAAAACCCTAATTGATCTAAGGTTTAGAATTCAAAGGTCAAGTTCACCAAATGTTTAATAACCCTAAAAATCTAGATTGGGGTTGTCTAGGGTTAAAGGGGATAAATATAGCCTAGGTTACAAGGGTGATAAACTATCTCTATAGTAGGCTAATTATATACTAAACTTATATATAAAATATGTTGAATTAATTAAACTAAGATATGATAAAAATAGTAATTACATCTATGCTAGATATAAAAATGACAAATTAACACTACACTTAGTTGGTTCTGATGCTAACACAATTCTAGATCTAAAATAGGTAGAAATTAGACTAAAAGAAGGTTCTAGAATAATCACCAAATTATAGATTAAGTGCCTCTAGATATATGGACACTAGCATTAGCTTTAGATAGTTACCTTGATGTAAATGTCTGAGCCTAACATATGTGTCCTATACATAATACCTATTGGAAAATGACATAGCCACCTAGATGCTTATGGGTTTTCCTTTGCCTTCCCTCTAGTGCATTCAGGTCTAGGTCTTGGATTGTCACTCCTCATGTAATTATAAAAACCTATTTATTTATCTTCACATTGATCTTGGGGGAAAATGGGTTAGTGGGCATATAGTTTTGTGGTGACCCCAAAGACCTTTCTATCAATGAGTCTTGCCTACATAGCTAATACTTTGAATAGGGTCTTAGACTAATGTAGTTTTCCCTTATGTGTTGGCTTGTGTATTAATCATGAAATATGTGGAAAGTAAGTAAAACAATGACATAGCTTGTAACTTCAAAAATTAGTCTCTTAGGCTACTGCTTTAGTACAACAGACTTGTATATGTGTTGTTTCTATGAATGATATGAAAATAGGAGAAAATAAGAAAACTCTTCTTTATCAAGTGCTTGATTGAGTTCTTTGATAATTTGCCTTGGTTTATGCTAGGTGAGGAATGAATTAGGGTTGATATTTTATTTATATCAATCCCTTTGGAGAAGTAACATGCATTAAATCACATAGGTTGACCATTATGATATGTTTTATTTGTAAATTGGATGACTTTAGGTCATTAGGCACTTGCATCAGAGTAAGACACCTATTTAGATAAAGGTATCTATCTAGGACACAAATGTTTAGGGAACATGTTAGTAGGTACATGCTCAGAATTTGAAAAATCATAAGATAAGTAGGTTTTAAAAAATTTTAGCAAGATAGAAGGTTTGGGTCATCAACATAAAACTAATCAGACTAAGAGATAGGTAAAGGGGCACAAGATAGAGTAGATACAAGACTTATAAAAGTGTGAAAGGTCCATAACTGATAGGAATAGCTAAGGTCTAAGTTTTCCAAGTGTACAAGATTGAGGCACTATATAATCCATAAATATTGTCTACAATCAAATGTTCTATGATAATAAATATTATCATCCATATTAATTATTTTTCCATTATGATGGTGTGTTAATTGAGTGAATAAGTGACATTTACAAATTAGATTTTAAACTATTAAAATATAAAAAATCCTAAGAATGATGAAACCCTAAGGGCCAAAAACCTAGATTTTGATGCAATAAACACAATATCATGTTCATCAATATATTTTACCTTATTTTGTATTTTTGATCTTAACAATTTATAATAATATGAATATTAATATTGTATAAATTATATATAAATACACATATCTAAAAGTAAAAACAAATGTTCAATTATACTCCACTATTTATATACATAGCCAATAATACTATTGTACTTAGTGTAGTCATATAAAATGCAAAAAATGTTAACTTGAGAATGGCTAATAACACCCCCCTTAGGTCCCTCTTTCTTACTCTCATGACCCTCATAAACATAATTTCACTAATTCCTAATCATCCATAGCCTTCTAGACTTTATCCCATCTAATACAGACCCTTTTTTCCATAACTAATCCATCCCCCCAAGTCTTATTAGCTTAGGACAATAGTGACACACTTGGACTATAACACTAGTGCCACTCCTATCCCTTTTGGTTTTCCTATCCAAGTGCATTTTTTACCCTGATGGTCAATTTATTCTAGTACCCCATCCTTCTCATTGTCATCCTACCACAAGCACATTCAACCCATGACCAATAGATCCCCATAAAATCCTATCCAAAGATCATTTAGAAAGGGTTGGCAGTTATCACTAAGAAAGAAAGAATACAAGCAAGACTACTTAAGAAATATTTCCTATTCTCTACATACAACCAACCAATACACTTATAATCTTATTGAAATTCTTAAACCAATCCCTATCCACATTAAGTACATCTATTTTATCATTTTTCACATTCATACACTCAATTTTAGAAAGCACATCAAGTGGGAGAACTACATATGTCTTGGTCCCTCTTTAGAGTATTGGTATGTAAGTAGGATGCCCACAAAAGGGGTCTGGATACAAATTTAATGAATATTACACACACTAATCCCACTTATTTCTCAAAATTGGTCAAATTAAAATGGAGTATAGGGTTTTAAGAAAAAATATTCTCTATAGGGATCTCTACAAACTTCCAACTATCAAAACTTCATGCATAGGGTCACATAAATCTGGTAAACAAAACCTAAAAAGTGCATATCCATAAGACAATAGTAGTAGACGTGGAGTATAGTATCGGTGTCATTCCTATCCACTTTTTGTGCTCCTATCTAATCATAAAATGCGGGTTAGATCTTAGTTTGTGATAGTGTCCCAATCTTGCATAGTGAATCTCAGACCCTATCTCAGTCGTATCAGTTAGTTGCTAGCTAAGTCTTATTTTTTCCATCTTATTACTATTTTTAGAAAGTTCAAAATTGTAATATAATTTATAAAAATTAGTATATTAATTATTTCATATTTATTTACTAATTTTACTACTCAGACCCTTTAAATAAATTAGGAATAATACCTTGATATTCCCAAAATTGTTAAATCATTTGGTGAACTTGACATACTTTGTTTATGCATAAAAACCCTAGGGTAAATTTATTACTAATTTTTTCTATATTTTTTTAATTTTCAACCTGCATAGTAAAATAAAAAATTAGCATTAAATTTTAAAATTTTGTATTAATTTTAAAATAATTTTCTTTCAAAACCTAGTTGCCCATACTAGGTCCTAGTATTTTCCCAATGATTTGCCAATAATTTTTTGATTTTTAATAGAATATTAAAATAAAAAATTCACTTCAAATTTCAAAATTCAATAGTAATTTTCCAAAATATTTATTTTTCAAAACCTTAGTTGCATCTAATAGGTATCTTTAAATCACAAATTTTCTAATAAATTTTTGATTTTTTACTTGCATATCTAACTCATAAATTCACTTTAAATTTCAAAATTTCATAGTAAATTTCAAAATAATTATCTTTTAAACCCTATTTGCATATACTAGGTCCCATTGCTTCTTGAGGTAACACCTTACATGTTTGTGTGCTTCAAATCCTTTTTACTCACTATCTAGTTTGCTATTTTTAGGACTTTACTTTTTCTATACTCAGTATTTTCTTCATATCATACTTTGCCTATTACAAATTATTGTAAAAATCTAGTCAAATTTCAAATTGTTTTCCTACCTTAATAATGGCATAATACATTAATTTTGATGAGATTGATCAAATTTAAATTCAAGACCTCTTAACTAAACACCCTGACATGCAATATACTACAAGAAGAAGAACAAAGAGTGAACAATGTTCAATCTTCCCAAACCATAGAGAAACTAGTTACAAATAACACTACGAGGACAATTATGTCTCAAGAACCCCATATAGTAGCCCAACCTACCTCTATACCACCAGATACAACTATTACATCTTTATTTCCTAATGTGGTAGCCTTTATGCAAGAGATAAAATCTCTCCAATCAAAGGTTCTACATCTTGAGCAAGGTGCCTCTAGACCTATGTAGGATTTGGATTCTTTTCTCTATTACATACATCATTAGCACATCATATAGCTTTTACACCCTTTCCACAAGGTTTTGTTCAACCCAAACTTACTCTATATAATAGCAATAGTGATTGAGAGACACATTTGAGATATTTTCATGTAGAATGCTTGGACTATGTACCAAATGACTAGCTAGTTACTATGATATTTCCATGGAGCCTAAAGGATTGTGATTTATAATGGTTATATAGTCTATTGAATCAGTTATTCAATGCATTCAATACTTTATCCAACATATTCCTAGCTCAATTCTGCATTAACATTTATGATAAAGTTTCATATGCCCAAGTTACATTATAGAAACAAAGGTCAAATGAGCATCTCACATATTATGTTCTTTGATATTAGACTATTTTGGCTAAGATGACTAGCCCCATGTTTTATCAAGAGTTACAATATCTCTTCAAATAGAGTCTTCTACCAACTTTGAATGAATGAATTATGTTCAAAAGATTCTCTTCCTTCACTTAATTATGTCACACACTAAAGGAAAAAGAAGTCAAACTAATTTCAATGGGCAAACCCAAGTACACAAGTATCTTAGAAACAACAAATAAGAGTAACAACAAAGTCCCATACAAAGTCAAGTTCAATAATAAAAAGAGTCAAAATAAAATGATAGTTAACATAGATTCTAAGCCACCTTAGCGAGTGGTTTTATGAGCACCTCCTTGGCCAACCTTCACCAATCTATCAGTTTCTCTAGCTAGAGTTTTATAGTAGCTATTGGAATGTAACATCATATCTATCCCTCTTATTTATGAAGTGGATCCAACAAAGCATATTCTATAGGGATATAATCAACATGCATTATGTGATTTTCATAGGGCACCATGCCATAAAACAAATAGATGCATTAGTATGAGATATAAGATTTGATATATGAAAATCATATTGATCTTGGCACTTCAGTTGAGCCTCCTTAAGAAAAGAAAACATAGGATAAAGCTTTGAAAATATTCTTGAATCCATTTCCATTGCATTATAAACAAGAGATAGGTGACACATCAAGGGTTCACCATGTATATCATGCATATCTACCACTAGATACACATAGGGAACCTTAAATTAAGACACATCCATTAAGTAACATGATTAGTGTATATAGTTCCAGAGTTCCAACCAGACCTTCCATCTCCTTCTTAGAGGAGGAGATCATCGAAGATGATTTAGATTATCATGCACTCTTTATTAGATCTTATATTCATAATCATCTTATTTATAGTGTTCTCATAGATAATAGATTTAATGTGAACATGTGTAATATGACATTATTGAAACATTGGCATATTTAGAGCAAGATAATACTAAAATGAATATAGTTATCAATAGATTCAGTGGGCACATATAGAGTACATTAGGTGAGATCATACTTCATCTATAGGTTAGTCCAACACACATGGACACACCATTCACTATAGTTCCCAGTGCATAAGTTTTTGATATGTTACTTGGTCAACCATTGATCCAAAAAATTCAATCAAAACCTTCTACAATTCATAGATGTGTGAAATTCATTCATGTCAATTAGAATGGTCTATTTGGTGGAGTTTTATGTCAGTTACTACTCCCCACTTCAAAACCATCTTCTACTATTTCATAGTCACCAGTTCTAGTTTCTCCATCAATTATAATTATTCCTCCAATTTTGATTTAGACACAGTTGAGGCATCCATCACTAACATAGAGAGTTCATACACCTTCATAGATTTAGGATTCTAGATAGCTTTCACCTACAGTCTTCACACCTAGGGTAATATCATTGAGAAATCATGAATCTACTCACAGAGAAAATGTTTGGAGACTTTCTCTTACTACCATATGGGTCCCTAAGAGCCCTATAGTTACATCTAATTATCAAAGTTACAAGGGGACCCCACACTCAATTTCTACTTTAGACATTTTAAATCATATACAACTTTTAGAGACACAGTCTCAACATTTCCATCATACTTCATGATCATGCATAATCCCTCTCATTAATATAGGACACCATGATAGGGAGTCTCCCATGAGACTCATCAGTTAGTATTATCTCTTCTCATTATTACCTATGCATAGTTTCTTATGCTTTATTTTACATAGTCCTTTTCAATTTCTTATACAATTTCTTCTTATGATTGATTTTACATAGCTAAAATCTCAAAAATCAAAAGAGAATTTAAAATTTCAAAATACAAATGCATGCAAATATTTTTAAAAAAACACCATAAATATTTTTATTGTATTCATCATCCATGTTTTACATTTATACTATCATTCTAGACTTACTTTTGTTGTTTTATGTTATTATTTGCCAATTTATATATACTACCATGCTTCACTTGATCTTATTTGAGTGTGTGTAATGACATCTAGATCTTTGATTGATTCACTCCACCTATTGATGGGGCATCCTAATTCTACATTTGAGACACACATCGATATACATACCCTCTAGGGGCATCTTCTATATGACTACACCATTCAGGTTATGTCATTTCTAAACTACACACTAGTTATCATGTTGATGTAAATTATTTACTAGCTTACATAGATTAATATATCAACATATCACTAGTATATAGCATTTGTGTATTTATTATCATATACCTATTATTGTACTAACATTTCTTTCATAATTTCCCTCTTGCTTTGATTAGTTAGATGCAATTGTATTTCTAGTTATTACATACTTTCCTTTCTTACTTTATGTAGCTAGATTGATTGTATTTCTCAGTTCCTATTTTGTCTCTTGTATGTGCCTTAGGACATTTTAAAATATCCTTTGATTCTATTCTTGTGTATGCTTTTGGACATTTTAAAATTTCCTTTGCCTATAATCTTTTATGTGATTGCGGCCCTCGTGCTTACCCTTGCGTATTTAAATTATATGTGTATGCAGCATTTGAATGTGCCTTGTATGATTACTTTTCCATTTGAGTGACATATGCCCATGTCCATTGTTTTATTTTCCCCTTGGCCCTTTTTGTATGCTTCTTGATTTTCATTATTGATTGCTTGTTTGCTTCTCATTGTTTGCAATGCCATGATCCACATCATGCATTATCTTACTTTTTTGGATTCCATGATGGACATCATGCTCCATCCATCCTTAAAAAATAAAAAATAATAACTAAGAACTAGCCAAATTTATAATTATAGCTCAATACATTGCACATGTTATTACATTGTTATATCTATCTAGGAATACCCTTGTTGATCTAACAATCTCTCAATACAAACCATGTTATATCTTATCGATTATCATTATTATATCATGTATCTTTACAACATAACACACTTGTAGGGATATTTATTTTGAGGGAAATCATTACAAGTTATTCATTCCTACCTTTATAAGAGCGTGTAATAAATAGGGGTTTTTTCATAGAGATTAGATCTCATAATAATAAAAAAATCAACATTTAGAACACCTAAAACAACAACTAGACATCAAACTAGTTAGAATAGATTAGGAAATTAGTGAAAATGTCAAAATAGTTACCATATTTGGCCTAGGATAACAATTCAAAGATTGGAATATAGTATTGATGCCACTAATATCCATTTTCAGCACTCCTATCCAAATAGCAAAAAAATTAGACTTTAGAGAAGTAGGTAGAAAAGTAGGTTCAAATATAGTTTTGCACAGTTGAACCAGTTCAATATTAGAAGTTTTTAGTACACTTTTGCTCAAAAAATATAGATATAGGGGTATTAAGTGTAGCATAATGGTTATCACTTCTAGTTTTAAATACAATAGTTGGTATAACTTCTATATTAGAATCAATGTTTTAGACACCAGTGATTGGGAATAATGGCATGACACATTTATTTTTTTTAATTTCCAAGTTCAATATTACCCATATATTCATATCATTTTCATGACTTATTCCATATGTATGTGGTTGGTATCATTTCAAAGTGTTTTTTATACAATCCTAACTTCCACATTTTGAAGTGGCTTTCATATAAGTGTAGTACACTAGTTTTGGAGTGGCTTTCATACAAGGCTAATCTCCATCTTTTAGAGTGGCCAAGAGTGGCCTAGTTTCTATCATATATTTGGCTATCCACACCAATATTTATAGATTATAGAGCATTCATAAGATTCAATATCCATCTCATTTGACACACATTTCATACCATTATCAATTCATAGCTTCACTTCATGGGGTAACGATGGAGCCAAAGGACTAGCTAGCCTTTGCATTCTTAAGCCACCTATTCATAAGGATTAGACACATAGTCCAAACATTGATTGACATATGCATGGTCACCTAGCTTCACTTAATGGGTGAAAATGGAGCCAAAAGTCTAGCATTTGAATTCTTGAGCCACTTCTAGGGAATTGAGCACTTAGATCCATTTGTGATATTACTCTTGGTATAACATCATTCAGCATTACTCAGCATCACAACAAGTTTTATATTGGTCCACATACCTAGTGAGGTGTATTCATTCCTTTCTCTTCATTTCTCTTAACCATATTTTATACATTTTTTTAGATATAATATACCTAGTAAGAATTGATTTACTCTTTGTTTTCACTTACAGATTTACACTTTATAGCATGCTCTCTCTATACACACTAACATCACATAGATTCATGAGCTTCACCCTTATAGGTAAGTTTAGGTACACTTTATATTTTTTTTAATCTTATTATTTTTCTTTATTGGATCACTATAATAAATTGGGGGCAAATGTAATCATATAAAATGCAAAATTTGGTAACTTGAGCATGGCTAATGATACCCAACCCTTAGGTCTCTTTTGCTTGCTCTCATGACCCTCATAGGCATATTTTCACTAATTCCTAGTCATCCATAGCCTTCCAAACTTGATCCCAACTAAGTTAGACCTCTTTTTCCATGATTAATCCATCCACCATGTCCCATCAACTCAAGATAGTAGCACCACACTTGGACTATAGCATTGATGCCACTCCTATCTGCTTTTAATACTCCTTTTCAAGTGAATTTTTGCCATCAATAGTCAGTTTACTTTGGTTCCCCATCCTTTTTCTATATTATCCTAATGCAAACACATTCAACCCATGACAAATAGATCCCTATAAAATCCCATTCAAATATCATTTGGAAAGAGTTGGTAATTATCACTAAGCAAGCAAGAATACAAACAAGACTACTCAAGCAATCTTCCTTATTCTCTATATACAATCAACTAATACACTTATAACCTTATTAAAATCATTAAAATAGTTTATAACCACCTTAAATACATATAGTTTAGAATTTTTAATATTCATACACTTAATTTCACAAATCACATCAAGTGTGAGAATTGTATATGGCTTGATCCTTTTTGGAGTATTGGTATGTAGGTAGTATACCCACACAAGGGGTATGGATACATGTTTAACTAATCTTACACACACCCTCTATTTCTCAAAATTGGTAAAATAATAATGGAGTATAGGGTTTGAGGAGAAAATTTTCTCTATAGGGAGCTCTATAGACTTCCGTCTGCTAAAACTTCATAGACAAGGTCACACAGACCTAGCATACAAAACCTAGAAAGTTCAAATCCTCAGGACAACAATGGTAGAGGTAGACTACAACATCAGTTTTACACCTCTCCACTTTTAATTATCCTATATAATCATAAAATGAAGGTCAAATCTTATTTTGTGATAGTGTCCCAATCCTACACAATGAATCTCAAACCTTGTCTCAGTTGTATTAGCCAGTTTCTAGATAAGTCTTTTTTTCTCCATCTTATTACTATTTTTAGAAATGTCAAAATTGAAATATAATTTATAAAATTTATTATTTTAATTATTTAATATTTATTTACTAATTTTACTACTCATACCCTTTTACTAAATTAGGAATAATACCCCAATATTCCCAAAATTGTTAAATTACTTAAATTTTTATTATTCTCTCAAGTCTAAGAATATACATAAGTAGTAATAAGGACATAAATTGGATTATGAGTCACTCAAATCTATAAACCAATTGTCTATGCTTTATTGGATGAATATGGTAACAATTAGATGCCTGTGGAAACATTAAGGCATCTAATCCTAGTTGAAAATGCCCCTATGAGATGTGTTAGACTATTATAACATAGATCACTACACGTATTTATAAACTATTTTTTATGTATTCAAACTCTTACTATTAATCTCAAGTGAATATCCTTCACCTTAAAACCTTATATCCACTTTTGACACTAGTTTTACCTATAAAAGGGAATGGAAAATATGGGTTGAAACTGACCCCAACCACCCCTTGCTAAGTGGTTAAGCACTGCCAATATTTCCAGTACTCTCAAGAAGGATAAAATATAATGTCGTTATCCCAATTAGGTGTGTGAGTTCACTGGTGATCTAGTATGATGGATGTAACTTATAACGTGGCTTTCAACACTTGAAAATATTCAAACTTGACTTGGATTTGTATTAACCCCTTTGGGGTATAGTTAAAAATTATTAATTTTATTTATTTATTTATAATACTAAGAACTTCCTCAAAGTATTTATTAATTAATTCAAATTGAAACATGTATTCAAATTTACAAATACTAACAAGTAATTATAATGATAAAATGAATCATAATGGCAATGTTTAAAAATTTATAAAAATTATTCATACATTGTAATTCAAGTGAACTTCTTCATAGTATGTATTCTAGTATAACAAATATCCACTCATACAATAATGAATATAAATTTTCATAAAATATATTTCAAAATATATAACCTATGTAATTTTACATCATTAAATGAACTCTTTATTATGTCTTGTCAATATTATGCCATCAAATACATCTTGTTTTTACGTTACATGTATTAATAAATATGATAATGGAAACTAAATTTAATTTGTTTAAGTTAATATAACTACATAATTTTGATCAATACTAATAACACCTAACAATAATTATTCAAATATATACTCATGAATCATTTGATCCTTCTTTAATTACACAATTTTCCCAATTCTACATTAAGAAATTGGCATTCATGACTCATTTATTTTCCAATTAAACATATTCCAAAAGTATAATGAAATATAACTACTCAATTGTAAATTTCATGGTTCATAATTATAATGTTATATAGCAATGAAAAAGGTACATGGAAATACAATGCATATAAAATCCATAAATCACATTTCAAAATATACATTATGACATAGTGTTTAATTTCTAGTTTTCAATATCTCCATAATTACATATTTTACCATGTTACATGTTAGATCTTGTCATTTTCCTAAAAAGTAAAACTTATTTTTAAAATAGATGGTTAATGTATTGTTTATTTAAATTCCTTATTTGCATGGTATAATCAGATATATTATGTTGAAATTATTTTATTTGGGTTATTGTTTTATTACTATTATGATTGATTGATGATGATGTTGGTATTATATATCAGATATATAACATTACAATGATTTTGGAAATTATATATATTGAAATGATTATATTTGAATTTGAGTTGTATTTTCACTAATCCATTTAATGTACTTAATTATATTTATATTTCTAGTTGTTTATAATTTCCTCAAGTTAACTAACATTTTATGGATGAGATAGATGCAAGATAGTTATACCCATCATAACAAATATTTAGAGGGAGAGCATCATAGGGGATAGGGTGGAAGATCATGGTAGTTGGGGGTAAAAATAAAAAATATATATAACATTCACACACTCACACCATATTTTTTTATCTTCATGATTAGCATGATGTGTGCTTTCATTTTTGATAGTTTAAGTACATGCATAATTAATTTTGGATGTTGGTTATTGAATCTAGTCTTATGTTAATGGGTTTTTGTCAAGTTGTATTATTGAATTACTTGATGAACAAGATGTCAATTTAAATATTAATCATATTTTTTACTCATAACAACCATTTATTTTTTAAGTAGTAATGTGAATTGGATTTCATTGCAGTCATGATTTCCCCTTCATATTTTTTATTATAGTTATTTTTTTGGCAAATATAAATATAACATTTTAAACATACCTATTTATTAGAATTTAAACAAGATTTAACACCCCAATGGACCTGGGGATGAGAGTACACTCTCACTTTCAGGCCTATGGGGGTGACTTTACCATAAATACAATTGTAGTTGTATTGATTATGGTTCTTACATTAAATAAAATATTATGTTGTTTATTGTTTTTGAATAGTTGTAGCATGAACTTTGAAATTCTTTCAATATATAATAAATCAAGGTTTAATTTATTTATAAAACTATTTTGGAGGATGTGAATCTACATCAAAGCATTTGAATTTTTTATTGATCTTTTAGTATGGTTATAGGGATTTGGAATAATTATAAGACTATCATAAAATAACCTAAAAACTATGGTGGAATGTCTTTGATTGTTTCCATTTATATTTTAGAAACAATTATGTTTTCACTATTTTATTTTCATGAATTATTTCATGGAAGCTCCATTTTACTTGTATGATATCAAAAATATAATAGTAAAATGGAGCTTTTATGAAACAGCTTGTGAAATAGTGTGAGATGTTTCATAGTAGAATATAAAAACCTAGGAAAAATCATAACCTATTATATGATAAATAATTTACACCCAAAAAATTCATTTTCACGTCACTTCACATATTTTCATAACTCCTTCACAAAATGATCTGAGACACTTTCATGTGAATAACGCAATATAATGATCTTGTTTTTTACAAAAGAGATTGGTTCATATTTAGTTGTAGAGAGGGAGAGAATCATCTAGGTGTTTTTCCTCCAACCACAAAACATTTTGAATGTTCATTTATGCAAAAATACACTATTGTGTAATCAAGTTTAATACAATGATATCAAACAATAATATTAAAATGGAGCGTCTATGTAATAAATCATGAAAATATAATAATATAATCCATTTCACTATGATATCAAAAATATAATAGATATTAGAGCT
Organism: Torreya grandis; assembly: GCA_037957365.1. NCBI lineage: Eukaryota > Viridiplantae > Streptophyta > Pinopsida > Cupressales > Taxaceae > Torreya > Torreya grandis. The sequence continues at coordinate 638,661 of JARHVA010007291.1, read as the reverse complement.
ATTGAGTGTTTCATTTATCCTAGTTTTCTTAATAAACTACCTAAAAAATATATACATGGCAAATGCATGGATTGTGAAATAAAGGAATCAATTTAGGGTCAAAGTAGATGAGTCCCTAGTAGAATCCAAGGTGTAATTACCTAGTCTCACCACCATAGTAGAATTTTTTACAACTTTGCTAGGGTCATATGATGTGATCTTAGGGTTTGCTTGGATTTGGAAGTATAAGGTAAAGTTAGATTACTTCTCAAATAAGGTTAAATATTTATATTGTTTTAAAAATCAAAACCAAATCTAAGGAGAAAAGGGTTTGAATTTAAGATAGATCTCAACCATTTAGTTAAGAAGACTCAAAGGAAAGCATGTATGGTATTTATGGTTAAGATAGATGAGATTGAAGAACCTAAAGAGCCTACCATAAAATACAATCCCTTTTTTTAGGAACTTCAAGATGTATTTTTAGCTCTACCTAGATTTTCTCACAAAAGGGAATTTAAATTAATGATTGATATCATTCTAGGATCTAAGACTCAATCCAAGGCACCCTAAACAATGACAACAATAGAGTTAGTCAAATTGAAATCCCAACTTCATGAGATGTCATTGAAAGGTTTATTTCAACTGAATGTTTTTCCATGGTGAACACCAGTGGTAATATTTTAATAAAAAGGATGGGACTCTTCATCTTTGAATAGATTATAGAATGCTGAAGAAAGAAATCATCAACAACATGCATCCCTTACCCTGTATTGATGACCTTTTCAATAAAAATCAAGGTGAAACTATCTTTTCAAAAATTGACTTTAGATCAGGGTACAATCATTTAAGAATCAAAGAGCAATATATTCCTAAAACTACTCTTATGATGAGGTATGGACACTATGAATGCATAATCCTACCTTCTAGGCTAAAAAATGCACATGCAACATTTATGAATCTCATGGATAGTGTGTTCAAATATTATCTAGATCATTTTGTGTTCATCTTCTTAGATAATATTTTGATATACTCTAAGGATGAGGAAGAGAATTTTGAGCACTTTTATTTGTTTTTCCAATGCCTTCAAAAACATAAGATCTAAGTAAAATTATCTAACTATGTTTTCTTTTAGAATAAGGTATAATACTTAAGGAATAAGATTTCATCTAAAGGAATATTTATGGATCTAGCAAAGATTAAAGCCATCATGGAATGTATAGCACCAAAAAATTATCATTTGGTGTGTATTATTATGGGTTTAAAAGGGTATTATAGGAAATTTTTACCTAATTTTTCCAAGATAGCTAACCCCATCACCAATTTACAACATAAATAAAAGTGATTACATGGATTGATAAGTGTGAATAAGCCTTTAATATATTGAAAGAGAGGATTACATATATAATAATATTGTATTTTTTAGGTCCTAATGGCTATTTTCTATGATAAAAAATGCTTCTACAGATGGCCTAAGTGGATTATTTCTACAAGAAGATTCATTAGTAGCATACAAATCTAGGAAATTGAAGCCTTATTAATCCAATTATGCTTTGGATTGTTTGTAATTGGTTGAAATTGTGTATGATTTGTACGTTTAGATGAATTATCTATTAGACAAAGCTTTTAAACTCAATACTAACAATCTATAGCTCAAGGATATCTTCACATAGCTGAATTTGAATTCTTGATAAAGGCAATAACTTGAGTTTTTTTAGATTTTGAATTCGATATGAATTACATAAAATGTAAATATAAGAGACATATATATTCTTGTAACCATAAAAGGTACATATCAATAATGGATACTTTTATAAGTACTTTATGAGATCATTTTTTGAAATTCTTGATAGGAGATAATTATATGAGAAAGTCAAGAAATATCTAGTAAAAAACCCTCACGATCATAGATATGAAGTTTTCCATTTTGAAAAATATGGAATCCTAAGGTTTAATGGGAAAATGTATGTGCTAGATAGAAAAAATTGAGAGTTGTAATATTTAAGGGGTTTCATAATGTTCTTTATCTAGGTCATCCAAGAATGGTGAAGCTAAAGGAATAGATGAAAACATTGTATTTCTAGAAATGAATCAAGAAATATGTAATTGATTATTTGTCTATATGTTTTGAATGTCAATGGGTGAAATTAGAACATGTTCATCCTATTGAGTTGTACCCACATGACATTCTGAAATAGAAATGGTAAGTCATTAGCATGGACTTTGTCTAAGTAATACCCATGTAAATAAATAGGCATGATATGATATTAGTGGTAATTGAAACACTAAGCAAGGTGGCACATTTTATATTGAGTAATTTAACTTATGATGCACTAGTTCTGGCAAAGAGTTATGTACAAAAAAATTATATGTTGCATGGAATTCCTAAGGAAATTATTTTTTATAGAGACCATCCAATGAATTATAAGTTTTTGAAAAGTCTAAATGGAACCTTATGAATTCAATTTTAGCATAACCTATCATCTTGAAACATATGGGTAAATAAAAATATTAAATTAGGTTTTAGAGGATATGTTGAGAATATATTCCATGAACTAGTAATATAAGTGGGAAGAATATCTTCCACAAGTTGAGTTTGATTATAATAACTCATTTCATTTTTCTTTAAAAATTATACCTTTTGAGGGTCTATATGGTATAAATGTAGAACACTTATCAGCTAGGATAGATTAGAAGATAAAGTGGGTTTTGGGCTTGAAATGGAAGAATAGATTAAATCTATTTGAAAAAGGTTGGATGAATCCAATGATAGGATGAAAAATGATGTTGATTTGAAAATAATAGCAAGGCACTTCATAGTTAGAAACTAAGTTTTTTTGCATGCTAAACCACAAAATATCTCAATCAAATTTAGAAAATTATCTAAATTATCACCTAGATATGTAGTAAATTTTAAGTTCTTATAAGTAATTAACCTTATTTCATATAAAATTATTTTTCCATGAGCACTAGATCAATTTAATATTTTCTCATGTATATTATTTAAATAAATATGTGGCTAATCCTTCACATGTACTCAATTGACATGCCTTATAGGTTCTATATCCAAGAGTGGTAACAATAGAACCAATTAGAATACTTAAAACACATAAGCTTAGTTTGTGTATTAGGTAAGTGGCACAATTCAATGATTAGTAGGACCAATAATCTTAAGATAGTTCCACTTGGGAAGACTATGATGAGTTTTATATGCTATTTCCTTATTTATTTGAATGATATATTTTGTTGAATTTTTAAAATAATTTTAGACATGTTTTTATTTACAATAATGTCATTAGGGTGTCGACTTATTTAAGGGGTAAATGATGTTACATCATGTCCTATTCCTAAAAAATAACAATTATTTTTAAAATAGATGGTTATATTATTGATTAGTTATACTATTGATTTGTGTGGTATAATCAAATATATTCTATTGAGATCAATTTATTTGGTTAGTTGTTTTGCTATTTTTTTATTGATTGATGATGACGTTGAAATTATATATTTTAATATACATCATTATATTTATTTTGGTAATTATATATATTGAAATGATTATATTTGTATTTAATTTACATTTTCAACAATTTATTTAATGTATTTCCATATATTTCTATTTATATTTGTTTGTAATTGCCTTAGACTAACTATTATTTTTTGGATGAGGTAGATGTAGGATAGTTATACCTATCACAAAAAATATTTATAGGGAGATCATCATAGGGGAGAGTGTGGCAGATCATGGTAGCTAGGACAATGAAGAACAAAACTAGAACATTCACACACTCACATTAAATTGTTTGATGTCCATGATTTTCATGTTGTGGGATTTCATTTTGGATATTTTATGTACATGCATAATTACTTTTGAGTGATGGTTTTTGAATGTATTGCTATTTGAATGGATTATATTCAATTTGAATTATTACATTGATTTTTGAATTATATGTTGGTTTAAATAGTACTCATGCTTGTGACTTATAACAACCATTTATTTTATAAGTAGTAGTGTGAATTAGATTATGAGTCTTTGAAATTGTGAATATTAGTATGTTGCATATTCATATTTGTGTTTGAGCATGTAACCTTCTATATTTTATTACCTAGTCACATCTTTAAATAATTGATCTTGATGCATAGTAATTGTTTTATTTGTCATAAAGTGAGTTATAAATGGAAAGCCTCCTTTTGTGGGTCATTACAATCCTAAGGGAGATTTAACCACTTTTTCATGGCTTTGGATAACATATGGGACATTACAAAACTATAGCATATGAAAAGGTTAGAAAGTTTTAATATTTTATAAAGAATTAGGAAATGTTTATCATATGTTTTAGGGAGTATAGTCAAACGAAGCATAATCATGACTGATTAGGGTTCCACAAAGTGTAGGTAAGGTGAGTTGTGGATAAGTTTTGGTAGTGGAATGTTTTAGTAAAGTGGAGAGAAATATGTGTTAGAATATGAATTATATATGTATCTTGTAACCATTTTAGTGGGATAAAAACCCTACATGTCTTACAAACTAGGTTTAGTTATAAAAAAATTGAAGTGGGCATGTCTACAATTAAATTCATGAACTTATGATCTCCAATTGAGGGTTATAAAAGGAACTATTTACTATAAAATGGTAACATGTAATAACTAAAGTGTTGGTTACTAATGAGATGTGGGTGAGTTAGTAAAGTGTCTTGGTTGTTCCAAGCACCACCCAAGTTCAAATCTCAATGTGGTATTAGATGTTGAATGTGGTTGATCATTAATTAATCTTGAAATGGTCCTGGCCAATCATTGGTATTCTTGGTCTAGTAGTGGTTGATCATTGGTATTCTTGGGCTAGTTGTGGTCAATCATTAGTAATCTTAGGCCAGTAGTGACTGATCATTGGTATTTTTAGGCTAGTTATGGTTGATCATTGGTAATCTTGGGCTAGGTTATGGCTATTGATGGTATTCTTGGGCTAGTTATGGTCATTCATTGGTATTCTCCTGGGAATCTGGGCCCCTAATTATGTCTTAGACCGGTTGGAGCTCTAGTGAAAAGCCATTGGGACAAGGACCCTTCAACTTTGAGTATTGATTAAAAAAATTAAAGTGTTGGAAGATGAATATAAAAGAGAATGAGAAGAGGAAAATGAGTCAAAAACTGTGGAAGAATGAAAAAGAGATGAATAAGGGAAACACATGTAGAAATCATAATCAACTATTACTTTTTGCATTTCTTGAGTGAGTACATTTTAATGCATTGTGTATGGGTTTTTGCAAATGTTCTTTCTTTGTTCGAGTTGTGAATAGGTTGTATTTTATCCCAACTTCACTACCTACATTATCATATATTAGTTACACAATATTGAAATTAACCCTTCTATTTTTAATATATACACCTTGGGAGGTACAAAAGTTGATCTTTGGTTTATCTCATTCCCTTAAAGTCATGTTTCCCCTTCATAGTTTTGATTACATTTATTTTATAGTAAAAAAAAATATTACACTTTATACAAACCTGGTTATTAACAGTTAAATAGGATTTAACACCCTAATGAACCTAGGGGTGAGAGTACACTCTCACTCAGAGGCCCATGGGGTGACCTTGCTATAGATATTTTTATAGTTGTATTGATTATGGTTCTTAAATTACATAAAATATTTTGGTTTTCATTATTTTTAAACAAATATAGCATGGACTTTGATTCTCATCCAGTATAGAATAAATTAGGGTTTAGTTTGTTTATAAAACCATTTTGAAAGACATAAATCTACAATGCAATTTATATGTTTTTGTTATTGATATTTTAGTATGGTTGTAAGTTTTTGGACTGATTATAAGATTATCATAAAATAACCTAAAAATTATGTTAGAATGTCTTTGATTTTTTTCATAAACATATTCCTTTCTTAAAACTCAAATCAATCATCTTTAGAAAAATGTTTAAGTATAGATCAAGGTTAGTGAGATCACAACCCAAACCTATCCTAAAACCTATACTCAATGCCCTATTTAAACATGGAAACCTAAATATTTGATCCTCTTAATTAGGGTCAGATATAGTTCTCCATCTGTGTGAATGAATTATCTCCTCTATGAGATGTCATGTCAATAAGTAATTACCTATCAAATACAATGTTATAGATAATAATCTCATGAGTATAAAAATATTACATAATCTTTAGGAGTGCAAATAAGAACATAAATCATTTACTTTCATTATATTTTTAAATTTTTTCTCATGACCTCTCACACTACCATAATCATGACTATAACAACATATTCTTGGGTTTACATAATCTCAATGTCTTGCTAAATATAGAACCTCATGCTTACATAATAACATGTATAGAGGGTATATGCTAAAAAAAACCTATTATCATGTGATAATAATGAATAATGTCTCATTCTATGGATGAAAATAAGTATTACATTTTAATTATAACTATATCAAGACATAAATTTTACTCTTTAATATATTAACAAAAAAACTAATGTACCCATTCATAATCCATTTCAAATTACATGTTCACTTCCAAATTTCTATTTTATATTTACAACACACAACGAAGAAATTAATAACTATTAAATTTTTATCATAACTATATTAAGACATAAATTTAACCCTTACATAGATTAACATTAAAAACTAATATACCCATTTATAATACATTTAAAATTACATGTTCACTTCCAAATTTATATTTTATGTTTAAAATATACAATAGAGAAATTAAAATAATGTTCCATAATATTGATAACTTCCAACTCATTTATCTTAATATTTACTTATTCTATAGAAGATCCCAATTTAGGAAAATTGGTTTCATATCTATGATTGAAAGTAGATATATATTGTTGGTTTTTTCTAATAACAATTTAATGTATTACATTAAAATTAAAATTTACATCATCATACCCATTATATTTACTATAATTTATGCCTAATTGCTTGACGTTAGAGGTCTATAAAATACATACAAGTTTTGATGAAAACAACTTGTGTTGTTTGCTTAGTTTCAAGTGTATTTTAGATATAATAAGATCTATATTATTATTATTATTATTATTATTATTATTGTTCACAAGGTTCTACAAACCTAATCTATATTTATTCCTCCATCCTCCATGATAATAGACAAGCCTTGCCGACTATTTATGCAAGAAAATAGATTTAAATGACATAGGATTATATGCTTCCCAATTCAATCCTAATATTTATTTAGAATTGTTCTCAAAATCATCTTCTATGGTAATGACAATGAAACATGATCACTGGCTTATCCTCAAAATGAAAGTATTGCATCTTTCCCTAACCTTGAATATTTATATATATTGAAGGGAAATTTTTGTATGCATAAATATTATTAAAAAACTAATTCCTATAGCCATGAATCCACATAAAAATTCTAAGTTGACGTGGGATGAATAATGTGATCCATATGATCAATTAAACATACATACATGCATATGGATATATGTACTTATAGGAGCATTATTTACATATATGTACAAATCTATACATACATATTTTTATATATCTAGTGATTAATTTTAAAGGATATCCCTAATTTCAAATTGAAAGTTAAATATTTTTCCAACCCCTTCCATGAATATAAACACATTTAAATTTCAACTAAAAATAGTAAACTAAACATACTTACTTCAAGACTCAATAATCATTCAATTTTTTCAATAAAAAAATGAAACTTATAAAGACATTTTTATAATCTAAAATACAATATATAATATTTAAAATTCTTGAAGGTAGATGCTAAGCATTAATTAAATGGTTATTCATAGAATTTAAGACTTTGGAGGTGGTGGTACGGTGTAGAGAATACAAAAAATGTGTCTTATTCCTTATGGTTATTTTGAAATCCATGTCACTCTAAATTTTTATGTTAATATGATAAAAATTTAATCAATATGTAAAGATAAAAATTGGTATTCAATTTGTATGTTTCCAAGGCATATTGTTTTAACTTTAATGAAATTCCATTGGGTAAAATGTATGTTTTATTTACAAGAAATTCCAATTATAAATATAAAATAAAGGATTGATTTTGAGGATATTCATAAAGTAAATCAATATTGAATTTTTAAAATCATGATCAGTTGCATTGGACTAAAATAAAGGAATCAAAATATTGAATTTTTTATGTCTTGATACAGATTTCATGTGGCCTTTAATTTGAAGGTTTGAATGTTTTATTAAAAATCTTAAAACCTAAAATATGGTTCAAAATTTTATACATTTTTATTCATTTTACATTTAAAAACTATAATTCCATATGGGATGATCATATTTTCTTCTAGACAACCTAGAATAAAATTTATTGACAATCTTAGATAAATTCACTATGTCCATATTTCATCATTATAAAACTAGATCATTCACCTATGTACTATATTAATATATGAAACACACATATTAAAAGTTACTAGTTTAATATTCAATCATGTAACTTAAAATTATAAGTTAATTAACACATTAAAATGGCCTATTGATCTATAGATTGTAAGAGGCTACAAACTTTGTCACTGTTACTGGTCATACTCAACTAACCTTGTGGTTGTGACTGGGACTAATGGTGATAAGTGATAGTTTGAGGTAAAAATTTAAAATCTTAAATTTAAATGATATCTATTTGACTATTCATATGTACAATAGAATATTTCAAATGGTTTGGAGTTCCATTCTTGAGCCAAAACTTACGAACTTTACTTAGTTCTTAATTCATCAAGGATTATCTCTAGGTGCACCACCTATAGATGAAATGTTATATAGTCCAAAGGTTTATTTTGTGACTATAATACAACATTTTAAGAACCACTAAAGGAATAATAAATCCTCAACAACTAAAAAGAGACTATTTTTTGAATGAGCATTAATATTATCCTGTTAAATGTATGGCCAGTTGTACTAGGTGAAAACTAAGATAACAAGAAATTCAAATTATATCATATGCTAATTAAAAAAATTTAAATTCACATATCTCTTTATTAATACTCAGTGTAAAATTACCCAAAACCAATTATAAAATAAGAAAGTAGCTAAAATTGAATTAATCTAAGACAAAAGTAGCTTGGAAAAAATACATTATCTCTAACTTGTTGATCAAATAAGGATGTCATACTCTAAATATTATCCTATAAAATATTTAAAATGTGTTCCTCGTACTAGTAGACCTCTCTTAAACTCATAATTAGTCCATATTATCTATACTTCCACATGACATCCTCCTCTTCTTGTTCTCTCAACTTCATGATCAGTTTTCTTAATTTCATTTTCCAAACTCCTCCATTCAAGGAAGAATGTGTCTTAAGTAAGTCCAAACACTTCAAATATAAAATTTAATTTATAAAAAAGGATAAATTATTTATTTATAGGTACAATGTTTGAGGTATTTATTACCTTTGGTTAAACATAATTAGTGTATCCTTCCTAATTTTCACATGTCTTTGCCTAATGGTGAAAGGAAACTAATTATTTATCCATTGGTGGTTGGCTTGAATCAAAATTTTCTACAAAAATATTTATTTTCATAATAATGATATTCCATTTATGTTCTTCCTTGATAATCCTTAGCTCACTGTACATCAAAATTTACTATTCTAACTCAATCACTTTACTTGATTCCTCTGTCATCTTTATGATTATAAGAGTTAAAGGTTCCTCTTTCCTTTTTAGTTTTAAATGGAATTAAATACAATGAATTTAGGTAAGAATAGTTTATACATTTTTCACATGAATTAAGGGATTTAATTATTTATAAGGTCTTAGTCTCTTAGTGTAGGTTTTTTCCCACTTTTAGTTTTACCTACATATTTATGAGTCAACTTGATTAGGGTTGTTGAGGTCACTAGGGGAAATAAAATTTATTTGTTTTATAATTGTGAGTCATGTGTTTACCTTTATGGTGACATGATATCTCACTATATAATGTACCTCCTTTGTAATTTTTGGAAAATTAGCTATTGAACATTTATGAATCCCACTTTAGTGCTTTGAATTACTCTCACATAATCCTAAGGTTTTGTGTAGTCTATAACATTCACAGATATTAGAGTCATCTGACATGGTATTAGAGTGATGATCTAATGGATGCTTTGTCATTTATGAAATACTTGGTGAGATATTTCATGTATGCATTCTAGGTATCATTCTTTTTTTTTCAATTTTCATAGGTTTGGTGGGATTTAGTTAAAATCCTTGTAAAATATATATACATATACATACATACATACATACATATCTATATCTATATATATACATATATATATATACATATATATATATATATACATATATATATATATACATATATATATATATATACATATATATATATATACATATATATATATATACATATATATATATATATATACATATACATATATATATATATATATATATATACATATATATATATATATACATATATATATATACATATATATATATATAGTCTCTTATTTAAAATAAGATAGTTACATCATATTTAGAATGTTCTAAAACCATATAATTGACTATAAACATGACCTAGATTCATGATAGTCAATTTTGACCATTTTAGGAGGGTTTCAAGGCATTTTTGGTGGTTTCTTGCATATCCATACAAGAGAATTCTCAAATCAAGAAATTATTTATGGTTTTTTATAGGTTTCTAAAGTTATCAAATGGGTATTTTATACTTTTAGAGGATCCATATTGATTATATATGTTTTTGGGTTTTCTAACCTCGATAGAGTTTTTACCTCTTACAATAAATTTTGATAGTTCCTAGTTCTGGTTATAATTTTGGTGTCAAGAAAATAGACTACATCAAACATTTACCTTAGTGGATAAAAGGACCATTTTGAACATTTAAATAGGTGGAAACCAAAAGGTTGGTAGACATTAAAATGTTTTCGCATACGGTCAATAGAACTTGACACCTACTCGAGTAGCCATCAAAACTTGAGACCTACCTGAACAACCATCAGAACCCAACACCTTACTAAACATGCATCAAAACCTATAAATTAATTTATTAGCCATAAAAAACTTAAAAAACTCTCAACACACTATAAGATATTTTCAATTAGAAAATTAAACCCTATACTCTAACCCTCCTATAGGCATGCATCGATGACTTTGATCAGTGTAAAAACACCAGTAAACTCTAACACTTGTTTGAGCATACTCCATTATCCGATCACCCATTTTACACCTATGATGGAAAAAAAGACATAAATTTTAATATCATATTATTTTATGTTTAAGAGATTGTCAAATTTAGAAAAATTCAAAGTGACACATTGTTTGGATGATGTCACTCCCCCTTCAATCAAAAAGAGAGGGAAGCGTCCAAAATAGGTCTTAGCCCCTAGTCATATGGGAAATGATCCCCTAATCACTTCCAACCCAAAATTTCTTAACTTTTTATCCATGGAGACATTATTTTTTTTGGAATTTGATAAAAAGAAGTTCCACCACTATTTACCACCAAAATTTTAATGTGAGCAGATTTTTAAACACATAAATTTTGATAAGTAGCTCAAATTTGAGTCTCATTTTCTTCAAAAGTGCTTGTTTTTTCATGATATACACATGAGAATTAATATTTATCTCAATATATATCCCTTTAAAATAATTTTTGAACAAAATTGGCCCATAAAATAAACTTTTACTAGATGTGGGGTGAGAAGCTAAATAAGGTTCCTTTTAAGGGAGTGATCCAATGGTGAAAGGAGAGGATAGACTTCATGATCCTATCACATATCATTTAAAAGATTTTAAAACACTGTAATAAATATTAAAGTGTGAATTTGGTGATTCTAAAGGACTAGACCATCATGACACATCATGTAAGAATGAATGAGTCAATATGGTTATGTATTTCATAAGTGTTCTTGAGAAGTCAACCAAAGTTAAAAGATTGCATTAAGATGAATTATTTTGTGACAAGATAATCCCCTACAAGTTTCATGTCTTAATGAGTTTTATATCTCTTGATATAATCCTTTGAAAATAATATGTCAGTGTGAGACATACTTGGGGATGTCAAGTGAAATCCATAGGGAATAGCCATTTGGATTCAAAAATCTTTAATGAGCTTCAAGTTCAATGTAGGTTCAACAAGTGGCATGATCTCAGAGGTTGGGATTGAAAATAAATGGCACATAAGAAATAAAATGAGTCAATAATTCAAATTCAAATCTATGTCATGTATTCAATCATGTAATCAAAGATCAATAATGAACTCATGGTCAACAATTCAACACATCTTGAGATTAAGCATGTTGATGAAAAGTGTCATGATCACAAACAATTATTAGATTAGTGAAATGCATTTGATAAAGTAGAAATAATATCAATGGAATGTGTTTAACCTTATAGATAAAATTGATTGGGTGCATAAGGTCAAAATGTCAATGAGCCCAAATTGTATGTGACGCTACCACATGGCATAAGTACATTAATTAGATGAAGAATAATAGTAGGGTCCATAAAAAAACACATGACTACCAAGTGTCACATTTTTGAAAGCCAAGATAAAGATAAATGTAGCGATGCCAATTGGCATGATCTATAAATTTTAATGCATATCAATGACAACAATGAAGGTTAAGGCTAGTAGGCTCTTTAGGAGATTAATGGAGTAAATTTGACCATTTCTAGGGGCCATGAGATGAAGACACATGTCTGAGTGATGATGGTCATATTTTAAAAATATGAAATTAGTCTAAGGGAGGTGCCACATAGGTAGCCACATCAGATCAAAGGATATCACTACCCAAGTAGGAAAATGAATAAATGCAAGATCAAAATATGACCTACGTTACCAAATCAAACCCTATAAATTCATAGGATGACATTAAAGCTCATCTAAAACTCTCAAAATCCATCAAATGTAAGTTTTACATATTTTTCATGATTAATAAATCCTATCCTATGGATCTTCATTAAAATTATGGTTATGTGAAAACCAATAAGGAAATTGTTTTTCACCTATAGTGTACCTTTGTTTAGGATTTGGAGTAATGGCAGCATGGTGGCTGCAAAAAGAATGTCATAAAGGACACCAGTGAATGAGTTCAAGTGTATATCTAATAGTGTAAAGAGCACATAAATATGAATCATAGTGTTGTATCTCATTAAGAAGATGGAGAAATTTGGTAGTTTGATAGTGTAGGCAAAGCATTCAATGAAGTTTCAAAGCCTTTGAGGACTTTTACCATTTTAAATGGATCATGACTCATCATCCCCAGTAAGTTATTGTCTTATAGTGTGTTTCAAAGCCAATAAAAGGGCTTGAAATATATTTAGAGATAATTAATGGTCATTTATAGAGGAAATATTAATGATAATTGATCAAAAGTGGTGGTATCTCATTTATTTATTTTTTATTGTGTGTTTTTCCTCTCTCTCTCCCCTTTCTCCTATATCTCTAATTTTGTTCCCCATTTATAAAGATGACTCTTTGAGATATCTTAAGATAAGAGACTCTCATTTTGATAAGGCCAAACCCTATTAAGAATTTTTAAGAACTACCTCTTGAATCAATAAGATAATTTTTCACCTATCTCTTGTTTGTAGCTAGTGTTTAGTAAGTTTGTCCATGATGGATTGTGAAGGAGAGTCTTCCACATCCATTGTCATTCTTTCTTGCCTCTTATAAGGTGCTTTAAAGATATTTTTAGGTCTAAAATCATGATATTTGGCCATCAATGTATGCCTAGTGTGAATCTTATAATTATTTTTTGCTTCATTCATTACTTGTGTGCCTAATTTGTGAAATACTTATGCAATCAGCTAGTCTATGAGGTTCTGTGAGCTAGAATTATCTTATGCTTCATAAATGTTTATTTAATGCTTATGTGGGTTCCAATTTAATTTTTTGAATCACCTTTTTATCTCTCTAATTATCCCTTTACCCGCTTTCTATCCCTTTTCCCATTAGTAGCATTAGTCTAGTTGATCTACCAAGAGGAAGCTAGACTTCTCCAGAGGTTCAACCCCATAATAGGATACCCACAACCTAGGGTTGTTTCCATTTTGTGTTTTAGTTTGAGAGAGTCTAAATAAATCCCTCCATGGGTTAAAATTAATACCACAATAATTTTTGGCATGCCCAATGGGACTAAGGTCCAAGAGAGTGGAAAGTTTATTGGTGTGTCTTTCCTCTAATCAAATTTTGGAAGCAAGCAAGTTAGCACCATTGTAAAATCTAAATAAAATATTCTAGTTATAAGCACTCTAGGTATATATCATTGAATATTTTGATAGTTTTTGTATCTTATTTAACATATGAGGTTGAGATTAACAACTATTAGTTTTTGATCTATAAACACCACTAGGATCTTCACTAATTTTATAAAAATGTTTTAAATGGATCTTTTAAATTCTTAATTCCAAAATTTAAAATGAATTGGAGGTGGAAAATTTTCAAATTTAAGATGTTGGAATGATTAGAAACTGATTAAAATCTGATCCAAGAATCATGTTTCAAAATTGAAATGTAGGTGAATTGAAGGTTCACATCATTTATCCTTTAAAACTGTCAGATTTTTCCAAGTTCTCAATTTACTCAATTTCCCATAAATGATCAAATGATTAAATTTTGCATTCTTGATTAAAATTTGAATTATAATCTACAAATCAAATGAAACTGAAATACAAAATTGAAATCAAAGATCAAAACACATAAATTGTTTATGGGGTTCAAAATTCCTACGTCCCCAGGTTCTAATCAAACCAATCCATTAATGTTGCTCAAATTTGCAAGTTAAAATATAATTAAAATTAACAATAGATCATTTCTCTCTACAAAAATAGTGTTTTAGACCTTTGAAAGACCTTGGCTGACTTAGCACATCCTTCACCTTCCTGCATCACATGTAGAGGCTTCTCCAAATTGAAATTGGCAACTTCTATATCTCAAAATGGCATCACAAATTCTCTAAAATGGGAAAATGAATAAACTACGTAGAGCATATCAGAATTCTAAAGAAATTTTTAGTTTACTCTAAGCTCTGATTTAGCCTTTAAGGGCTCCAAAATGACAAAATTATAGCAAACTGGTCTATTATGTTCCTTCACAATTGGCTGAATGCTCTTATTTAAATACAAATTCATGGGTTTATTTCTATCTTATCTCCCATAGGAAAGTTGGTCAGGCTCCTATCCTTTTACATAGTAGTTTAGGTGTTCAATTATTAAGCCTACCTTTTTGGGTGCTCAAGCTTATCCTTTATCCCACATTTGGGAGTTCAAAACAACTTTAAGTCTTTTAATAGTTAGGCAGCCTCCTTTGAATCTATCGACTACCCTTTTGGTGGGCTCTCCATGACAAAATTAGCATGGGTTCTTTGGTTGGTTACAAACTTAAAATATTCTCTAACTTCATTTCCTCTTCTCACGGCATGTGACATGGCAAGTTGGTTGGTTTCTCTCCCATGTGGCTAAGGCATGATATTACCAAACATTAATTACAATAAATATTACAAAGCATTGTTAAATTATCTACGGACTGGGCAATGCATAATTTTCTATGGATTCTAAAAATGTGAAATTTATATAGACTTTGTAAATGTGTAATTTCTACAGACTTTACAAATTCACAATTTCTACGGACTTTGCAAATGCGTAATTTCTATAGACTTTGTAAATGCGCAATTTCTATGGACTTTGCAAATACACAATTTCTATGGACTTTGCAATGTACAAATATAAAGACAAAATCACCCAAAATTTTTAGACATCCATTGATTTCCATGTGTCACCTTATGATTGATCCACTTGGCGTGTCCACATTGCGCCACATCATCTTGCGACACCACATTTTACCTGTCAAAAGAAAACATCAACAGCCTATAACTTTTGCATACAGTGTCCATTTTGCAAACCACGAAAAGCATAAAAAATCTCTCGATGAGATATATGATGTGAAATTAGTTTCATCATGACGTGGAATTTTTTTCCAAACTGTACTCTAGATCACACCTCTGTACAAAAGAGGCTTCTGGTCTGTAAAAGTTAACTATCACCTAAAATCTTATCATTGGTCTACTACATCACATCACACAAAACCCAATCATAGTAAATAGATAAATATTGGAAAAATAAATGATTCAAAACTCAACTAAAAATGACTACACATGGCATGAGTAAAGGAATCTACAACTGTGAATAATTTGATCACAACATACCAAAATTATCTGCCCCTATCAAATCCTGTAAAGCGGTGAATTGTCAATAAATTGAAACAATCCCTAATGTAAATAGAAAACAAGTTTTTTAATGTCAAAAACATACGTGAAATTTTGTAGACATGTTGCAATACAATGCCCTGGTATGGGACTTATACGCTAAGAAAATGTAAACAACAGAAAGTGTATATTACCTAACATCCAAACTTGCCCATAGGGTCTTATAATGCATCTATACATCCATGTGCCAAAAATAGATACATTCTAAATAGTAGTCAAATAAGTTTTGTAGGTAATTAACTCAACTTACAACATGCATTCTGATATTATCTCTAACTAATCAAATGAGTTCAAGTCCTCTAGACAACTCACACAACATAAATAGGAGATTCCAAAACATAGAGATTTTAAACATAAGGTAAGAATTGAAATAATTAAAATGATTAACCTATCTCGAAGTGTTCTCACAAACTCTACTAATGCATCATCAAATATTTTTCTTTCTCTTAAGAGAATTATTAACAATGCTTTGACAAACAAGTGCATTATTAATCCACTTAATCAAATTTTATGCGTAGTTAACTTGATTTCCTTAGTGGATTCCTTAACATTATTTTGGATTGATTTAACTTCATTGAACTTATTAATAGGTTGATAAATCATCTTAGTTTAACCATTTTTAGAATGAGAAGATGATTGAAGTTTAAAACAATGATCAATCCGATGTCCACTCTTATGGCAATGAGTGCATAAAACCTTGTTAAGTGAGGTCTCCCTTTTACCTCTTCCCACTTTACCATGATGATAATGGCTTTTAACACCTAAAATATGCTTAAGCAAGAAATGTCTCTTCCAACAAAATGCAACACTATGGTTATGCATTCCACAAAAAGTTCATGGAAATGATTGCATTATCTTCTGAATGTTAAAACCAAATTTCTTAAACATAAAAAGTGGATCAAAAGATTTAGTGCTAACTCTAGTGTAGGAACTAGTAGGTAGAATCTCAATACCTCTTATACCTTCCTTCTTACACCATACATGTGCTACTAGTGGCCTCGGTCCTTTGCTATGAGAAGCTTGTCTTCCTTTAGTCATGGAGGAAGTTTCTCCAATTTCCACCTGCTCACTAGTGTAACCCAAACCTGCATGAAGAGATCTATGCTCTACCTATATTGGGTTAGTAATTCCTTGGCCATCTTGACCAAGACCTCTTCAATTAAATCCCATTTTCATTAAATTTTTTGATCCTATACCCTTAGTGTGTTGTTCAAAACTACCAAAAGCATCATTACTTGAATCTATATTTGAATGGAAAGAAGTAGATGAATTATGTGGTTAATAACTTACAGTTCACTTAGTCATAGGCTCTGCATCTAAAGTCAAAGGTATGGCCTTCTTTAGTTCACCACACTATAATTTTATCAAGAGCTCATTCTTAGATTCAAGCTCTAATTTCAAACTTGTAATCTCCTCATTCAAGGAGTATAATCAAGCTCTTAGAAAAGCATTCTCATCCTAAATCTGAGTGTTGATGGCTTCAAGCTCTTCCATCTTGGCTTTATGTGACAACTTGCCCATGGTTTCCTGCAGACACACTAATTCCACAATGGCACACTACAATCTAATCAAGTGATATGGATAACCAATAAATTGAAATCAATTGTCAAATCACAATCAGAAGCTAACCCAACTTTCTAACTACTCTGATACAAAAATTTGATCCGTAAACACCAATAGGATATTCACTACATTTATAAAAATGTTTTAAATGGATCTTTTAAATTCTCAATTCCAAAATTTACACTAAATTGGAGGCAAAAATTTCTCAACTTTAAGATGTTGGAATGATTAGAAACTAATTAAAATTTGATCCAAGAATCATGTTTCAAAATTGAAATGCAGGTGAATTGAAAGTTCACATCATTTATCCTTTAAGACTGTTAGATTTTTCCAAGTTCTCAATTTACTCAATTTCCCATAAATGATAAAATTATTAAATTTTGCATTTTTGATTAAAATCTAAATTATAATCTACATATTAAATGAAACTAAAAATCAAAATTGAAATCAAAGATCAAAACACAAAAATTATTTATGGGGTTCAGAATTCCTACTTCCCTGGGTTCTAATCGAACCAATCCATTAATTTTGCTCAAATTTTTATGTTAAAATATACTTAAAATCAACAATAGATCATTTCTCTCTACAAAATAGTGTTTTAGACCTTCGAAAGACCTTGGTTGACTCAACACGTCCTTCACCTTCTTGAATCACACACAGAGGATTCTCCAAATCAAAATTAGCAACTTATATATCTCAAAATGGCATCACCAATTCTCCAAAATGGGAAAATTAATATACTACATATATCTTATCATAATTATAAACAAATTTTTAGTTTACTTCAAGCTCTGATTCGGCCTCTAAGGGTTCCAAAATGATGAATTACAACAAACTAGTCTATTATATTCCTTCACAATCAACTGAATGCTCTTGTTTAAATACAAATTCGTGGGTTTATTTATATATTATCTCTCATGGGCAAGTTGTTCATGTTCCTATCCTTTTACACAGTAGGTCAGGTGTTCAAGTCTTAATCCTACCTTTTTGGGTGCTCAAGCTTATCCTTTATCTCACATTTGGGATTTAAAAAATGGCTTTAAGTCTTTTAATAGTTAGGCGGCCTCCTTTGAATCTGCCAACCACCCTTTTGGTGGGCTCTCCACACCAAAATTATCATGGGTTCATTGGTCAGTTACCAACTTATAATATTTGCTAACTTCGTGTCATCTTCTCACAGAGTGTGATGTGGCAAGTTGGTTGGTTTCTCTCCCATGTGGCCAGGGGATGATATTACCAAACATTAATTACATTAAATATTACAAAAGATTGTTAAATTGTCTATGGACTGGGAAATTCACAATTTTCTATTGACTCTAAAAATGTGAAATTTATATGGACTTTGCAAATGCAGAATTTCTACAGACTTTGCATTTGCACAATTTCTATAGACTTTGCAAATGCGTAATTTCTACAGACTTTGCAAATGCACAATTTTTTCATACTTTGAAAATGCACAATTTCTATGGAATTTTCAATGTGAAAATACAAAGACAAAATCACCCAAAATTTTTAGACACCCATTGATTTCCATGTGTCACCTTTTGATTGATCCACTTGGTGTGTCCACATTACACCGCACCATCTTACAACACCACATTTTACCTGTCGCAAGAAAACTTCAATGGCCTATAACTTTTGCATACGATGTCCATTTTGAAAAATAAAAAGGTGTCAGAAATCTCTCGATGAGATCTATGCTGTGAAATTTGTTTCATCATGACTTGGAAACTTTTTTGAATTGAACTATAGATCAGTTGTACCCTTATCATGAACCTCCTTATCAAACTTAATATAACCCATGTTATACTCCTCAGTAGTCCTATCAAAATTCCCATCAATACTATTAACTATGTCATTCATATGGTTCTCCATTTACTCTCCATATAGACATCATGTTGTTATACAACACTATGAGGAAGGTTATAAATAGACCTATCAAGAAATGTCTTCCTATCAATTCCAATATGACCCTTACCAACTAGATCATGATGCCTATTAACCTGAAGAGGATGCTCCTGAGTCTTGTCATGAGAAATTGGGTACTACCATTGATTATACACAAAGATACTATAAGACAAAGTGTTAATTATTAAAGGATAAAATATAACAAGCTAAAGTTGGTCTTGATCCACATCATTACCCCACCTTCATTATTTCCATCTTATATCAAGTCCTTATTGGCATCCATACCACATGTAATATTTAATGAAGATGATATGAGAACATGGGATAATGAGTATGATGTGCTCCCTGATCATCTCATGGAATGGTTAAGAGGTGATACCCAAAGTTGTATACAGATGTTGGAGATGTTTGAAGAGTTAAAAGTAACTTAATGGGAGATCAAAGATTAAATGGACTTGGTCAATAAGTGCCTTCAATGTTCAATAGATAGGCTAATGATGCGGGAAGAAAAATAACTTGAAAATTAGAATGTTTTTGTTGAACAGAGTCAAGGAGGCTATTGGCAAGGTGTAACTTATACTTATGTAGGTTTACTTCTTTCTAATCAGCCCAAGAAATCACTTCCCCATGAGATTTATAGTGAATTTCTCTTTCCTAAATTTACTCACAAGCCTTCGACTACCCCTCATATTCCATCTCACACCTATGAGCCTATCAATCAAACTTCCATCCCACCCAATTTTGAGAAAGATCCCATTTTAAGGGAAGTAAATGAATAGGAAAGATTTCAAGCTATACCTAATCAAGAGGATGTCATGAGTGACTATGAATAAGAAATCACTATAGGGACTCTCCTTGGTGAACACAAATGTATCTCAACTTTTTTAAATGAATAAAAACATATTATAGATTACCTTATAGATATCCATGAAAAATGTGGCCAAGACTTGAGAGAGAGATATTTTAAGAAGACTCCATATCCGATCTTGAGGATTTTGATGATCCTAACAAACCTAATATTGATTGTGTTATCAAATATGAAAGTGAACTTCAATCAATTCTTTAAGAGGTTGCAGTCCTAGAAGAATCTCTTGAGACCAAGATGGAAGCTATTGTTATTGAAGATGACTCAATACCTCAACTTGATTTTAAACCACTCTCAGATGATTGGCAATAGCAAATGTAACTCTTTCAAGAGATTGAAAATATTTTCCAAGTTAAAGGTTAATTACTTGAGAAGATGGAGAAAGGTTCTGCCATGGAGTATAATGACCAAGATTGGGTGGACTATGTAGAGCTCCTTGATGAGATTGAAGAAATTGTAGCTAAGAGGAAACCTAATATTATTAGGAGAAATATGGAAACCAAAGAGGTATGCCTTGTTTAACTACCATTGGAGGTTATAGTTAACAAATCCAATGAGAAAGATGAGTCTATTTAGATGCAAGAAGAGTCCATTTCCATAGCTAACCTGGTTGGAGTTACTTTATTTTCATTAAATATCATGCTAAAGAAGTTGAAAAACATCATGAAGAAGATGGAGGTATCAATGACAAGGGCCAAAAGGCTACATGCCTCATTCAATACCTAATTCCATGAAGAAAGAGGGTTTTCAAACTTCCTATTTGATCCAAGAGGAGGTATTTATTTCATGTTAGTTTATTTTTATGTTTAGGTTAGTTAGTTTGGTTTGTGTATGTGTGTTCCATAATTGCTCATGAAGCACAACTGTGTTTTTATATTATTCTTGTTGTCCTTATTGCTTCAAGAGAGGGTTTTAGAAAAAGGATAGCCTTGTATCATTTTCATTAGCTAGGAAAGAAAGGCTTATGACCCCATACACTCAATGTATCAAACAAGGCAAATAATCTAGGTTCTCAAGCATAGCAGTCATGCTTCCCTATCAAGTTGTTAGAAATTTAGCCAGAATTAGCCCACATAATAAACTTTGCCTAGATGTGGGGTGAGAATCTCAATAGGGTTCTTGTTAAGTGAGTGATCTAATGGTGAAATGAGAATCCAGACTTCATGTTCCTATCACATGTCATTTTTAATCTTTTGAAACACTTTAAGCAAGCTTAAAGTGTGAATTTTGTGATTCTAAGGGACCAAACCATCATGGCATGTCATGCAGGAATGAATATGTCAGTTTGGTTATGCATTTCATAAGTGTTATTGGGAAGTAAATTAAAGATAGATTACATGAAGATAATGTATTTTGAGACAATATCATCCCTTGTAATCTTGGTGTCTTGATGAGTTTTCTATCTCAAGATATAAGCCTTTAAAAATGATCTACCAGTGTGAGACGTGCCTAGGGACATCAAATTAAAGCCATAAGGAATATCTATTTGGATTAAAAAAATCCTTAATGAGATTAATGTTAAATTTAGGGTCAATAAGTGGTATGATCTCAAATGTTTGGATCAAATATTAATGGCACATAGGTGATAAACTGAGTCAATAATTCAATTGTAGATCTACGACATGCATTCAGTCATGCAATCAAAGATCATTGATGAGATCATGGTTACCAAGTTAGTGGATCCTAATATTTAATGCATTGATGACAAGTGCCATGATCATGGTTAATTATTGGAAAAATGGTGTTCATTTGATCAAGTAGAAAGAGGATTTATGGCATGCATTCAACCATATAGAGAAAATTAATAGTGCATGTAAGGTTAAAAATTTAATGAGCCTAGATTGCATATGAGGCTTACACATGGAATAAACATATTAATTAGATGAAGACTGATAATAAGGTCCAAAAGAAGCACATGGGACTACCAAGTGTCACATTTTTAAAATCTGATGCAAATATCAACATGGGATTGCCAAGTGACATGATCTAGAAAGCATAATGGAAATCAATGACAATAATAAAGGTTAAGGCTAGGAAACTCCCAAGGAGATTGAGAAAGCAAATTTGATCATTTTTAGGGGTCATGAGATGAGGGCACATGTTTAAATGATTATAATAATATTTTAAAAATATGATAAGCAGTTCAAGAGAGATGCCACATTGGTTGACACATCAGATCAAAGGATTTCACCACCCAGGTAAGAAAATGAATAAACGTAAGATCAAAATGCAATCTAGGTTACCAGAGCAAACCTTGTAAAGTCATAAGATTCCTTTAAAGCTTCGCTAAAATTATCAAAAGTCCTCAAATGTAAATATTACATCTTTTTCATGGTTAAGAAACCTTAGCCTATGGATCTTCATTAAAATTAAGGATAACTTTAACTAGTGTTTAGTAAGCTTGTGCATGATGGATTGTGAAGAACAGCCTTCCATGTCCATTTTACTTATTTCTTTACCTTTTAAAGGTGTTTTCATGTTGTTTATAGGTTTGAACTCGTGTGAATCTTAGAATTCCTCTTTGCTTCATTCAAAGCTTACGACCCTAGTTTATGAAATACTTATCCAATTAGCTAGTATGTGAGGTTGTGTGATCTAATATTGTCTTATGCTTCATTATTTTTTATTTCATGCTTATGTGGGTTCTCATTTAATTTGGTGCATCACCTTTCTATCTCTCTTAGTAACCCTTTACCCCTTCTTTATCCCTTTTCCTAGTAGTAGCATTAGTCTAGGTGATATACCAAGAGGAAGCCAACCTTATCCAGAGGTTTAACCCCACAATAGGATACCCACAACCTAGGGTTGTTCCCATTTTATGGATTAGCTGGAGAGAGCCTAAATAACTCCATCCATGGGTGCAAATTAAGACCACAACAAAAACTATTATACAATCCTATATGTATTATCAACTAAGTTTGATTTCCTTCTAGTTATTTCATACTTACAAATTGCTCAAGATGCATTCTTGATTGTGTTTTAAATTATATGAGTGTGATTATATTTACAACATTTAGGGGTCAATCTAATAGTTATAATGGGTGCTATATGGTATTGAGTAATTTCATTTTCTATATTTTTTATTTACTCTTTATAACAACCTCTTTCCTTGCATCATGGATTATTTTTAGTTTTCACATATTACGACATTCAATTATCATGAATGAAAAGTAATGTGCTACTTTATCTAAGAAAAAAAGGATTATATAGGATAGCTATGAATGAGGAAATTAAAATTGCAATAAATGTAGATAAAAATAAATGGTTTAATAGATGTGATAAAAAATATGGTTATCTTAGTTTGTCTATTTATCTTGAATTACATTTTCACATTGAATATGTTAAAGCATCAAATGAAGTATGGACCACATTGGAAAAGCTCTTTGGCAAGAAGGATGTGATAAGAGGTCATGAACTACATAATGATCTCATCAGTTTGATCCTAGGTAACTTTAACACATTACATGATTTCTTCACTATGTTAAAATCTCTAAGGTTATAGCTAAAATAATTTAGAATTGATAAAAAAATGATTAACTTGTTTTATCTATACTCTCCAAATTGTATCTAGACTATTCTATATTTGTGTCCACTTTCTATGCCATAAAAAGTGGACCCAAGAAGATGCCTTCTTTAGATATCTTTTTTGTCGACTTGACTGAGGAGAAAGATAAGATAATATAGATGGGCATAATTAAGTCCTCAAAATATCATGCACTTTTTGTTAAGAAAGAGAAAGATTAAAACAGAAGAGAGAAGAAATAGAACAAAAAGGATCAAGAGAAGGATGCAAATCCTCCCACCTACAAATCAAAGAATGAGGCCTCTTCTTCTAATATTAAGACTAAAAAAATTAGATCAAATATGGTTTTTTCTCAAGAAAGGATGACTAAAGTAAGTGTTTGAATAATTAAATTAACTAAATGAATAAGATACTCAATAAACACAATATTGGTGTCCCTGATTCTACCAATGAGAATTCATCAACCCTTGAATCCTCTAAGGTAAATGACAATGGTAAAGAAAAGGAAAAAGATAATATTAAGGGGAAAGTAAATTAAAATGAACTCATTATAGTTGTACCTTCAATTCATACATGGTTTATTGACTCTAGTCGTTCACATCACATGGCCTTTTCATAAATAAAGTCCAATTCTTTGGAACCATGTGACATGTCTTCTATATAATTGGGTGATGACACTTATAAAAAGGTAATCAAGAGAGGGTCTATTTAAGTGAGTGGTGGAATGTTCAATAATGTTTTAAGTGTTCCCTCACTTTTAACTAATCTCATGTAGTTTCCTAGATCACTCACCTTGGTTTAGGAATGTAAGTTGAATTCATTCTAGATTCAGTGTATGATAAAGAGTTTCATAGTGATACTATATTAGTATATGAAATGGTCGATGATCAAACTTGACTATATAACTTCTACCACTTTTCTCCTAACTCTCCTTCCTATTATTCTTCTTTGGACTCACCTGAACATGATGAAATTTTTGAGCCTAAACACACTTCTAATATTAATGACTCTTCTTCTAATATAAATGACTATAATAGTGATGGGGACACACTTACACCTTCTCCTTGTCACCTTAGACATGTTTAGGGGTTATTTATTGATTAACGTACCTCTAGTATGATTTAAACATTATAGGGAATAGGTATATTGATCTATGACACATCATACATTAGGTACTCTATTCCATTATTTCAAGGCATTTAGTAGTCCTCCATTGCCTCTACTCCTATTGTACCATCATTTCATAGATAATTTATAACTCTTACCTTACATGAAGAGAATATTTCCTTTTATATTTATCACACCCTAGTTGAATATCCATTAGGAACTTAGCAAACACATTTATTGTGATAGGGTGATTCATTCTTCACTACATCTACTTACGATCTACAATTACTCTACGAAACTCCATTATAGGATATTGGATGGCTATAGGTAGTTTGAGACTCTAGTGAGGATTTTTATCCCTATTCTCTTTTTTTCTCTCTTTTAGAGAGGAGCTTTATCTTATGGTTTTTATCCTTTTTTCAAATTTATGGGAGTTGCATTATGCTTGGGTACCTCATCCGGACTGATTCTTGGGACCCAATTTTTCATACCCACCTAAGCTATGCTATATGTGGGTGTTAGTGTAAAATTTTTATCATTTTTGGTTTTGCCTACATGGTTATTGGTTAGTTTGCTTACAATTTTTAAGGTCATTAAGGGAATATACTTTATGTTTTTTTCTAATTTTGAATTGAGTTGGTACCTTTAGGGTGACCTAATATCTCACTATGTAATGTACCTCCTTTGTAATTTTTGGAAAATCAACTATTGAACATTTATGAATCCCACTTTTACTTTTTGGAAAAACATGCAATTTGTGATGTTCAGAGATATTGGAGTCATCTGACATAGTCAAGTCCTAATTTCATCTATAATTATTAAAATTTATTTTTATAATTTTATTTTATTTATTTATATCAACCTAATATATTATTTCAAACAAATACCTTAATTAAATAAAACCCAAACATATAATTCAAAAATAAAAATATTGAATAGTATCAATAATATATAAATATATAGAATGTTAATGAAATGCACATAGGAAATTGTTGGTCTCTTGAAATCATGATCTAAGTCATGTATTGAAATTTGATAAATAGTTTTGAGTTCTTAAAAAATGATTCATGATAAAGATTCAAGTCTTTTATGACCTAAATGGTTCTTTCTACCAAATGGTTAGTTCATATAGGTCTATTGGGTTTTCATCCTAATGATCCATTACAAGAAACTTAACAATCATAAAATTATTTTGGGTTAATCACACTAAGTCATCATCATCCAGATAGTCATCCACACATAGAATGCAAACATACAACAAATGTCCTATCATTCAAGAAATGTTTTATAACTATCTATATCTAAGTAAATAATACTATGATAGTAAAATCTAAGAGTAATAAAAAACATGTGAGGTGCTCACCCAACTTCATTAACCACATGAAAAATCCTTTATTATATAATTATGCTACTTAAAAAGGTTAATATCAAACTTCCAATCTATTTTTTAAATAATTAATTTGTCTTTAAATTTTTATTTCACTTAGGGAAAATTATAATCATGTTAGAAAGTCAAAGAAAAATGCTTAAGCATCATCACATAATTTCATAATAGGTAGAGATGAATGTGTTAATTAAATTTTTTATAGAGAACCAAAGGTATAAAATATAAAATTACTAATAATTAATTTAAATCATTATTTCAAACATATTTTATTCATTATTAGCAATAAAATTATTTTATACATATATGTTTTCTCTAGATCTTTGCTTTCACCAATATCGATAGGATGAGGACATGTGACCTCACTTTAGATACATTTTCATCCTATTTTAATATTAAATTAATCCTAAACATACTATGGTTATATTTAATAAATCGACATATTAGACCTGAAGATGCTAATTATGATGGCTAATAAAGAAAGCACATAAAACACACATGCAAGGGGTCAATAATGCATGAAATTTAAATGACCTACTAATATTGATGAAGGTTGGTAGCTTCACATGATGCATGTTACATTAATGTCTCTTGTTAGTTGAGATAATTATATTTGGAAAGCATTTATGAAGTAAAATGTTACACTGGCATCCCATGTAAATTGAGGTCTCATTCACACCATGATGGAAGAATCAGATAACAATAGTTTGGTAAATAAAATATTCAAGTTTTGATAAGTTAGATATATATATATATGTTTAAAACCTTATGACATGTTATAAATTATATATAGAACCCAAGTCTATAAAATCCTACAACAATGTGTCAGGGGTGATTAACAACCACATTTGGACAATGATATTAGCTATGTTTTCAAGTTATTGACTTGTAGAGATTTAGTAATGCCACATTAACCATAGTTTTGCATAACATGAATCCTTATTTTTTAATTATTTGATATAAGTGAATATAAAAAAAATGCAATATATCCCATTGGTTATTTATATAATATTTAAAAAATCAAATACGTATTTAGAAGATATATGAATGGAATTCAATTTATCATGCCAATTAAATTTACAATGTACTTTGATGTTTAATTTGTAAATATAAAAATGTGTTTGAGGAAGGATTGTTTTTATATGATCATAGTTAATATTTCTAATCTTATGAAGGTTTTTTTAAGATAATTACTAGTACAATGTTTATGTTTAAGAGGAACATGCTTACTTGAATGCAATTTAACTTAACACTATTTTAGAATAGTTTGGTTGTTATGTTATAGAATAGAAGGGAGTAAAAGTAAATCATCCTGTGATTTTTATAATTAAAATCCATATACTTCATTAGATGGAAAAACTACCATCATATAGCTATCGACTTTTATATGATTCTTTTCTTCACTAAGTAATGGAGGAATTATTCATTTTGCAATGATACTATCTTAACAATTATTATTATAGGGTTTATTTTTATTTTATTTATTCCTATAAAATATATATTTGGTAAGTGGATAATTTATATTGATAATCTAAAGGGTAATATTTACTTCAAAGGATGATTTACTTTGTTGTCTACTAGATAATTTATCCATTTAATCCTTTTATAAATTGTGCCATGATATAAATATTTTTTAAGTTATTAGTCAAGATGTGAATATATAATTGCATGATAAATAATTTTCAAGAAAAGGGTTTAACAAGGATAACATGGTGTCAAATATAAGTTTTTCCAATCTATTTTTGACATATCAAGCATAATGGAATTGATATTAAACACACATTGTATCTTCAAATTTTACACTAATCCATTTCTTTATTTTTATTTCAAGAAGTAAATTTGGAGGTTAGAAGATAGAATATGGTAAATTATAAATTGGTTTGAAAATATTATCAATAATTCATAGTAAAAACAAGACAAAAATCATCCATAGAAAGGCAAGTATAACAAAAATAGGCACTGCATAGTTTTGGGAATGAAGCAAATCTAAATGTCAATTCACATGGGGTCCCATGTAGCCAATATAATTATTATTTAGTTTAAAATATATAAATATATATATTAAATATAAAATTAGTTAAGACACAACTTATAAGATAACTTAGGTGATTGTTTTCATGTTTCAAAAGGTAAAACATAGTCAAGGAGTAGAACACAATTATCAAATGAGTATTATGAAATATAAGGGATGTAAAACATAGTATAATAAAGTGAATTAAATCCCATTAGTTATTAAAATAATTTAAAATAACTACTATAAATTTTAAATATTAAAACACAATTCAAAAAAATAAAACTTAGTTCTAGATAGGTAAAGTGTAGTTCTAAAGAGATAAGACAGATAAAAAAAGTAATGTGTAAACATTACAAATAATTTGGAGATAAGAAATAGATATAACCTCATAATAAGGATAATTAATCATTATTTTATTGTTATTGTTTCATATCATACTTCCTTTATGATCTTCCTCCTGAAAATCCATTCTTATCTATTGACTTCCATATTCAAAATGTATCTTTTTCCTCGCATAAAATATTAGCAATTATACAATTTCCATCTTAGCTATTAAAATGGAACCATATTTAGAATAAATTATATTTTTATAAAAAATTTATCCTTCACTTTATAATGGTTGTCTTTAAAGAGAGGGGAAATATCTATTTTATAGATAATAATCTAACTAGAAAAATTATTAGTAGGAGGAAAAGTCTCCTCATAGTCAATCCCTTCCTCTTGTGCATAATATTTTACCACAAGTATTGACTTATGTTTATACAAGGAACCATATAAATTAAACTTTAATTTATAAATCCATTTAAAACCATTGCATCTCTTTCTTGGTGAAAGTTCTGCTAGCTCCCAAGTCTTGTTTTTCATCAAAGAATCATATTCCTCTTACATGGTTGATTCCCACTCAGGCTTCCGTTTGGATTTCAAAAAATAATTGGGCTCAAATGCCTATCAAACTATATTTTTTAAATCAAAATTAACATGCTCACATTTGTTACCAAATTGCTTTCCTGATCACAACTTTCTATCTTCCATACCATGAAGATCTCCTTCCTTTAATGCTTCCATTATGACAGTGTACCACTTTGGTTTCCTTGGTTATTCCTAGTGTGAAGGTGGAACCTCACAATGTACTATTGGAACCTCAAAATTACCTATAAAAATTCCCTCCCTAGATTGTGATTCCACTAATGAAATAGAATCCTACTTAACTTCCACATCATAACTTATAATAAAATCATTAGAAGGAAACAATGACTCAATATCTAAAACTATACCAGTTGCTATGAAGTATGGCATCTATTCATTTACTATGACATATATATTTACAAAAAATTTGTTAGTAGAAATTTAAAGTAACCTATAGGCCTTTGATTTCTCATTGTATCCCAAAAACATATATGCTTTAATTTTGTCATCAAAGTTACTTCTTTTTTCACTAGGAATAACTAGAAAAGCCACACAACTAAAAAAATCAAAAATCACTTACATCTAGAGCTCTACCTAACCAAGCCTATTCTAGAGTCATATTATCTAATGACTTTTTAGGACTTATATTGATTATTTACACCACTATATTCACTACTTCTTCCCAATACTTATATGGGACATTTCTACTTTGGACCATACAATGAGCCATATCCATCACTATCCTATTCCTCTTTTCCACAACTTCATTTTGTTGTGGAGTGTAAGGGGTATAATATCTTTGATGTGAAATATCCCCCATTTTCTATTTTGGGAGATTTCACTGGTCATCCCACCTATTTCTCAACATAGTTTTTCAAGATATGAAGTTAGAAAAGCAATCATATTTATTCACTAGAAAGTATACCCACTTTTTCCTAAATGAATCATCGACCAAGCACAAAAAATATTGAGCTCTAGTCGAGGTAGGTGTCTGCATTAGACCATGTAAATCTACATGAACAAGTTCTAACACTTTATCCCTCTAAGCTTTACCAACATCAAATGAATATCTAACTTGTTTTCTCAATAGTCATCCAATATATACATGATGACTATCCCAAATAGAAGGAATCCCCTTACCCATATTAGTCTTTTTCAATGTACTCAAGTACTGTAAATTCAAATTCCCATACCTTTCATGTTAGAGTGAATTTGTGCTATCAACCACTATAAGTACAGTTTCATTTGCCCTCTATAGATCTACAAGCTTATACAATCCTTTTTCACTAATCCCAACAATAATAATATTTTTATCTCTGGTAGTGGGTAAACATTATTGTCCTTGAAACTATACAACAAAAATATAGTTTCAAGAGATCTCACTAATAGAAAGAAAAAAATTGTTTATGTTTGTCACATACCTAACATTATTAAATGTATTCCAGATAATACCATCAAATCTGATCTAAACATTACCATATCCTTTGGCAAAGTAAACTCTACCATCCTCCAAAGATATAGATTCACCACTACTATTATTTTCATCAAAATACACATACTAGTCCTTAATGGCATGTATAATGGTGAGATTCCCCTGCATCAAAGTACCACTCTTGATCCACCATAGAATTACCACTGGAAGCCATGAATGCAAAATCAAGAGATGCTTCCTCTCCTTCACCTTCATCTACATTTGCATGATGATCTTTCTTTTTGGGGTTAGCCATTTCCTATTACCTTTTCTTTTAATCTTTCTTAAGATGACCAGGTTGCTTATAGTAAAAACATTTCCAATTAGATCTTTTATTATAACCATTTACTTGTGAAGTATCTGTAGGAGAACTAGTAGTTCTACAAAACTACTTACCCTTTCCCTTTATGAATAATGCACTCTCTATAGAAGTATATGTAGATAAAACTTCCTTCTCATGTAATCTCTCCTTTTGTAATAGCAATGTGGATAATTTTTCAAAGTCCAAAGTTTGTGTTTGAATAATCATGTGCAATGACTTCATAAATGACTCATATGAAGGTGAAATATTTCGCATAACCAAAGAAATCAAATATTTCTCATCAATAGACTTCTGCATATATTTAAACTAATCACTAATATCCTTGATCTACAAAAAAAATCAAAAATAGATCCACCTTCTTGTATCTTAGTGAAAAACAACAAATTCTTCAAATACAATATTTTGAAGTTATATTTTTCCATAGATTTGATGATATGGTTGTATTTATGACCTCTAATATTGGATTATCTATTAATAAAAATTTTAATAACATAAAAGCCTCAACATGATGTTTATCATAGTCATCTATATTTATGGTAGGTTTTTGATATTTACAAAGCACTATTTGACCAAGATTTCTATATTTACATATTGTCAAAACCTTTTGACTCCACAAACTAAATTGTTTCCCTGTCAATTTTTGTGAATCTCACAATAAGAGGTGTTGTAAAATAACAATTTTGATCTAGTTTTTCCAAAAAATGAATATACTAGAAAAACTATAATGACTTTACACAAAATTCCTCCTACCCATGGACTCAAATCATAAACTAGTCAATACTTCTAGTTTTTAAAAAAAACACCACACTGTTTGGGAAATTTTAAATTTTCCATCTTTAAAAAAATTAAAAAAAAAAAAAATTATCTAGAGATCTACAATTCTAATTTAAAAAATTCATTTTACACCAACATCCAAATTAAAAACTAAAAAAATGATGAAATTTTCACCTTTCACAACTTTTCTGAGATAATTAATCACTGCCAGGTCCCTAATAACCCTTATAAGCTAAAGTTATAAATTATTTCATTTCAAAAATTAAAATTAATTGAAATGATAAAACTTTAGATTAAAATTTTCATAAAAATAATTAGCCAATCAAAAAATTGGTGTACTTACAAAAATTTAGATGCATATTCTATGATAAATACATAACTAGATTAAATTCTATCAATTCTTATCATCTCCTCTCATAAAATAGAAAATTTTAGACCCATCACTCACCAAAAATAGTTATTGAATGAAAATCTTGTCACTTTTCAAATTAAATGGAAATGGCCACCCAAAAAACACAAGAAAAATAAAAATAGGCCTGTGAGCCTCTTTTACTACCTCCTATCAGTTTTCCTTTATTGAGATAGGCCTCTTGATGCTTATCTCCTGATTACTAGCTTTTTCAATGGTCACAAAAAAAATATCTTCATGAATCTCCAATGGGTGCTTCACACTCTTCCCTGACAAAACCACTCCTTTTTTTATCCATAGGCTCCCTCCCAATCTTTCTACATTGTAAGCTCTGAGACCATATTAGATTCAACAAAGAGATTGAGAAATGTAATTAACTAGCATACTAAACAATACATGAGAGGCCTATTAAATAGGCAAAAGATCCACATGAGAAAATAGGGGGTGGGAGTAACCACAAGTATTGGGTATCATAAAATAGCTAAGCCCATAAAAATAAACTAACCTATTAACCCAAGTGGTTAAAACAACTAACCAAGGTGCATAGATAATATACCTTAGTCAATAACCCAAGGTGTTTACAATAATATGCTAAAAATTATTTGATAATAATTTAAATGAAGGTGTATAAGTTTAAAATATCAAAAAACCCATGTGGTCTAACAATCTACTTTTCAATTATGATTTCTGGGTGCCTAAACTATGCTCATTTGATACAAATCCACAAATGCTATTACTTACAAATTTTAAATTAATTTTTGATCTAATGAACTTACAGAGTTGAATTAAACATTAAGAAACCTATCAATGAGTCACTATAAGGAAGGATAAACTTTATTTTCATATTGGTTTAAATCACTAAATAAATAGACCTCTAAAACATTAATTCTCTACATGTGCTAAAATATGATACTAAAACATAGAAGAAAAGATGGAAAATTTTAAGGACCTAATTGGGTTATCTACCCATACCTATGGTATGCAACAGTCATTGTCCAAGTTTAACATATTCTCTTTATTTTATTCTAACCTCTTATCTATTCATCTATCATTTGTGATACCCACCTTCTCTATAGGGCTAGAAAACTTGCACTATAATCGCACACTAAATGGACCCCATCAAGTGGTTAATTAGATCAAAATGTATTAAATATATTTTAGAATATGATAATAAATTAGTTAAATTTTGAGTAACAATATCATTTCATTACATAAAAATGAATTAGTATATTATCCTTATCATTTGTATCCTATTTTCTTGACCATGTGTAAATCAATGTCAAAAATATGTTATCCAATATCACGTAAATTTCATGTCAGATCCAAAAACATGTATATTAATTATTAGTCCAAAATAACATAATATAAAAAAACATATTAATTTTTTTCATCATAAGAAATCAATCATATAATAATCTATTAAAATAGGTTTAGATTTTGGTTGGATAAGCTTTTATGGCATGACATGTCAGCGTAAAATAATAAATTATTACATTCATAAAAATGGGATATGACATCCCCCGCTTTAGGAGAGACATAAGCTCAATGACTACTAAAATAAAATCTAAGTAAACAAATGTGGAAAATATTTTAATACTTCATCATAGTCTTCCCATGTCACTTTCTCCTCCAAATATTTGTCCCATTAGACCTTACACTAGGATGCTTCCCTATTTTACACTGTCAATTTTTGAGTCTTAATAACCCACTTGGGCTTTACCAGAAACACTCATGGATCCTAGACCTACAAGATTTTCTAATCAATCGCCTAATAAACATCTA
Organism: Torreya grandis; assembly: GCA_037957365.1. Classification (NCBI taxonomy): domain Eukaryota; kingdom Viridiplantae; phylum Streptophyta; class Pinopsida; order Cupressales; family Taxaceae; genus Torreya; species Torreya grandis. The sequence goes on along the minus strand of JARHVA010007291.1, from coordinate 604,409 downwards.
CATGGTAATGTTTCAACAAAGACACATGAAAAATATTGTGAATTCAATTAAGATCATGTGATAGTGAAATTCTATAAGAATTTGGGTTTATAACTTCAAGGATATCAAAGTGTCCCACATATATTGATGCTAATTTTGATGAGTTTACAAACATGATAAAACTCTTCTAGAGTTTTACCCTCATAAATAATTTCTCTCCAACTTCAAAGAGTCTAAGAGTCCTTTTTATATCTACAAAGTTCTTCCACCTGTATTCATCTTTGAAAAAACTCTTTTGAATGAGTTTTAAATTTTCTTCCATATCCTAAAGCATTTTAGGACTAACTAAAACTATATCACTTAGATTTTCCTAACTGAGAGGGGTATGACACTCCCTACCATAAATTGACTCAAGTGGATCTATGGCAAGATTTTAATGATTTGAATTATCATACATGAACTCTACTAGACAAATGTACTCCTCCCCCTTATATTACTTATTCATAAATTATATTTGAAGCATGTCCTCCAAGACTTGATTTACCCTTTTAGTTTGTCTATTGGGTCATAGGCTAAAGTAAAAGTTAGTTACATTCCCAAAGTAGTATTTTATTTTTCCAAAACCTTTAATTCATGTGATAATCATAATCTAGAATGATATTCTCAAGTAATCAATGTAATATAAAAATATCTTACATAACTCTTCATGTTAAAACTAGATAACCATATATCATATTCCCTGAAATGACACGTGCAACCATGGTCAGTTTTTATACTAAAACCAAGATTACGTCATGTTTTTATAAGACAATGTAATTAATTAAAAAAATACATATTTATTTTTTTAATTTTCATTCTAGATGATCATGAGGATTCAACAAACGAGTTGGATGTATGTGCCCAGTCTTGATCCTCTAGTACTCCAAAGATCTCAACACAAAACTAGTAGCATCCCTCTTGAGACCTAGATAGAAACATAGGTGCTTAAGAACTACCATCATCTATGCCACCCTTGGGTGACCTAAGCATCAATATGTGCCTTATCCAATATTATGATTTGTAAACCACCATGTTCTAGTACATAAATTATGCCTTTTAATTGAAGGAAACCCCATTCTTAAATATGATAACCCTCATATCTATGATCATAACTATTAGTTTATAGGGTAGTCTTGATCTATTTTTAAGACTTGATTAATGGTATTTGACTCAAAATATATTATAAAAAATTATTTCTCATTATCTCCATGGCATGTATATACATTCTTTAACTAAGGGCATCTACAATTATATTTATTTACCCTTAATCTATTTGATGTCAAAGTTCTAATCACTCAGTAATTATAACTAATGCATTTTTCATGCATTAAAGTTAGGATGATTAAATATGTTTTTCAATCCTAATTTATCAATTATCATATCAAAAGGTTTTTCCAAAATCAAATGTCATCACATAAGCAATGCATGAATAATAATTGTAAGTTTATGGTCATGCACCTTATAGTTAAAATCATATTGTTGGAGTTTTGTGGATTCATAGGCCACTACATGGCCACCCTAGATCGACACATCCCAAAATAATTTTTAAAATACATCTGTGATGACTATAAAATGACCATTTGGGTTTAGAACATTCAACACAAGTGAAAATTCTAACTTCTCTTTTAAGAGTTGAAAATCTTGTTCACACTTCTCTTTCCAAATGATTTTTTGGTTCTTTTCAAGTAAAGAAGTGATTGGGTCTATTTATCTTGGAAAACCCCCCAATAAACATTTTATAATATAAGGCTAATCCCATGAAGCTATGTAGTTTGTGGATGTTTCTAGGTGATGGCCAATCTATGATAGCTTGTATCTTCACAGGATCAATTGAAATTCCATAAACTAAAATAATATGTCCCAAATAATTTACTCTTAAGAACATTTAGACAAATTCACATATAACTTATGTTTTCTCAAAAATTGCATCACTAGCCTCAAATGTTGTACATGTTCTCTAAATTTTAAATATATCAAAATGTCATCCAAGAAAACTTAAACAAAATTATCCAAGTAATTATTTATCAAGTGTATTTTGACTTATGTATTATTTTAACTTTATCAATATATTTTATTCATTGTGTGACTATGCATTAATGTCAAAATGGTGCCTTAATTCTCATAACTATGTGTAAAACTTTAAAAGCAAATGAAAAAATCTTAGAGGACTTTCTCCAAAATTTCTAACAATATTTGTGATCAGGGGGTATTTTAATGCCCAAAAGATACATGTTAATAAATCTCATAAAAAAAATGAGCTAATTATTTTAAAACTAATGTTATAAACAATAGTAGGTTAAATAGGGTTTTTCAACCATTATAGTTTCATTACAAATTAAATATTAAATTTATTTAATGTACCTCTAGTTACTTTAGTGTAATAAATCTATAACATTATGTTTTAATAGGTCAATTTTTAATTCAAATGAGCTATTAAATGTTATTTTTTGAGGTTCCAGGAGGAAAAGAGTTTATTGAAAAAAGTGTCGATAAATTTTAATAACTAGATTGATTAATTTAAAAGAAAAGATAAAAATTCAAGAGGGTTTCCCACTTGAAAGTGGTGGAGAAAATCCCCACCCTTATATCTAAAATTAATGCACCCTAGTATCTAGGGATATCAAAATAACGTTGTCCTAATTTCTCATGTAAATAAATAAAAGTCAATTTCTAAGTTTTTTCTCTCATTTATCTTGTTTTGTTTGTAGGTTGGAGGCTTGAGGAGCTTAAGAAATAAGAGCTCACTTTTGAAGATCTATATCTTTTGAAGTATATACTTAACATTTTGATAAATATACTTCCATATTCTTTTGGTTTCCTCTTATAAACTTGATTATATAAAATCTAATTTATATCATATATGTGGGTGGGTAGGTAGAGATGTGTGTGCGTGTGTGCACGCGCGCGCGTGCGCATGTGTGTGTGTGTGTGAGTGTGTGTGTGTGTGTGTGTGTGTGTGTGTGTGTGTGTGTGTGTGTGTGTGTGTGTGTGTGTGTGTGTGTGTGTGTGTGTGTGTGTGTGTGTGTGTGTGTGTGTGTGTGTGTGTGTGTGTGTGTGTGTGTGTGTGTGTGTGTGTGTGTGTGTGTGTGTGTGTGTGTGTGTGTGTGTGTCTAATGTATTTATTAATTTTGAACACTTTAATTTTGAATATGTATTTAATCTATTTTATAATTTATTTATGTTATATTATATTTTATTTTTATTTTTGTTGGGAGAGGGTTTCACTAACAATAAATTATGTAAGCCTAAGCCGAACCACAATCAGTTTGCAATCCCCCTATCTATAGTCAACCTAAAATATAGGGGTAAGTGTTTGGGTTGATTGGCCTGATCGCTTGGCCCTCCTATAATGGGAGGAGGTTAAGATCAGCCCAGCTACTCCCCCCCCCCCCACTTTTCCCCATTTTTATTTTATTTAAATATGTGTATGTGTGTGTGTGTGTTTAATTTATATAACATTTTTATTTCTAATTTTACTCTATCAAAATCAAACATATATTTATTATTATTAAATTAGTGAAATATGCATATGTTTAAATATGCATGTGTGTGTATGCGTATTACACACACACACACACACACACACACACACACACACACACACACACACACACACACACACACACACACACACACACACACACACACACACACACACACACACACACATTTCTATAAACACGCACACACACATTTATTTTCTTTTTTATATTTTAGATCAAAACTAGTCTATTTAATTTAAAATATGGTGATGACCATTTTTACCTCAGAGTAAAATGGGTCAACCCCCTATATTTATTTGATTTCATATTCCATTTTAGTCTTGGTCATGGTCTAACTTAGTCTATGTGTCATTTGGTGTCTTTGAGGTCCTTTTAGAGTCATTTATGTAAGTGGTAAGTCTTTAGGGTGATCAATGTAAGTCAGGATCATGGAAAGGTTCTATGTAGGCCTTAAAATTTTCATTAAAATCTACAAAATTTTAGGAACAAGCTTTGTGAAGATAAACTATCATTCAAAATATCGTATGGGGACTATAATAGAACAACTTGCTTGTAAAATTTATAAAGATGCTCATAAATCCTTATGTGACCATAAGACAATGAATGATCAATGTCCTTAGTTCCAAGATCATTATATGTAAGTTTCATATCTCGATGAGTCTTATATCTTTAGATATAAGCCTTCAAAGTTTAGCTTGCCAAGTATAATGGGCTAGGTCATCTTGTATGTCACATGGAAACATGTAGACCAGCTTGTTTGAACATTTTTTAACTTCAATTAGGAAATATGTGTGATCCAAAGGATTATAGTGCTATGGATATATTTTTACCCAAATCAAATCTTTAAAATTTCATGCCCAAATGAGGTTTTTATCTCATTTTAAAAGCATTCAAAGTTAGACCTTCAAGATGGGAGGTTTGTGTAAATGTCAAAATAATGCTCAACTTTTATTTATTGGGGTCCTAAATTTTATGGTCATATAGATCTCAATGACAATCACATGAATGTCAAATGATGGGCACATATATGTCAAATTTAAATAATGAGTAAAAGAAACCCTTTTATCTTAAATTTGATGGTTGTGTGAACATTGTTGATGGTCATGTGAACATCATTTTACAAGATTGTAAACATAAAATTTGATATCATGAATTAGTCATTGGACTTAAACTAATGGGTTCTAATAGATCTAATTATGCATGTTACATCATATATCTTGATCTAATGGTGCATTATGAGTTAAAAGCTCAAGGAGCTCAAGAGGCCACAAGTGGCATAAACATATAAGCTAATATACTGACAATAAGATCCTAAAACTAATGTAAAATTGACACATGACAAAACCATTTAAGTTTATTAAAATGTAAATGGAAATATGACTCATGGTCATTATTACTAGGAAATATTAATGGTGGGAGATGGGTCAATGAGTTAGTGATCCAAGTCAGATATCGATGACCAATGAAATTAAAGATTGAGAAACTAAGGGACTTCTTGGAGATTGAACACATGACCAAGGTCAAACTAGGGAAATATTTTCAAAGGGAACATGCTACAATTAAATCTCAATCTAATTCCATAAAAATAACATAGCCTTATAGTAAGGAGCTAGGCATTGAGCAGAGTGCATCAATATAATGACTATAGGAAAACTAATAGTCTAAGATTGGTTTTGATCTATAGTGGACCCATGAACATGAGGATAAGTTCAAGTATGATATAGTTTAAACAAGATCCAATATTTCAAAGGATACCATGAGGTCATACACATAGACCCTAATGGTTTCATATCTAAGACCAATTGCATGAAAGGGACCCTTATCTCCACTATTACAAACCATGACAAACTAATCAGGAGTAAATTTATAATAAAGACAAAATTCTAATAGATGGATCCCATTATTGTAACCGAATTGATACCAAAACTTAGCTCAGAACCACTTTATCCCATTGTTAGAATTGTATAGAGCATCAGTGAAGGAATAATTAATGGTTACAACTACTTGAGAAGACCCAAATCAATCAAGAAGTTCTAAAGAATCATACTAGTAGAAGTAGTTGTAACTATGGTTCAAATGTAGTTGAACTCTTTTGATTCCCATTTAATCTTATCTTTTCCCATTTTTATTTCCAAAATTCTATAAGTATCTTCCTATTTGGCTTTTATAAATATTCCACTCCATGTATGGCAAAGCCCTGCTAGAATGATTTCATATTCTACATTTGAACATTAATGCAAATCTGATTTTAAGTTCTTCAGCAATTTGTCTAAGTGTGTGAGTGATGTATGGTGATGTAAAGTGATAATTCTCTATCCTTTTTTCACTTATCCTTCCATGTTTATCCAAGATTTTTTATTTTAAGAGGTCATATGAAGTGTTGTGAAGTGCATGATCCTATATTTTAAGTGTACAATGAGCCTTAGTGTCTACAAATAGCCTATGGTTCACTTACCTTGGATAGCTCTCATTCATCTCACCTCCATATTGAAATACTTATGTTAGAATCCATATGAATTGTAATTTAATTTGTGTGCATTATTCATTAGTGTAAGAAAGTATGATGGTCATATGGAAGAGATCTTGGTGTATCACCCCCTTATATTATATTCATTTCATTAAAATTCTAACCCTTTTCCCCATAATCAATTATTTAAGTAGTTATGAGCATTTAAAGATACATCTATGGAGATATCCCTTAAACTTGGAGGCTCATTTACAATATAAGTACACCCACAAACTTAGAAATGTTCCCATCTTGCCCAAATCTAGAAGAAGCCTGAATAAATTCTTCTAGGGTGAAATATTTAGTGGTAATAGTTTTGGCACACTTGATGGGACCCAAGTCCAAGAGAGTGGAAATATTTTTGGTGTGTCCTTCCTCTATCAGCTTATGGAAGCAATCAACCCAACACCAATGGTGACTCTAAATGATGACTTCTAGTTATAAGTACTTCAGGTATATTTATTTGAAGTTTTTATTATTTTTTTACATTTCCTTTGATACATGAGGTTAACATGAAGAACCATGTTTAATATCCCTAACATGGACCTCCTTATCAACATTTTTATGAACCATAGTATACTCCCCAATAGTACTATCAAAATGACTAGCAATCTTATGAGCCATGGCATCCTTATAATCCTCATTCCCCCCATATATACACCATGTTATTAGATACCCCTATGAGTATGGATACCAAGATACCTATCAATAAATTCCTCCTTACAATTCCTAATATGAGCCCTATCAACCATACCATGATTCTTATGAACCTCAAGAATACTCTTATAAGTCTTGGCATAAGGAATCATATGTTTACATGGATGGTGTACAAAGGTATTAAAAGGAAAAATATATATTCCTACATATTAAAGTGAAAAAATATTAATATGCTATTGATCCTCATCATTACCCTCCTCCTCCTTCACTTTTTCCATCTTATATGAAGTCCTTGTTGGCATCCATAGCATAGTTACTAGATCTTGAAGGTGAAATGAGTACATATAATTATTATTATGATGCACTCCCTAATATTATCATGGAATGGTTGAGAGGTACTTCCCAAAATAATATACATAAGTTGGATACATTTGAATAACTATAAGGAACCCAATGGGAGAGAAAAAAACAAATGGATTTGGCAAAGAAGTGCCTTCAATGTTCAGTAGATAGACTAAGTATGTGGGAGGATAAAGAGCCAAAAAATGAACATGTTATTGTTGAATAATTACAATAAATATATTGGCAAGATTCAAATCCTACTTATGTAGATGAAAGTTATTCTAACCATCCCAAGAAGTCACTTCCCTATGAGCTACTAGTGCTTTTCTCTTTCCTAAATCCACTAATAAGAATTCTCCTTCACCTCACACTCCATCCCAAATTCACCAACCCCCCATAACATCTCATCCTTCTAATACATATGATATTTTATCTCCTTCACATGATCCCATCTTAAGGGAAGTAAGTGAAGGGGAGAAAATCCAAGACAAGGTTGACCAAAAAGATGTCATGAGTGACTATGAGGAGGAAATGACCATAACAACTCCCCTTGGTGACCACAAGTGCAAATCTACCTTTTTGGATGAATAAAATCAAATTGAATATCCTACCACAATTTATGGTCTAGAGTTTGATATGGAATAGGAACATATTGAAGACTTTTTATGGTTATCCATGAGGAATGTGGCCAAGACTTGAAGAGAGAGGAATTTGAAGAAGAATCCATGTCTAGTCATAAAGTTTTGGGTGACCATATCAATTATTAAGTGGATTGTACTATTAAGGAAGAATTTCAAGCCACTCATTAAGAAGTTATAGTCTTAAGAGAGTCTCAGGAGACCAATATGGATGAAATGGTTCTTTGAGATGACACTCATGAGTTGGATGAACATGAATTGTGGAAAAAGTTTGATTTCATATGTCATGAGTTTGATAAACTTGGTAAGGTTACTCCTACCAATAAGTCTACATATGATTTAGATAATTATTATAACAAGAATGTTGATGATTATCTCAATAATCATGGAGAAAGGTCTCATATTGAGAATGAAGAAGAACTATGTTAAAATCCTAATGCCATATGCAAAGAGTTTGAAAAGTTGGGTAAATCTCTTCCTTCTCCAAAAGATTTCATATATGATGACAAGTTTATTGATGAGTATAATAAACATGATCATGAAGACAAGGATTCTACCAAGCATAAAGATGAATTTTATTTTTCTGATCAAGAACCTTCTACCATGAAGTCAATGGATGATGTTTCTGCCCAAAAAGTTATGAACATGGATGATGAAATCAATGTAGAGGTTGAGTTTCCTCAAGAATAGTTAAGAGACCCACTTGGTATGGAGCCACATTCAGAGATATGGGAACATGAAGAAGAAAATCTTGATTCTCCCAAACATCAAGTACAATTTGTCAAGGTAAAAAGTAAAGATGGGAGGACTGTCATATTTTCAAACTTATACATTAAGGTCCAAGTACATGAGAAGGTGGAGAAAAAGTTTCCCATGGAGGACAAATATGATTGGAAGCTACAAATAAATCTCTTTCAAGATCTTGAAGATCTTTTCTTAGTTGAGGGTTAATTAATTGAGAAGGCAAAGAAAGAGCTTCCCATGGAGGATAATGACCAAGATTGGGTGTACTATGAAAATCTCCTTGATGATATTGAATAACTTGTAATTGATAAGAAGCCCAACCTCATTGAGAGTAAAATTGAAAATAAAAAGGTATGTCTTTTTCAATAACCATTGGAGGTCATATGTGACGAGCCATTTGATAATGTTGAAGCTATCAGGATGAAAGAAGAGTTCATTTCTATAGCTAGTCTATTTAGAGCTATTTTGTTCTCATTAAACATCATGCTAATGAAGTTGAAAAATACCATGAATAATATGGGTGCATAAGTGTGAAGGATCAAAAGGATACATGTGTTATTAAACCCTTAATTTCATAAAATAAGAGAGATTTCAAACTTCCCCTTTGATCCTGGAGGAATTTTTCATCTCAGGTTAGTGCTTCAATTAGTTTTGTAAATATTGGATTAGGTATGTGTTTCCTTTCTTGTTGTGTGGGTAGTGTTCCCTAAGTTCTCATGAAGCACAATTGTGTTCTTTCTTGGTTTCTTGTCTTATGTATTTATTACTCTTTGTCTTTCCTTATGTTTTGTGTGTTGTTCAAGGAAATTTATGTGTCAAACCTATTGTACATGTGACTCCATATCCCAATGGATAGGATTAGGCAATTGGTCATGGCATAACAAGTATGCCATCCCTAAGAAATCACTAAAGATGACCATTTTTACCTTAGGGAAAAATGGGTCAACCCCCTAGAGTAAAAATTATGTATAGGGGATTTTTGTAATGTCATATGGTATTTTTTAGATGATTTGATGTCATTTCATATGCCCATCTAGTCTTGGTCATGGTCTAGCTTAGTCCTTATGTCATTTAGTGTCTTTAAGGTCCTTTTAGAGTTATATATACAAGTGTTAGGTCTTCATGGTGAAAAATTCAAGTCAAGATCAAGTAAAGGGTATTTATAGGCATCAAGGAGTTCATTCAGAGCTACAAAAGTTTAGGAACAAGCTTTGTGAAGCTAGGCTGTCATTCAAGATGTCACATGGAAACTAAAATGGAACAACTTGATTATGTAATTTATAAATATACTCATAAAGCCTCGAATGACCATCAGACCATGCATGATCAATGTCATTAACTCTAATATCATTATCTACAAGTTTTATATCTTGTTGAGTCTTCTATCTTGAGATCTAAGCCTTCAAAGTTTAGCTTGTCGAGTCTAAGGGGCTAGATCATCCTACATGTCACATGGAAACATGTAGAATAACTTATTTGAGAATTTTTCATCTTCACACAAGAAATAAATATGAGCCAAAAGATTATAACACCATGGATATCTTCACGCCTAGATCATATCCTAAAAATTTCATGCCCACATGAGGTTTTTAGCTCAAGTTATAAGCATGCAAAGTTAGACCTTCAAGATGGAACATTCACATAGATGTCAAAATAATGCTCAACATTTATCTATTATGTCCTAAATTTGATGGTCATGTAGACATTAATGATGATTTTATGAATTTCAAATTATGGGTGCATGGACATTAAACTTAAATCTCAAACAAAATAAACCCTTTTGATCTTAAATTTGATGGTTACACAAATGTCAATGATAGTCATGTGAACAACATTTGATAATAGCACAAATGTCAAATTTGATCTCATAAAGTATCCATTAGATATAAAATAGTGGGTATCAATAGATCTAATTTTATTTGTTTCATCATACATATTTATCCAATGGTACATGATGAGTCAAAAGGGCAAGGAGATCGAGAGGCCACCACGTGGCATAAGAGCATAAGTTGATAGACTGATAACATGATCTTAAAACCAACATGAAATTAACACATCACACAAATGCATAATTTGATTTAAAATTCAAGTGTAAGATGAATGACTTGTGGTCATTCATATTGGGTAGGATCAATGGTGTAAGATGGGTTAATGATTCAATGATCTAGGCTAGATATCAACAACCAATGAAATTAAAGGTCAAGAAGGTAAGGGAATTTTTAGAGATCTAACACATGACCATAGTCAAACCAAGGAAATATTTTGAAAGTGCATATGACACCATTAAATTTAGATCTAATGCCATGAAAAAAACATAGCCTTATAGTCAGGAACTAGGCATCAAAGACAGTGCATCAATATAATGACTATAGTAAAACCAATAGTCTAAGATTGGTTTTACATCTATAGTGGACCCATGAATATGAGGATGAGTTCCATCATGATTTGGTTTAAATAAGATCCATCATTTCAAATTATTCCATGAGGGAATACATTTATAACCTAATGGTTTCATCTCTAAGACCAACTACATGAAATGGACCCTTCTCTCCACTTTTACACACCATGACAAACTAGTCAAGATCAGTTTAGCTACAAGACAAAATTCTAAGAGATGGATCATATTATTGTAAATACATTGATGCTATAACTTATATTAGAACCACTTCATCCTATTGTTGGAACCATATGGAGCATCAGTGAATGAATAATGAATGGTTGTAATTTCTTGAGATGACCTAGGTTAATCAAGAAGTTCCAAAGAAGCATACTAGAAGAAGTAATTGTAACTACAGTTCAAATAGATTTGAACTCATTTGATTCCCCTTTAAAATTATCTTTTCCCAATTATCTTTCCAAAATGCTATAAGTATTTTCCTTTTGTCCTTTTTAAAGATTCCACTCCATGTATGGTGAAGCCCTGCTAGAATGATGTCATATTCTACCTTTGAACATTAATGCAAATTATATTTTAAGTTCTCAAATAATTTTTATAATTGTACAAGTGATGTGTGGTGATGCAAAGTGATAATTATCTATCGTTTATTTCCTTATCCTTTCATTTTTGTACAAGATTTTATATTCTAATAGGTCATATGAAGTGTTGTCAAATGCATGAACCTATCTTTTAAGTTTACAATGAGCCTTAGTGTCTGTAACTAGCCTATGGTTCACTTGTCTTGGATTTCTCTCATGCATCTCACCTCTATATTGAAATACTCATGTTATAATTCATACGACTTGGAAGTTAGTTTGTGTTCCTTGTTCCTTAGTGTAGGAAAGTATGATGGTCACATGGAAGACATCTTGGTGTATCACCCCCTTAGATTATATTAATTTCATGGAACTTCTAACCCTTTTTTGCATAATCAAGTTGTTAAGTAGGTGTGATAATTTAAATATACATTCAAGGATCTATCCGTTAAACCTAAAGGCTCATTTAAAATATAGGTACACCCACATACGTAAAAATGTTCCCATGTTACCCAAATCTATAAGAAGCCTAAATAACTTCTTCTAGGGTGCAAGATTTGGTGACAACATATGGCTAAAGTGACATTAGTAAACTTATTTATTTTTTAAACTAACCATGCACACTCTATAAGGAATAATTTAAACAAAAAAACAAATAAATTATTTAACTATAATAAGCATAACCAATATGTACCTTTATGAAAGGAATGATAATCACATTTTCTTATCCATATGAATGAATTTATAATAAAAAAATTCACATTTAATTTTCAATTTTAAACTAAATAAAATAGAGAGTGAAAAAAGAGGAGTATTTTTTTGTGTCATTATCAAATGTAACAAATAAATCCTTTCAACATTCAAATGAGAAGGAGATAAACATTAGTTGACAAGGCCTCCATATATCAATAATTTTCAAGGAAAATACCATAAACTTATTGATTACTATATAAGCCTTTTAACCACATTAATATAAGTCATTCTAAATATAAATATCATTACTTTAAATTCAATATTTCATTTACAAACACAAAAGCACATTGAGATGTACATCATATCACTAATCCTTATTGCAATAAAAATAAACATTTGTAATTAGAGATATGGTTTAAATCTACTAAATTCTAATATTATCCCATTCCAATAAATAATAAGGGAATATAAATATTCTTACACCATATGTATACATTTGGAATCACAAACCACTTTTATACAATTCTTATAGAAGCAAATTATCATGAACATTACTAAGAACATTGCTCCAATATAACAACTATTACAAGAGTTCATAAGGAGAAATACAAGGAAACAAGCCTTTAAAAATTACATTTATAATATCATTAAAAAAAAAGAGTTAAAATATGATTTAAAAATTTTAAATAACTATAGGCTTATCATGCCAACTAATAATAATGGATACAACCATTAAACCAAAACTCAAATATCAAGGCTCCAAAGGAAGGAGACTACATACAAGTATTCAAGCTCCAAAAGAACTTCAATAAATCACCAAAATAGGCCAAACTAAGGTTCTTGACCACCCATCATATAGGGATAATCACATATAATCCTCATCAACTCAGGTGCATAACCTCCCCCAATCCCAAGGGAAAGAGGCATGCCTCAACTCATATACATAATTGAATAATATTGAAGTGAAATGGTTATAGGTACCAAGAAGTAAGAAATTAAAATAAAAAATTACTCACAATGAAATAATATATAATAAGGAAGTCAACAAGACTTCACTAAGGGTAATCAAACAGGGCACTTTATTTCTTTATTACATAGGTTAATTAATGAACACAAGGGCTTACAAATCCAAATAAAAGAGTGTCTAACAAGCATTAATTTTCCTCCTTATACCTCCAGAATTCCTCCTTAGACCTTACAAAAAACCATCCTTCCTTATACCTCCCTTAGTCCTCCTTAGATCTCCCATATTTCATAAATGATAATATATTTTCAACCTTATTAAAAGGTTCCACTACTCATTATCAAGTTCATGCCTCTTAGGAAATATAGGGCATGTCCAATAATACAAGAACAAATGCTCTACTCCCTATTTACCCAAATAAATGTGCATATTCCTACCCTAAAAATGGTTTCATATTAGTTCTCATAATATCATACCTGACATTCACACAACAACGAGATGGAAAAAAATAAAGGAAAATCATGGCAACATAAAAAAAATGAAAAACCTTAAAATAACTTAAAACAAAAATATACCTCAAAATCAGTCAAAAATACTTATTAATTTCCCATTAAATAAGGTTTATGCAATAGGAAAAAAGAGTATATGGATTATTAAAAATTAAAAAATAGGAATAAAAAGGGCCTACTTCAAACTAAAAGATTCACATGTTAATATTAATAAACCCTTTCTCCAATCACACAAGTTTTCCCAAAATACAAAATGTATAATCACAAAAAAGCCAAAAGAAAACCCTTAAAAGTATAAGGAAACAAAAAAATCAATAATAGGAGGGTGGCATGTGGCCATCCTATCCCAAGGATATAACCACCCTCCTTAAATTCCTCTTACAAATATCATACATATCTTTACACACCCAAATGGGGGTTTCTTCCACACAATTCTAAAATACAACCTATTTGTACAAAATACAAGCTAACTTATGGAATGAAAATATAGGCTATAAATTACATCCTTTTTATGACAAAAAAGTGGTTTAAATTCCTTATAAAACCCATGTACCCAATGTTTATAGGTATGGGTCCAAAAAGGACTTGTAAAATATTTTTTCTCTTATCAAATGTTTAAAGTAAAAATTGATTGAATGGATGATTTAGATATTCAACTCAAGGTATGGGTTTATGGGTCAACAAAACCACACATTTAGGTTAGTTAACTTAATTTAAGTTTAATAAAGGTTTAGGGTGATTAAATTATAAGATTTCTTTAGGTCAAAACACCATAATTTAAAATAATATAGAGTAGAAATAAAAGAACACAAAATAACACATTATCAATTTGCAAAGAATGAAATGTATAAGGTTACATGTTTAGAATGGGTTTTAGGTGTGCATATGATATGTCAAATGTGTGTGAGTCCCTCATAGTCATGTTTTTGACCCCCTATAATATCCACACTCAATACAAATATCAGATGCATATGTGGAAAAATAATAAATATCTCATACAATATGAAATGATCATATATATAACTATCACCATAATAACATCACAATACTAAATCATATATCTTTCTTAGTTAAATTTAATCAACTATAAAATCACAAATTATGTCATCATGGTATTAAATATCAATAACTAGATAGTAAAATGCATCTACTCAAGACCATCATGCCAAGTAACCATGCATACAAATAAGTCAAAATCATCATTTTGACTTGAAATGATCTGATCAATGTTAGTTATCTCATAAAATGTATTTCCCCATTTAGTAGATACATTTTCTAAAATTGGCACTTGTATATGACATATTCAAATCATTTAGCATGTTTTAGTGTTTTTAGGCCAAATTATGATTTTTGATAAAAATTAGTTTGAATCTTGGTCATTGATGGCCACTTTTAGGTGTCTATAGCTTGCCCCTATTTTGGAAGGCATTATAAACCATAATCCTAACAATATCTTCTGAAATAATTAGAAATGACCTATATGCCAAAAGGAAGATGATGATTGAAGAAAAATATCCAAATGATGTTTAGGAAGCCTAGGATGATGACCCCTCAAGTAATGGCAATCACATATGTGGATAGATGGTCCCTTGAAAATAAGTAAGAAGAAAGGTAGAATAAATCTATGGGTGTGATTAATACAAACAAGAAAATGCTTGCATTCATTGATTTAAAAAGGTATTGATTTTCCCAAAGATGGTTATAATCAAGAATAAAAGTCAAAATAATGATTTTTCCATAGGTAGTTATAATTATTAAGAGGAGCTGGATTGGCTAAAAGATTATTTTTGATATGGTTGTGCCCTAGTTATGGAGGGTTATCAAGCATAACTCAAGGATATAAACTAGAGTATAGATTAAAGATGATTGGGTACAAACATAGATGTGATGGTCTAATGACTAAAGAATCCAAAAAAAACCAAGCATACAAGGATGCATAAATTGATGAAAAGGATGAATAAGAGAATAAATATTTATCATTGGAAATGATTCATTTATACCTACCAATGTAGATATGCCCATCATTATTAGCATTGATACAAACATAATGGCCAATGGGTTGATTTGATCAATATGGGATAGGAGGATTTACCAAGGTGCTAAGGAGAAACTTATGATGCTCCATTGCTTTTAGACCTTATTGAAGCTGATTTTTTTTTTTGCATGTGATGATAAAAATAATGATAGAACACCATGAGGACTTGTCCAAAATATGTGTAAGGATTGACTCTCAATCTAATAAATAATTAATGCACCAATGATAAAAACCATGATGATAATGTCAATGTATGAATATGGATAGACTCAAGAATAATGTGATTAAGGTATCACCCAACGAATGCATATTTATTGAGTCAAGGAAATAGTGCTAAAAGTAAACAAAGAAAAAAATTGAAAAACAAATAGATAACAAACAAGTAAAAATATTAAAAATAAAAGCAATAGAAAGCATCCTAATAATGACCATGCCCCAGTAAGGTGGATTGAGGATAATTGACTAGGCTTAGATAGGACAATTTTTTTTTGGATTTTGGAGTATCTCAACTCAATTGATAATGACTAGATACTAAATAGTCCAAGCTCATAAAATCGTAAGAGCATGGAAAAATTGAAATGATGCTCACAAAATGGCTAGAGTTTGATGGCAAATGGGGAATCATTTGATCTCAATGTGAATTAAACACAACCCACATAGTCCCAAAATGGCCTTAGCTCACATTAATTCCACCTTTTAATAGAGGAATCTAACTAGTGTAGCAACCAATTCAAACAAAATAGGCATAGTTGATATGATGGCACAGTATGGCATATGAATGGCTAGTTGGTATGTCAAGGAATGATAAACAAATGTTTCCCCTAGTTTTCCCATAGGTGGTTATAACTAGGATCTAGATGATATAATCAATGATACTACTTTTCCCATAGGTAGTTATAATTAGAGATTGGTGAAAAACTAATTTTCCCATGTAGGTGGATATAATCAGGCTCAATTAAACAAACATGATTAGAAGAGAACAAGAAATGAAGGATGTAACTAGCAAATTTTTTATCTTACTACTCCAATATACTATCTCTATCTAAAATTATTGAAAAAACTACTAAAACTGATTTGATTCTTTACATTGAAAGTGGAACCAATGGTAAATGGTCTAGGTAGAGAGTGTCAACATATGCTAGTTGATAGAAAAGGTATGGTAGAATGGAATGGAAGAATTACAAAGTGATATAATGGTAGAATGGTAGGATTATAGAGAATAATGTTGACAGGGTTTCCCCCAAGTGTTAAGGTGACTATTTAGGTATGTGATAATGATAAAAGGAATGGTAAATGAAATGATATGGTACAATTTTGTGTTTGAATGATGATTGGTTTTTGTATTGAATGTGTTTGTCCTGGGTGTGGTTTTGGATTCTATTTTTCTTATTGATGCGGAGATGCACATCTTGATCAATAAATGATACAAAAAAATACCCAATCATGTTAATTTCTAGCCCACACCTCGTCTGAATAGCTACTTTGTCAAGAATTGACTATGGGTTTGGATGAAAAGAATGTTGTTGTGATCGTCATTGGTCATTGATTCTGTTTCCTTAAAAATTTGAGGCAAGATATCTTTGTAGCCTCTACAAAGTAAAGTGCATCTATAGATCATAAATAGGGATAAATGTTGGATGATATGTTTGATTAGGAAATGGAATGTTAGAGAATAATAGAATGTGGAATGGTTGGAAAATAAATAAAGATCAAGATTTTTAGGCATACACAATGTTTCTAATTCTAGATTCAACATAACTTTAGATGTGACTAGGCCAAAGAGTTTTGAATATTCTCTTGATAAGACCACCAAATTTTTCTATTATTTAGGCCTAAGAGTAACTACCATCTAATTAAGATGTATATTGTAAGTTATGTTGATGTTATCTTTGATTTCTCTTCATCAAGAAGTGAAGAAGTTTTGTGCTCAACTATTGTTACCTTGAAGATGTTTTTACAAATGAAATTGTCTTGATTGTCCCATAGTGCTTCCAGGAAAGTTTCACTAATGAACATTGAATTTTGTCTTTGATTATCTTCTAACACCAAAAAAAATTCATTAAAATATATTGAGTTTGAAATTTGATTAACCCCTATTACCTCTAAAAAGGTTTCACTAGGAAATGGTTCTTTTGCATAAATTTGGTCTTGGCCCTATTTTTGTTCTTCATTTGATATGTCACCATAGATATAGTTTAATAAGGTATGATTCTATCGATCCCAATTGACATTTATGGGAGATAGAATGTTAATAATATGGATATGTTGGTTGATGGTAATGGAATGGGATGAGGTAATATAATCCTCATAGAAGATACTAGGATAACTTGTGTCGATGTTGAAGTACTCATCCTCAAAAACCATAAAAATATCACAAATTTATTTAAACTGATCTATAAGGCATACATAACCAATGTTGTAACAATCATGAATGTATTTTGATTTTGAATCTAATTTTAACTCAAGGGCCTTTTAATCCAACGGTAATACTAATATTGATTCTAATTTTGATGCTAAATCCAATTTTAGTCCAAAAATAGAACCTAGATCTAATTATGATTCTTCATCAATGGGTACTCTATTACAATGATGTATTGTTAATTTTTTTTTATTGTATAAGTAATGAATTGTGATGGCATGGTGGGTTTCAAAGAGACTAGTTTATCAAAGTGAGACTCCTTAATAATAGGAAAAAGTCAAGAGACAAATCCTTAAAGACTAGTTTGTCAAAGGGAGGCTCTTGAAAAATAAGCATATTGTCAAGATAATGATTTTCCCAAAGGTGGTTATATCATTAAGAAGTGACTCAGTAAAGATTGGCTCATCAAATTAAGGGTCCATGATAATAGGTATAGGATTTAAAGGTGATTTATCACAAATTGGCTTATCACAAATTATTATTTCAACATAAATATCTTGGATTGGTTGGTTCTTTTGGCCTTGTTTTCCAATGAGTTAGAAAATACTAGTTTTGAACACAACTTTATCTTTAAATGATTTTCTTAATTGAGGGACTGATTAGATCGATTAAGGTTATGATTAGATAGGTTGGGGTATCAAATAGAATTGTGGATATTTATTTCTTATATAGACCAAAGGATGAAGTCCTATAAGGATAAGGTTAGGGTGTTATGGAGCTTAGTTTCTCACACGAGCCAATAGATGAGGTCCTCATATGGAAATGATATGATGTTATGAAGCATGATTGATTGCATAAGACAAAGTATCCAAGTCCTCCTCATAAACCATATCATCCTAGTTGGGGTTAATAGTTGGACTATAAGCTAGTTCTTGACTTTGTTTCCCATATAGAGTATTGTATGGAGAATAATAAAACTCCCTACAAAATCTATCCCCATAGGGGTTTCTAGTTAGATTTTATGCAACCATTTTATCATAAATTAGATTTTATGTGACTCTCCCATAAGTGTAGCTAGACATATCCACATAAATTAAAAAATCTTTGAAGACAAAAAAAGGTGTAAAGTTGTACAAACTCTAAAAAACTATGTCCAAAGGACAAAGGGTTCAAATGTGATCTACCTCGATCAAAAAGGGTGGAGCTATATCTCCAAAAAATGATTTAAACATGGAGCCATGTGTCTAAAATGGTTTATGATAATACTTGGCATAAAATAGTCTAACTTCAAATGTCATACACACAAAAGGTCAAGGAATGAATAAAAATGGGTATGTCAAAGTCTAGACCAAAGTGTTTTAAACAAGGTCTAAACTAGGAAAGAGAAAAGACTTGCTAGGTCTTTTATCCAAAAATGGAGTCAAAATATAGGATCAAATAGGTTGTGGTAGGACTTCTAGCCAAATGGTGTCAAAATTTAGCCTTGAAACAAAGGTTTGATGTGATTTGATTTAATCTAACAAGTTTGGAAACAACTTTGACAGAGACTCAATACATGAAATCAAATATAAACATGATCAATTGGTATAAGGCACAAGATAAAAGACACCTAGAGAAAAGGTTGTGTTCTACCAAATAAAGGCACAAACAATGATGAAAGCAAGTATTTGTAAATAAATAAAAAATAATTTTCAAATTTGGGTAATCTATTAATCAAAGTTATGCAATCCAAAAGAGAAAGATCTATGTATCAACCCCTATGAAGTGAGGCCTAAAATAAAATCAATCAATGTTTGAATCTAAAATTTGATGAGTTTGATTGAAAACTCAATGTTGAAGACTAAGATTTGACTAAACAAGTTAGATAAGATTGGATGACATGACAGTGCATGAACAAGGTCCAAATGGCATGTGTGACATGGTTTGAAACAATGGATTTTGATACAAGGTAAACAAGTCTTGAAACAAATTGAGTAGCATAACGATGTTACTAGCTCTAATGATGTGATCAATGTTTTACTTCAAAGACTCAAAAAGGCATAAACATGATAATGATTTGGCCATAATAGTGGTACCTATTTCATTCATGTGACATACACACAAATAAGTTTAGAAAAAAATGCAAGGGATAAGTGTTGTGTAAAATGGCCAGCATAATGCTTCTTTAAACGAAAGAGTGACATATAAACAAATTGGTTTTTGACATGGTTTAAATAAACTTAGAAGTTTTATTCTCAAAACACCAAATAAGAAAAATATAAGTGACCAAATATAACTAATCATAACATCCTAAATCCTATCAAGGGTGTGGCAATGTGGGGTTAACTAAAACTAATTGGTTTTTGATCATCTAGATGGATCTCATGTCTATCAAATTTCATGTCAAAAAATAAGATAAGTGCATGTCCTTTGATTCTACATCACATGGATTGTTATAAAAAAATTTGCCTTTTTTACAACCACTACATCTATTGATTACTCATTATAGTGTAATGTCTAACATGCTCAAACTTCTTGAGATTAACCTCTAATAATATAGATGGTTTAACCTCTCTAACCACCATCCCAGTGATGGGATCCCAATTTATATACCCCCCATAGAGAGGGGTTGAATATAATTTTAGAAGATGAATTATAAGGTTAAAACTTCCCTATACAACTTATGGGAGGTAATGAAGTCCCCCTCACAAGCTAGGATGGAATGAAATAAAAACTAAGTAAAAGAGATTTAAGGTTGTTTCTAGATCACCCAAGCCATGTGGGTCTTGGGGAGAGCCTTCACAACATCTCTTTTATGCCTTTATACTAAGGTAACTTTTAATGAATATGGTGCTTTTGATCCCACAATTTCCCTATATGAGATGGGGGGATATCATACACACACAACATCTTTTTTGCATAAACAAATATAACTAATCAAATAATGAATAACTTGCACACAAAAAAACTTGGAAGTTAGTTGAATTTTAAACCACTAAAATGAAAGATTTGGTGGTTTTTTTTTGCCCCTTGGCCTTAGTTATAAAACATTGAAATAATAATAATAAAACTATTCAAATAAACACCCTAAAAATTTATTGAAGATCCAAATGAAAGATTCCTAATTCTTTTTAATCATCTAAAAGAGGTTTAAAAAGACTTAATTAGGCATGATTTGGCACTTTTCAAGTAGGTCCTACAAGAAAATGGTCATAATATTTTTCATATTTCAAGCTCTTTAGTGAATGAGACAAGTAACTTTGAAAAGTATGCTCATAGGTTTAGATGACTTGTTGACCTAAAGACAAAACCTCAAGAAAGTAAAGGCATTAGGTTAGAAAATGGTTAGCAAAAATATCAATAAAACCTAAAAGGCAAGGATTAGACAAAGAAAACATAATCCAATGAAACCAATAAACTATGATTAGAAACATTAAAAAGGTTCAAACTCTTATTTCAATATTTTGTGAAAACTCTATGTAACTTGAAGATAAACTAATAGCATATTCCAAAAATTTGGGATAAAAGATATGCTTTTAAAATAATCATCAGAAACAAGTCTAAATTACCCCGAATGAAGCTCCACAAAATGGCATATTTATCTTATTGTCTAAGGATGTGGGTTATCAAGCATAGTGATGGCCTGTAGTGCATCCAAGTCATGGTTTTTATAGTCTAGGTGATGGCTTTTCACACAGAAATCTATGTTTTAAAAATGTGGAAAAATCAAAGCTAAAAATGCAAATTTGAAGATATTCAAGCATTTATTTGGTGATTTATAAGTCGCATCTTCATCTCCTTGGTATGTGGGGTGCATATCATCCCACCAAGCATGCTATTATATAATCTAGGAATTTGACTTAAGAGAGGGGTTTAGATCAAGTGTTAGTTTCACAATGAAATCAAAATGAAAAGAACACACTAACAAACATGACACATTTAGGCCTAGACACTAGGGGGATATTAGTAATAAAAATTTATATGAAAACAACTAAAACATGAAAAAAACATTCATTAACCTTATTTGGAGCTTCCAAACGCTTCATATAGTGGCTTGTTCAACTTGTGCATCAAAGAGTCTTCATCAATGGAGTTGCTTAACTCCTCTCCTTGGTACCTTTTGTTTGTGATGGATTAGCTCAAAAATTTGGCTTGTAGATTCTCTCAATAATTTTGTCATAATAACACTATATCAAATGGATTTTGGAATCATTAGGGCATTATAACTTTACACCAAGATAGCTTCAAATTATGAGTATGAGGTCTTCTATTTATAGATTTTCTCATTTGATCAGAATGAACCTAAACCATCCATATCAATATGAAGATGTGTGGCTAAGAATTCATTTAATTTTTGAGGTTAAAATCAATAAATTCACTCATAAATATTTGGAATAGAAAGGATTAAAGAAGCATGGGAGAGCTTAATCAGATATTTGTGGCATTTATGGCTTATGGATGCCACCCCATATAATGATGTCTTAGATGATGAAGTTATTTAATATAAATTTCCATTAATGCAATATTAAACAAGTTCCATGGAAAATTAACTTAAGAGGTTGATTCAAATTAATTAGCCTTAAACATGATTTATCAATTTTGGTGTAAATCTTGACAATTGGTGCATAAATTAATCAAACTGGTCAAAATGTCATATGATTGGATTGAAATTTTAATAGATTAGAATTAGAAGGAGATGTTAGATGTGTTGGAACAATTATCTCATTTAGGATGTTACCAACATAAAATAACAAAGGCACATGTCTAATGTAGTAAATTTGGTAGAAAAAAGCAATCTATTAGACATAGTCATTAATGCTTGAAGAATTGTCATTGTTGTCAAAGGCAGCATGTGTTATCATACATTAATGATAAAGGTGCTGAGTTGAAAATACTTATGTCTATGTTGAGTTGAATAGACTTGTGTGTGTACTTTGAATGCCTTTGCTCACATGGTTGTCTTGAGAAGATATGGTAACATTTGAAGGAAATGATCACACTATGATAATCAGGTTTGTGTCTATTATTTGTGGTCTAAGTTTTTTTTCATAAGGATGAATAGAGAAAATGTTACAAATGCATAAGGCTATTCCTTAGCTAAAATACTACTAAGTTTCTATAATTAGTTAATTTTTCACCTTTGTATTTGTTAGGGGAATTCTTCTACAAATATTGGTAAATATAATTCTTCCAGAAATATTGGTAAAGGCAATTCTCTTAGACAAAAATCACATAGTAAATCAGATAATTATTTCAAGAAAATGTTAAAGGCAATTCTTTTGTAGAAAATGGTTCAATGATTTCTTTCAAGAGAATTAGCTAAGTCTTTGTTTGAAAAATCCAAAGGGTAAGTGGACCATTCAAAATTTCTGAAGGGATCCTTACAAAAATCCTGAAGGTTACTTTGGAAAAAGTTTGAAGGGTAAGTGGACCATTAAATTTTTTTGAAGGGATCATTGCAAAAAGTCTGAAGGGTAAGTGGATTGTTCAAATCTTCTGAAGGGATCTTTTCAAAAAGTTGAAGGGTACTTTACAAAAGTTTTGAAGGGCATGTGACCAAAACAAAGTTTCTAAAAGGACATTTTGAGATGCCCTAAAAGGTACTTTACAAAATGCTAAAAGAAAAAGACACTTGGTACTTTGTCAGGGAAATTGTTCTGAAGCCCTTTAGATGAAAATGACCCAAAAAAAATCCTGAAGGATAATTTGTCTAAGGTAATTGGACATTTATAAAAACCCAAAGGGTATGTTGTAGAAGTTCTGAAAGACACTTTTAGAAGAAGGGATTTGATGAATTCTTTTGGAGAATTTTTCTAAGTCAAGTGGACATTTACAAAATCTTGAAGGGAACTTTGAAAAAAATCCCATAATAATTTATCCGAAGGATAGTTTGAATGAAGAAAAGACATTTTTAAAGCTTTTGAAGGACAATTTCAAAGGAAAGGACACTTGTAAAGTCCTAAAAGATAGTTTACAAAATCCTATATGGTAGTTTGAATGAAGATAAATAACATTTGAAAATTTACCAAAAGACATATAACACTTTGAAAATTTCTAAAGGACAATTACATATGACACAAGGCCATTTTTAAAAAGCCAAAAGGCTTCCTTGACAAACTCTTGAAAGGCATATAGGTAAAGATAAAGATAGATCATGTCTAATAAAATTGAAAGGAGCAAAAATAATTCATAAATGCTAAATAAGATAAGATGAAGTCAACATGTTAATGTTTAATGACCAAGCCAATATAAATATCATGCATCTTCAAGAGATCAAATGGCACACGAAGCTCAGATGGAAAGATCAATAGACATGTTTCAAATTTAGATCAAAAAATAAATGAAGAACCATTGAAGTGAGTTAGTTACAAGAATTTGGTGAGATGGTTGAAGGATATAAACAACAATGATTGAACTAAATCAATTCTTCTAATTTTATGAGTGTGAAAATTAATACGACTAGGGTAGAATTCAAAGAGGCTCAGAGAATAGAATTCATATAGTCATTTTATTGGAATGAGAAGAGAAAAGAAACAAATGCAAAATGTATAAATAAAAGAGAATCATCTAAGTTTAAATTGATGTGAAATTCAAACGAGATGAAGAGAAGGAAAGATAAATAGTTACTTCATTTTAGGACTGAGAGGAGTTAAGCTATAAGTAGAAAAATATGAGACTCATCTGAGTATGAAGAAGTAATGTTTGAATTAGAGAATATTAGGGTGTCAAAAAGATAAATTTAGACATAGAGAAAGGGTGCAGGAAGAGTGAAGAACACACAAAAGTATGTTGAAAGATAAATAAGTAGCTATAGATTGGACTTGAAATAAATAATAGAGACTTAGATTCTTTCATGAATTTGAATCATTAAATTTTTTTTTCACTTTATTAAATCTGGGTAAACTTTTTAACGTGACCGATGCCACTAACTAGACACGACTAATACCGGTACCAGAGGGTCAGGGGGGACTCGAACACTTGACCGGCAGAGCTACAATAGAAATGCCTTACCAATCGACTACACCCCCTGACCCAAATTTGATTCATTAACTTAAATTATAATTCAAGTATCTAATTGGTTGGTTCCTTTATATTGAATTAGGTTTGTGCTTAGTATAGGGAGTGGGTGCATCCTTAGAGTTGGTGCTCTTAAAGTCAGTGGATTTGTGTCTCCTTGGGATGGGTGTCCTTAAATATAACTAGTGAGGTTCAGTCAATGGGACAAACTTTGTGAGGCTAGATTAGAACAATAGATTTTAGTAGCATTCACACCATGGTTTTTCCCTTTAGGTTTCCATGTATAAATCAGGTCTTATGTGTTGTGCTTCTATGCATTTTATATCTTTCTTTTATTTGTTTAAATTTGCATTTGTTTAACATTCATCTTTAAAGTTTTAAGTAACCAGGTTTTTGAGATCTACTGATTCACGCCCCTCTTAGTAGAAGGGTGTGTTTCACACAATCCAGAGCACCTACCTATGAAATCATCATTTTAACTTGAAATTATCTAATCAAAGTTAGCTATCTCATAAAATGTATTTCCCCATTTAGGGATACATTGGATAAAATCAACACTTGTATATGATAGATTAAAATCATTTAGTGTGTTTTAGTGTTTTTAGGCCAAATTGTGGTGTTTTATAGAAATTAGTTTAAATCTTGTTCATTGGTGGCCACTTTTAGGTGTCTACACATAATGACACATAATATAAAGTTTGGGCACCTCATGCCCCCATATAGTCAAATAAATATCCATCAAGTCAACAAAATGTATAATAGGGAGTGATATTAAAATTGGGTCTCACAAGTATGTTTGAAATGTAAGTTTTAAATATTTAGATGCATGATTTCCATTTGACTTCTTATTAATGGAAAACAATAAGGTTTAGATTAATACCTAATCTAAAAACATTAATTTATAGTTTAAAAATAAAAAATGATGTCCCTTATTTTGAAATAACTGGTTTGATTTTACTTTATTACTATATTTGTTTACAATAGATACACGTGCTCTTAGGTTCTCCCATTATTGTGGGCATCAAAAACACATGAGATAATTATTAAATATAGAAATAAGATAATGATAGTTCCACAAATCCTCTCAGATACCTTATGCATCTCTCCTCCCTAGAGAGTGGTTTCCCATTTCATGACAAAGGTGTTATAGATTTTACAAAGGATAGTATGCATAAGTTAATACTATCACTACTGCACATAGCTCCTATAAAGTATGATGATGAGTAGTAACTATAACTGATACATTTTCTAATGTTTACAAAAATTAATGAATAAAACATTTACAAATATACAATCTTATGTCCATAATATTGGATTCAATAAGTTCCCCTTATTGTATCTAAACTTGGTAAATATTGAGTCATTGTGAGATTAACTAGGATTTCTCCCATCACTTAGTACTCTCATTCCTACTCCACTACTCATCCCTTAGGTATACCCAAATTTATGATATCCAAAAACTATGCATGGGTTAACATATCACACAAACATATTTTACCACCTACTGGAGGTGATATCTCACTTATACTTCCAATGATATGTTACAACCATTTGTAATATTATTTTTGGTCTATGTCCAAGAAAACTAAATGAGATGAGACATCAATATTCATCACTCTATGTGATTGGTGAGCCATAATTTACCCAATTTTTTTTATGGGTCTACCTTTTATTTTTTAGATTCTATCTCCTTCAACATGGTATTCCACACATCTATAAAATATTTTTAAATATGATCTATGGTAACTAAACCTAAGAAAATTAATAGAAGCTAGCTGATTTGAAAAATTATTAAAGGATTTGAGGATAAAATTTAAGTATTATTCTTACTATGTTTCCTTACACACAAATTATTACTTTAATCTAAGGTATGTCAGGGTTTTAAATTTATTATCTTATATTTAAAAACATTTTTCTGAACTATATATATCTTATAAATGTGATTGAGCATAATACTCTGAATGTTGAACCTAAAGTTATGATACCACAGTGTAAGAACCCCTTGGGAGTACAGTTAAAAATTGGTAATTCTTCAATTATTTATAATACTAGTAACCTCCCTAATGTTTTTTTTAATAATTATAATTCAAACATTCATTCTAAGTTACAAATAGTAAGAAGTATTTATAATGATATAATGCATCATAATGGAAAATAACTTTTAACAATTTTATACATTCTAATTCAAGTGCACTTCTTCATAATACGTATTCTAGTATAACAATGATACACACATACAATAAGGAATATAAATGTTTATAAACCATATTTCAAAATATAAAACCTAATTAATGGTTTTACAACATTCAATGACATCTTAATTACATCTATTCAATATTATACCTTTGAATGCATCTTGTGTTTTACATTACATTTATTAATGAATATGATCATGGAAAGTAATTTTCATTTGTTTAAGTTAATCTTATTACATAATTTTGATCAATTCAACTAACACCTAACAATTCTTCATCAAATATGTGTTCACAAAACATTTGATCCTTATTCAAGTACATAATTTTACCAAATTTACATTACAAATTTGACATTCATGACTCATTTATTTTCCAATTAAACATATTACACAAATAAAAATAAGAATAAATACTCAATTATAAATTTTGTCATATATAAATACAATGTTCTATAGAAACGCAATAGGTACATAGAAATATAATGCATAAAGAATCCACAAATCACATTTAAAAATATACAGTATGAGATAGTGCCTTAGTTATAGTTTTTAATGTCCTCAAAGTTACATATTTGGGTGTGTTATATCATTTACATATATCATTTTTAAATAAGTAGATACTATGTAGATAACATCTAACAAGTGTTTCCTTTAAGATAACTAGGATAAGTAGGAGA
The DNA here is from genome assembly GCA_037957365.1 of Torreya grandis. Taxonomy (NCBI): domain Eukaryota; kingdom Viridiplantae; phylum Streptophyta; class Pinopsida; order Cupressales; family Taxaceae; genus Torreya; species Torreya grandis. The sequence goes on along the minus strand of JARHVA010007291.1, from coordinate 576,601 downwards.
ACATCATGGTGGCTAGCAAATGACTATGTATATGAAGAGAGGGAGATTATCATAAAGGGATTTACGTCCAACCACATATCCCTTTATATCCCTCAAATACCTCTCATCTATAGAGAGTGTCCCTACCCTTTATGACAAGGATAGATATGAGTCTAAATACAATAAAGAGATCATTATGGGATTAAGTCAACACCATAGCTATTCCATACAACATAATGAAAATGAAATAATGAATTGAGATAGGAAATGATACATCCCTATGTATATAAGTGATAACTACCCTAAATTTATATTTCACAAGTCTACCTTGTCACATCCAAGCATATAAAATTTTGAGTCATAATGATAATAACTATTATTCATCCCATCGTTTAGTAATAACATCTTAGAGTTCATGACTTTATCCTTAAATATCCCTAACCTACCCATCTAATAATTTTTATGCCTCAATGTCTCTTTTAATTTAACACAATTACCTTAAGATAGTGTTTACATGACTACATCCCACATGGGAGTCCCATACCACCCACACAAACTAAGGTATGGTACACACATAACCTTAGAAAACTATTTACATGATAACATCTCTCATGGGAGTCCCGTACCATGCACACAAACCAAGGTATGGTACACACCTTACCTTAGGAAAGTGTTTACATGAAAACATCTCCCATGGGAGTCCCATAGCACCCACACAAACTAGGTATGGTACACACCTTGATGGAAGTATCATATAATGATAGTTTGGTAAATAAAAGAGTCAAGTTTTGATAGGTTAGATATGTCTCCATGTTTAAACCCTTGATGATACATTATGAATTACATCATGAACATGAGTCTATAAAATCATAAAATATTGTGTCAACGTTGATCGATAACTATATTAGCTATGTTTTCAAGTTATCTAATCATAGAGTTTTAGAAATACCATTTAACCATAGTTTTGCATAGCATGAATCCTTAGTGATTAATTATTTAATATAATATAATATCCAAGAAATACATTATATCCATTGGTCATTGATATAATATTTTGGAAATCAAATATGTATTTAGAATATATATTAAAGACATTCAATGTATGAAACTATTTCAATTTATGATGTCCTTTAAGTGTAAATATAATCCTTTGATGTCTACTTTGTAATTATATAAAGGTTATTTATAAAGGAGTGAATTTATATATTCATATTTCATATTTATAAACCTATCAAGGTTATTTAAGATAATTACTAGTAAAAATTTTATGTTTAATTGGAGTTTTCTTACTTTAATATGATCTAACTCGACACTATTTTAGAATAGCCTAATTGTTATGTTATAAACCAGAAGGGAGTAAGTAAAGTAAACCATCCTATGATTTTAATATTTAAAACAAATATAATTTTTTATATGGATAAACTACCATCATATGACAATCAAATATTATACAATTCTTTTCTTCACTAAGTAATAGAGAAATTATTCATTTTTCCGTGACACTATATTAATAGTTGTTTTTATTGAAGGTAAAAGTGGGTTTTAGAGGGACACTACTCATACAAAAAAACCACCTTCATGGCCAATAACTAGAAAAAAAATTAGAAAACATAGATAATAACACAAGTTCACTGGAGAGACACAAGAAAGACACAACATAAAAATAGCTAATACATAACTTACATTACATATCAAAGAAAATTTATTGTCTTTTTTCCCATTCCTTGTAATCCATAGTCCTCTCCTCTATCATCCTTTGGAAATTATTCTCCAAACTAACTACCATTTTATCCCTTTAAACCATATTAGTCACTCCTTTAAGCTTTTTACTGGGCTTGGTTTCATTCTTACTTGTTTTTGTATTGTTAAAAAAATACATTTAACCCTTCCATAATTTGTATGGCATTATTCACCATTACCTTTTTGAAATGAACAAGAATATTAAGTTGTCTTTGAGTTATTTTTTTCCTGCTCCATCATATTAATTATATCAACATAATCTCAATCTAAGTTTCCATTTCCACTTCCCTCTCCCTTATGAAATATATCCCATCTTTTTTGTTGAATTTATTTGCCTCCTATTTTGGTTTTGAATGATCCTTCATAAACCAATGAAGGAAGGCTTTATGAATTTTTACCTCATCCTCCAATCTTTCTAGTTTGATTTGATTCTTTGTTATATCATTAAAAGAGTTGAAATTAAAGTCTTCTTGAATATTAGAATGAGGATCCCCTATTTGTACACCTACATAGTCATCATTCCCTTTGTTGTTTGTATCATTTTGTTTTAAACCTTCCCTATTTCTAGGTAAGTGAGTGTTAATTTTTGTATTTTGTTCCTAAAAATTATGATTATCCATATATTTTTTATTATTCTATTCCTCAACATCATGCTTGCCTATCTCCTCAAGATCAAATACTGAATTTGTCTCCTGAAACATTTGATCATTTAAATAACCTTCTTTCTTGTCATCAGCCCTAATATCATCCTAATTATTATTAGGTTTAGGTTTGAAAATAATTCTTATAATAAATTTATGAGGCCTAAATATAGAGATATTCAATTAACATTATTCTTTTTAGCAATAAAATATTATGAGTAGGGTTTCGATCTTGGAATTTTTTTATCTATAAGGAAAATAACTGCATGGTATAGTGGCTCTATTTTCTTTCTCATTTGAAACTCTTTGATTGAATGTTCCAAGGAATATAAAATATTAAAATGAATATTGATTAGAATTTTATGCTAAAGATAATTTAGGAAAGGGAGATGATATTAACACACCACTTTATATCTTCCATCAATGGTTACATAACTCATTATTTGTTTTTCCACTTCATCAAATGGAACAAAGAAGTCCTCTCTTTTGAATCCTCCTTGGAAAATCATGAGATTTTCATCATCCATAAGAAATTTTTCCTTTTCATGTTTGATGTTCATAGTCAATCTGATATATTTGTTTTCTTCAATTTTAAGACTGGTCACTCTTGAAATTATCTCCTTTGTGATTACAAAAGAAATATTTTAGATATTGATCATTCAGTCTACACATTTTTTTATGAATTATTATGAGAGATAAGTATGGTATCCATATATATGATCAATGAATTTTTTTATACCCCATATATATATATATATATATATATATATATATATATATATATATATATATATTACCAAACTTGTGTTATTACTTATATGGTCCACATTCATAAGTTCCACACAGTTCAAATCCCCTTCCATGTCTAAATACCTATTTGTAGACTTTCTTAAAACCACACTTGAATGGATGACAAATTAAAGAAAACATAATTAAAAATATCCTTAAAATGATTATAATATTGTTTGATCGTGTAATCATTAAAAAAATAATATCATTTTTTTATATGATTAAGAACTTTATTATTACTCAGCATAATGAAAACAACCATTTCAAAGCTTGGCATTACATTCCAATCCTTATCATAGATCTTACCCCTACGTAATTGGATTTATTTTATCTTTAATAATAATATCATTGACATGATTGGGATGAACCTCCATTTTATGCCAAACTTTGAAATCCTTAGCTTCTACCCCTCTATTAATAATTGTTATTACAAGACATTTCTTAGTTTTCGTAAATCCTAAGAAACATCTATTTAGTAAGGGGGTAATTAATCTTAACCATCTAAATGGGAATATTTACTTCAAAGGATAATCTACTATATTGTTTACTAGATAATTTGGCTCTATATTCCTTTTATAAATTGGATCATTATATAAATATTTTGTAGTTCTTAGTCAATATATGAATATATAACTATAGGATAAATAATTATCTTGTATAGGTTCAACACAGATATTATTTAGTGAAGTTTTTCTATTTGTTATTTGACATATCAAGCATCATGTAAATGATATTAAACACCCACTATATCTTAAAATTTTACACAATAATCCATTTCTATGTTTTTCTTGTAAGAAGTAAACTTAGAGGTGAGAATATAGAAAAAGGAAATTCTAAATTGGTTTAAAAATAATTGTTCTATTTATTTATATTTTCAAGTGCTTAGTGAGGGGGGTCGGGGATAAGGTGCATTTATAATTAAAATTTTGTTTTAATAGACATAATCATCATGTAAATATTTCATGAATTAGGTGAAATTATTAAAGATAAATGGTAATATTTTCAAGGTTCATTCCATATCATGACATAAAAAGTCCAATTAGGCATAGTAAAAATAAGACAAAAACCATCCATAAAAAGGTAAATAAAACCAAAAAGAGGAAATACAAAATTATGCAAATGAAGCACAATAAAAATGTTAATTTATAGGGTTCCCATGAAACTAAAAGAATTACTACATAATTCAAAATAGATAAATATATCTATTAAATACAAATTTTATTAAGGCATATCTTATAGGGTAATTGAAGTGAATGTCTTTATGTTTTAAAAGTCAAAACATAGTCAAAGAGTATAATATATTTCTCAAATAAGGAGAAGTATAGCCCACATGTTATTAAAATGGTTATAATTTACCAATGGTATTTTATAATACTAAAACATAATTCAAAAAAATAGAACCCAGTCCCAAATAGGTTGAGTGTAGTTCTAAATAGATAAGACATAAATAATAAAGTAATGTTCAACCATTCCAAATCAAATGCAGCTAAAAAATGGATCTAACCTATTAATAAGGAGAATACTTATTGATTTAATTATTTTTCTTACAAATAATCCTTATTTTCTAATCTTACTCCTCAAAGTTTGTTTTTCTCTATTGATTTCCCCCTTCAAAATGCATCCTTATCTTGTCGTAAAATGCATAGTTATTCATAAATTTCTCTCCTAGCTACTAAAATGGCTTCCTAATCAATAAAACTTCTACTTATATGAAAAGTATGTCTTCCACTTTCTAGTGGCTCTCTTTAAAGAGAGAGGAACTATTTATTTCATAGTTTATCATCCAACTATAAACTTTTAATTTTAAATCATATATAAATTATTCCTCTTGGGACATAATGTTGGAGAAGTTTATTATATTTAGTTGAAGGTATTTAATTTTGGCAAAGTCCCTTTTTCCTTTAACTTATTATTTCCCTTCATGGTATAACTCATTTTCTAAAACTTATCACCCAACTCCATTAATAATTATTCAAACATCATCTAGATAACCATATAGGTTTATATAGTTGGTTTTTATTATTATTTTCAATAATTTTTGAATGAGAATTGAAATAAAGAGTCCATATGAGTTTAAAATATGACAAAAACATTGTCATGTCCCCTTTTTTAGTGGACATCATTAGAGTTGATGATTATCCTATTATCTGACCTTCGTAGGCTGATAGGATGAATATAGGGTCATGATGGAGCTTGGCTTGGCTTCGATTAGTAGAATTCCTACAATTGGCTTTCATTCAAGCTCTTTCAAACACATTTGCCTGAGCTCCTATTATTTAGGGATATTTGACATATACCGGAGCACCCTTGTTTTGGTATGGTCATGTGCAGAATCACTCCTTGGTTCACTAGCTTCAAACGGTTTGAGGATCGGACATGTATTAAGGGAGATATTAATATTTGATTGATTTAATTAAATATTAATTATTTGGTCTAATTTTAATTAAGAAACCCTAATTCTAATTTAAGAAACCCTAATCATGGCAAGCATATCTTTTTGAGGGTATAAGGGTTTCTCATGGGAGAGAGTGGGAGGATTGATTATGAGATTATGAAATTATTGATATTGATTATTGCTAAGAATTGTTCTGTGAAGACTGAGCCAAGGGTTCCAGTATTCCATTTGCATTGAAGAACATCCACTCTTCATTGTGTGTGATTCAAAGGTTGTGAGAGATCAGCTGATCTATTACCAATTTGAGAGATAGCTTCATACAAAAGTTATCATAGAGGTTTACAGGTTTGATAGATAGCTTCACACAGAAGTTATCACAGGTATTTTAGGTATTTATTTTATTAGGTTTTTGATTCAATAAATTATATAGATGGAGATATTCTATATTAGAGCCATATATCTTGAGATCAGGGGTCTAACAAATAGGGTGTGTTATATTGGTGGTTGTACGAAGCCCGTATAGATCTGTATAGATCTATGTAGAGATCAACATCGGCAGACAGAGACCGACAGGGACCAACATCAGTCGATCCTCTCACCAATGTTAGTAGGATAATGACACTAGAAAATTGATGGTAGTAGTATAATTGACATTAGTGACTGTGTTTTTGACACAGCAGGCCGAGACGTACTAGATTTAGGTTTTATTCCCAGTTTGTAGAATACTTAGGTTATTAAGACCATATTTGAATATTATTTTATATGCATGACAGAGGACATCTATTGTAATCATCTGAGTGAATAAATAAGAGATTATACTATGATTTATTTATTTGGAAATTATTATGCAAAAATCACAATTTGTTCTTATTTCATACAAAAAATTAGAAGACATAGAAAAGCAATTCAAAGCTTTTGTCTTTTTATAGTCCCTATTGGTTGGGGATATTACAGTGGTATTAGAGCCAAATTCCTACCATCTTGTTGGGTAGACTAGAGCTAAATTCTACCATCATGTTGGGTAGATTAAACATTGAATCGACGAGTTAATCATGGGTACTTCTAATACTTAGAGACAGTGGGACAAGGATATGAAGAAGCTAAAACAAATTTTGAACTAGTTGGTTGAAACCTAGAGGAGGATGAATGAAATCCTTTTAGACCTTACATTTAAAGACATATTTGTATGGTGTATGACATCCATTTTTAAAGGGTCCACTTCAAAAAACAAGAAGAAAGAGGAGGTTAACCGATTTTCTCATGAGCTAGAGGATACTCAAAATTCCTTGGTATGTACTCAGTTGGCTCTCTAGGGTTCTGAGAGACACGTGGATGACCTATGTCATGAGGATTTGAACTCTCAGTTAGTTGCAAAGGACAAGGGAGCTAGAGATTACGATGATGAGATAGTTTCAGTAGCAGCTCCTTCAGAGTTAGATGAGGATGAGTCTGATGCTGGCATTTAAAGTGTGGAGGTATACTCAGAGGTTAGTACATTGAGTGTTGTTGTCTAGTATGTTACTGTAGTTTTAGTTGAGGAACATGTTGTTGGGGCTAACACACATGTTTAAGATTTAGGAGTACCTGGTCCTGATGAGTTTGGGATACTAATGGAGTCAAGTCTCCAAATTCATTCTTTTCACACAAATGACAGTGTGGTATAGTTGGTTGTGCCACCTTTATAGAGGGATCAGTTATGGGATGGATTGGCACCATCTTTTGTAGATGGAATTGGCAGTTGCAAGTTACATAGCCTGCAGTGTCGACACATCCAAGGTAGTTGTGATTTTAGAGATTTGTTGAGTTGTATTCACCATTTTGATTATGGATTCCTCTTGGTTATCTTTTAGAGGATATTGCAAGAGCTTGCATTGATTGTCATTAGTATAGATCATGACTACATTTGGGATCTAGGTGGATTGATTGCTTTGTTGTTTTGAGATTGCTTGGGGATAAGCAATTTCAAGAGGGGCAGATTGTCATGTCCCTTTTTTTAGTGGACATTGTTAGAGTTGATGATTATCCTATTATGCAACCTTCATAGGCTGATAGGATGAATAAAGGGTCATGATGGAGCTTGGCTTGGCTTCGATTAGCAAAATTCCTACAGTTGGCTTTCATTTAGGCTCTTTTGGACACATTTGCCTGAGCTCCTATTATTTAGGGATATTTGACATGTAGCAGAGCATCCTTGTTTTGATATGCTCATGTGCAGAATCACTCCCTGGTTCACCAGATTTGAACAGTTTGAGGATCAGACATGTATTAAGGGAGATATTAATATTTGATTGATTTAATTAAATATTAATTATTTGATCTAATTTTAATTAATAAACCCTAATTCTAATTTAAGAAACCCTAATTAGGGCAAGCATATCTTTTTGAGGATATAAGGGTTTCTCATGGGAAAGAGTGGGAGGATTGATTATGAGATTATGAGATTATTGATATTGATTGTTGCTAAGAATTCTTCTGTGAAGACTGAGCCAAGGGTTCCAGTATTCCATTTTCATTAAAGAACATCCACTCTTCATTTTGTTTGATTCAGAGGTTGTGAGAGATCAACCGATCTATTGCCAATTTGAGAGATAACTTCATACAAAAGTTATCACATAGGATTACAGGTTTGAGAGATAACTTCACACAGAAGTTATCACAGGTATTTTAGGTATTTATTTTATTAGGTTTTTGATTCAATAGATTATATAGATAGAGATATTCTATATTAGAGCCATATATCTTTAGATTAGGGGTCCAACAAACAGGGTGTGTTATATTGGCAGCTGTATGAAGCCTGTACAGATCCACGCAGAGACCGGCATCGGTAGGTAGAGACCGACAGCGACCGACATAGGCTGATCCTCTCACTAACATTAGCAAGATAACAACACCAAAAAATTGATGTTGGTAGTATAAATGATGTCGGTGACTATGTTTTTGACATAGCAAGCTGAGACGTACCAAATTCAGGGTTTATTCCTAGTTTGCGGAATACTCAGGTTATTAAGACCATATTTGAATATTCTTTTATATGCATGATAGAGGACATGTATTCTAATCATCTAAGTGAATAAATAAGAGATTATACTATGATTTATTTATTTATTTGGAAATTATTTTTCAAAAATTACAATTTGTTCTTATTTCATACAAAAAATTAGAAGACACAGAAAAGCAATTCAGAGCTTTTATCTTTCTAAAGTCCCTATTGGTTGGGAATATTACAAAAATGTACCCTAATAATATACTCTTTAATTATTGTTTTAATTGCCAAAACTACACTCATTTGATACAAATCCATAAAATGCCATTGTTTATGGATTTTAAATTAATATTTGGCGTGATAAATGCCTTGCAGAGTTGAGCCAAACATGAAGTAGCATATAAATAAGTAGTTATAAGTAATTATACTCTTTATTATCATTTTGGTTTAAAAAACTAATGGAATATGAGCTCTTAAACATGAATTATTGACATGTGTTAAAACATTGTTCTAAAACACTAAAAAAAAGATGAAAAATGGTAAGGACACAATTGGGTTGTCTACCCATCCCTAAAAATGCAAGGTTCACTATCTAAGTTTGACATATTCATTCTCTTTTCTTTCTATGTCTTATCTATTCATCTCTCCTTGATGATTTCTTCCCTCTCTATAGGGAGAAAAAAATTGTGCTCTAATCATACACTCAATAAAATCTATCAAGTGGTTAATCAAATCAAAATGTATTAAATAGATTAATAGAATATGACAATAAATCAATTAAATGTTGAATATAAATATTATGGAATTGCTTTCAAATTAATTAATATATTCTCCTTATCATTTATATCCTACTTACTTGATGCTACGTAGATCAATGTCACACACATGATACCTAAAATCACATTAATTTAATGTTAGATCAATATACATGTATATTCAATGTTAGTCTAAAAATAACATGTTATAAGAAAACATACTCATTTTGTTTAGCATAGGAAAGTATTCATAAAATTATCTCTTAAAATATTTTTAGAATATGAATATATATTAAAAAAAGATATGAGAAGATTGGGTAATTTAGATGTATCTAGGGCCTTCTCCTTTCATGTGTTCTTTTATTTTGGAATTTTAAAGATGTTCCTCTCAATATGAAGATGTAGAAATTTCCTATAAATAGGTGCTAGATATATTTTTTCTAGATGGGAATAAGATTTTTTCTATTGTATTTAAATATCTAACTCTTTTGGTAACATATTCCACTAGTGACATGCAAAACATATGAGCTAGCCCATAGGAAAGATTTTAATTTAGGAAAATGACTATTAAAAAGCATGCATATGTATCTAGTATGGGTGGATAAATATAGTAGTTGGAATAATTTGAATATAATGAGAAGCATCCAAGGAGTAGGAAATAATGATCTAATGATCAAGATATATGTTTATTATGATAATAAGAATATTAGGCATAGACTAAGGAATTCTCTAGGTGTCTGATAGAAAATTAAGAATGTTAGGTCCATAGATAAAGGAATAACTAAGATAGAGCATGGAAAATGTTTTTATATATATGGATAAGTCATGTATGGTAAATATAGGTTAATACTAACATTATAAAGTATCTAATACCACATTTATGTGCCTACACATATGAATCTAATGTGGGGTTCCACCATTTACACATAAACTTGATGTGGGGTTACACATATATATATGATCCTAGTATGGGGTTCCACCAAAATAGTCATTATGATATTTTGAGTAGTGAAATTGAGGTATATGTGATGCTAAAATTCTAGAACTTCTCAATATCTAATGAGGGTTGATCCATTTTTCTTATCAACCCATGATTTTAGTGGGGGAATATCCTTGGGTAATAACTACCCCATTTTCTAAATGAGTTGAATAGAGGGTATCTTTGTTTTTAGACCCACATTTTTATTCATTCCTTAACTTTTTTATGTCAAATATTTTAATTATCTATATTTATTTCATATTTTCTTTCTTGAGTGGACATTGATTTCTACATATTTCCTTCCAAGTTTCTACATGGAGAAAAAATGGGCATTTGGAGCATACCTGTTAACATCAAATGTGATTAACCATAGACACTAAAATTATTTTTTTATCCTTTTGATATATCATTTTCAATACTAGACTAAAAATTGGAATTTTTAAACATATAACTTTGGTATTATAAACTTAGAAATATTAAATTTGACCTATTTTTTAGATAGATGACTTATGCATACAAATTTGACTCTTTCTCACATTATCTCTTAGCCATACATCTATCCATGATGTTATCCAACAATTTTTTTTGTCATTCATATATATAATGTCCCTAGGCTATACTTTAATTCTCTATTATCCTAATCATTATCTTCATACATCAAGTCATTTTTAACCTTATTTGATAGTACCCAAAATAATTAGACACTATCAATTACTAGTATTTTTTACCTTCACCAATAGTGTCATAGGATCCTCAAATGTTTATTTTTAAAATTAAAATCCATCCCTTATGTTATCCTACATGTTTGACATGTCAGTTATGGGATAGAATTACCCAAATATTCATATATAAATACAAGGCATGCCTAAGGTCTTATTCACTTGGTGACTACGTAAAAACAACTTGTACATTGAGAAATTTATTTTCACATCTATTAGACATTATCCAAAGGCATCCAAATCTAAAAACTCTAAAATGGATAGTCCATAATCCAAGTCTAAATACACTAATACAAGGTTAATGTTGTTTATTGATTAAGTGTTGAAAGCCAAATATATGTGTTGTATTCTAGCATAAAATTATTGGGCACATATACACATAGATATGATAAATACATATTATTTGATCATCTTTATATTATTTAAATTTATTAAATTCTTAACCACTCAACGACATGTGGTTGGGACTACCTAACCCATATATCTAACCATTTTTCTAAGTCAAGAAAAATTTCAAAGTAGTACTAGAGTTTCAAGGCAAAAAAACAAAAAATATGAATTTGTTCAAGGATCGAGATCAATAAATCATTTATAAATAATATTTTTAGGTAATATCAATTATATATGGTAGAATAAACCACAAATTTATACAATGATAGTTTTGGTAGACAATGGACATATCTATTTACCATAGTGTCTAATTCTTTACCAATAGTGTTCCAAAAGATTTTGACAGTCAGTCTTCTCAGTTGAATGATCATCAAAACATTTTAGACAACTTTAGATGACTATGTATATATGGTGAGGAAAAAAGAACAAAAATAATCCAAGAACCATTTATTTCTTCATTTTTATATTTAGTAATTAGTCATATGTTAGCATTAAAAATTATTTGTGGAATGATATATCTTATGTAATCTCTATTTCATTTTTTTTAACTTTCTTAGATCACTAATTAAAAATAAGTTAAACAATATATATATCTCAATATAGATATTTTTATGTGATATGTTATGATAGTTACGTATGTTTTATATGGTTTTCCAATTATATTAGTTATATATAATATTATTACAAATGTTGCACGTAACTATATTATTTTGAGACGAGTGATTTAAGGGAAAAAAAATCAATTCCCCACCTTAAAAGGGGCATATATCAAATAACTTTTAAAATATATTGAGACAACTATACCAATCAAAATTTTTGGAATTCTACTTGGAGAAACGTTATTTGCTCCATTGATCAAGAAGTGGTTTGGGATCGCAAAACTCCCATAGAAGTGGTGGTTAATTCTAGCACTTGTCTAAAACATTTAAGTGGAATAAATGGAATAAATAACAATTTTATATGTTATGAAAATTTAATTTAATTACAAATTAGGTCTATTCATTGCCATGCTCATTTAAATTTTAATCTCAATTTTCCATTTCATGTATTTCATTGTTACAACATTGACTACTTGTAGTAGTTGGAAATTAATTTATGGCATGTCATAAAATCATAGTGGATGGATCCTATCTTGAGTATAATTTTAATATATTTTCCCTTTCCTAGGAAATTTAAAAAATGTGCTTCAATTATTTGTATTTTTACTTTGATGTGTGTATCCATTTAGTCACGTATGCACATCAAATTAGGGATATTATGTAAATGCCTAATTTTGGTACAAGATCCATTTTCATAATTTATTTTCCCTATTTTATAATGTTTTTTCCACTTTGTGTATAATTTATTGTCTCTATGATTTTTAATACCTCACACTACTCTTTGTCTATCCCTTAAGCCCTATAAATACATATAACACTTTATTAAATCTATTTATTCTCAGCCCAAAGTCTAATTTCACACATTTTTATGCTACTTATCGAATGTTTCATCTTTTATCTCACCCAAGATGAGAACAATGATCTTATCAGTTTTACCTTAAGAAAAAATAGTCTTGTCATTTTTGTCTTTCATAATTTTGCTAGATTATTTACCATTTGTCTTACTCCATATTCCTTTATTTTCTCTTTTTTTATCTTTTATAGTTAACATAAATATGTGTCATGTCCTACAGCATCCTATTTATAACAAGTCATCCAAATCCATTTAACATAAAGAGGAAGATATAGAAATCAATGTTTAAACAAGTATCAAGCTACATTATCCTTTTCCTAATTAAATGTGTGGCTTCATTGATCACATATTTTTTTATAACTATGAAAAAATATATACCTTGATATGTCAGTCCTTTTAGCATCACCCTTTTATATCAAAAGAAGGTTTTATAAAAAATAATAATAGATAAATATCACAAGGAAGGTAAATATGAAATCCAATCCAATTACTCAACTCAAATCCATATAAATCATGTCCAATACAAATGTCCAAATGAACCAAAACTTAATCTTGTCACACAATCAAAAGCAATGGGACCAACCAACATAATTGACTTATTCATTAATTTGATACTTGAAGTGTATCAAAATTAATAACTAATAGATTAGTCTATTGATAATCATATAAATATAACAACCACAAGTAAAAACTATGCACATCATACAAGAAACCAAGTGGACAAACAAATAGTCAAACCCATAAACTAAAACCTTTGTGACTTCTCAAATAAACCTGTTATCCTAAATTTTTATACCCTAGTGAAAAACTTTAAATTTTGAATATTGTTTTGACTTATTTTTTATATTGCACTAAATAACATCTACTATATTTAAATTATTCTCACTATACATGATTAGGGGATAATTTTATTTACAAATACATTTTGTCAATGCATGTGTTTGATTGTATGTTGATTATCATTTTTGATTACTTCTAATGCAATTATCAGTAAGCATCATCTACTCTAAATTTTCAATGTTTTTTTCATATAATTCTCACTTATACAAATGGTTTTTATTCAAAATCACATATAAATGCAATGAAATTTGATTCCATATAGTATTCAAACTAGTTTGATTTATTTTGTTTAGTCAATAATCAGTCATATGTAATAGTTGTTGTTGTCACCAAATCTTGCACCTTAGAAGAGTTGTTTCAGGTTCTTCCATATTTAGGCAACATGGGAAAATTTCTTGGTATGTGGGTGTACCTATCTTGGAAATAAGCCTCTATATTTAAGGGGATAACTCCCTAAATGTATCATGCAATGATTATCACTTAAACTATTAATTACTTATTGGAAAAGAGTTGGAAAATGCATGAATTAAACCTAATCTAAAAGAGCTGATGCACCAAAATGTCTTCCACATGACCATAATATTTCTACCATGATGAAACAAGGGATAAAAACTAGTCTCTAAGTCTTAATGAGTTCTAACATGAGTATTTTAATAAAGAGGTTAGATGTGAACAACAACACAAATCAAATGAACCAGAGGGTAGATTGCACACTCTCTAAGGACAATCATACACATGGAAAGCTTAAAAAACTAGACTAGACTCTATATGAACTATTTGACTAAGAAATTTTTCTCAAATATGAAAGGATAAGTGAAGGAAGGATAAATAATTATCACTTCTCATCACCATACATCACTTGCAGATTTAAACAATTGTTCAAGAACTAAGAAATGACTCACATTAATATTGAAAGGCAAAATATTACATTAGTCCAATAGGGATTCACCATACATGGTGTGGTAATATTTACAAAGGACAAAATGGTAGCTACTTATATCATAAAAGAATAAAGAGAAAGGGAGACTTGGCACTAAAAAGGGTAATCAATAAGTTCAAACATTTAAACCATGGTTGCAACTACTTCTCTAAATTATGCTCATTTAGACCTTTTTATTGATCTAGGTCACTTCAAGTGTTTTCACAGTTACATTATTCCCTCATTGATGCTCCCTAATGGTTGCCAAAATGGGATCAAGTTATTTTTAGTTAGGTCCTAACATCAATGTGGTTACAATAATAGGATCCATCTTTTAGAAATTTGTCTTGTTTTTAAACTTTTCCCAACTAGTTTATCATGGCATGCAAAAGTGGAGAGAACGGTCCTTTTCATGTAGTTGGTCCTAGAGATGAAACTACTAGGGTATACATGCATGCCTTCATGGCATCTTTTTAAATGATATCTCTTGGTGATTGGGTCATGTTCAAACTCATCCTCATGTTCATGGGTCTACTATAGATGGAAAACCAAACTCAAACTATTGGTTTTCCTATAGTCATTATATTGATGCATTCTTCTCGATGCCTAGTTATAACCAAGATTTATATATGCATGGACCCTTATTTTAAGAAAGGTGAACATAGACAGAAGACAATTATCTAACCTTTAAAAGATGAACCCTCTATATTATTGATTACCTGAATACAAGGCTATGTTATTTTCATGGAGTTAGATCAAGATTTAATGAAAACATGGTGCCTTTGAAAATATTTCCATGGTTTTACCTTGGTAATGTGTTTTATCTCCAAGAAGTACCTTAAATTTTACACCTTTAATTTCATTGGTCATTGATATCTGACCGATATCATTGACTCATTAACCCATCTCACACCATTGATCCTACCTGGTATGAATTACTATGAGTCATTGATTTGCTTTTGAATTATCAATCATCTTATGGACTTGTGCCACATGTAACTCATTCATTGGTTTTAGGATCTTATTATTATTATATCAACTTATTCACTTACACCACATGGTAGCCTCTCAAGCTCCTTGACCTTTTGACTCATCATGCACTGTTAGATCAGGATTTATGATGTAACATAGATCATTAGATATACTATGAGCCACTATTTTAAATCTAATGGCTATATCATGAGATAAAATTTGATGTCCACACACCCATCAAATGACATTCATACAACTGTCATTGTTGTTTGTGAAACCATCAAATTTAAGCTCAAAAGGGTTTATTTTGCTTGAGCTTTAAGTTTGACATCCATACATCCATCATTTGAAATTCACATTATTATCATTTATGTTTTCATGACTATAAAATTTAGGACCCCAATAGATAGATGTTGAGTATTATTTTGATGTTTGCTCAAACGTCCCATCCTGTAGGTCTAACTTTGTATGCTTATAACTTGAGCTAGAAACCTCACGTAGGAATGAAATTTTTAGGATATGATATAGGAACAAAGAAATCCATGGAAATACAATATTTGGATCACATGGATTTACTAAATGAAGATAAAAAAATTCTCAAACAATTTGGTCTACGTGTTTCTATGTGACATGCAAAATGACTTAGCCCCTTAGACTTAGCAAGCTAAACTTTGAAGGGTTAGATCTCGAGATAGAAGGCTCATCAAGATATGAAACCTATATAGTATGATATTATAACTAAGGACATTTATCATGCATGTTTTGATGGTCACACAAGGATTTTTGGGCATATTTATAAAATGCCTAAGTGAACTGGTCCATTTTGGTTCTTCATTACATCCTACTAATGGTTTGGCTTCGCAACGCTTATTCCTAAACCATTACAGCTCTAAATGAGCTCTTTGAGGCCTATGAAGACTTTTCCTTGTTTTTTAATTTTATTGATTACAATGAAGACCTATTTGGATCCTTGAAAACCTACCACTTGCATATACGACTCTAAAATGACTCCTAAGACACCAAATGACACAAGGACTAAGCTAGACTTAAAACCAAAGATAGAATGACATATGAAATGAAATTAAATTAACTATAACATACCCTATGACATTATAAAAATACCTTATACAATATTCTTACTATATGGGGTTGACCCATTTTTGCTTGAGGTAAAAATGGTCAATAATCTCAGTGATTTCCCAAGGGTGGTATTCTTGATATGCCATGACCAGTTGCCTAATCTTGTTCATTGGGATATGAAGTCACATGTAAAATAGGTTTGACATACAAAATTACTTAAAAAATACACAAAACATAAGGAAAGATAAATAATAATCAATAGACAAGACAATAAACTAAGTAAAAACACCCCTGTGCTTCAAAATCACTTATGGAAAACAACACAAAAAGAAACGAAACACACACCCAAAAAAATTGACTCAAGCACTAACCTAAGATGAAAACATCCTTTAGGATAAAATTGGAATTTTTTAAGACACAAATTTTGTCACATAGAAAATGGGTACTCATATTTTAGGCCTAATTTGTTAGCTATAACTTTGGTCATGACAGAAGTGGAAGCTCCACTATCGACTATGTAATTGCATACCAACTTGTCACCTATAATGAGGGTGAGGTAAAAT
The DNA here is from genome assembly GCA_037957365.1 of Torreya grandis. Lineage (NCBI taxonomy): Eukaryota > Viridiplantae > Streptophyta > Pinopsida > Cupressales > Taxaceae > Torreya > Torreya grandis. The sequence goes on along the minus strand of JARHVA010007291.1, from coordinate 559,405 downwards.
GGTGGAGTTTTATCATCCCTATTAGAATTTTAAACAATGTTAATAGGATAATTTTCAAGATCAACATGTCCATGACTTTGATTTGAGGGTGAGACACTATCACAAATAGTAGATAACTACTTTTGTAGTTCTTTTTAACCAGACATACAAAGAACATACCAAAGAGAAATGGATGTTTTAGTGTTCTTAAAATAATCTAAAATGTTTAAATAATCCATACATACTTCATATTTTTCTCTTGTATGTATTGGATTACTTGGACTCAAGGAACAGTAGCAGACCTTACCATATTTTGACTTGATAGAGATGTAGAAGCTTTTAGAACTGTCACACTTGCATCTATGTCTTGTTACCTTGTAGGAGGATTGGATGAGCCTATGGGCATGATTTTACCACCTCATAGATCCTTCCTCTTGGTCCTTCTATTATCTATTATAGAGGCTCCTTGAATTAGCATAAAAGTGTCTTAAAACATAAAATTAGCAAATATCTCTCTTTGAGGTTGCCAATCCTCATTAACTTGCATCATCACCTCATATTAATTTGATAGAAGGGGAGTAAATACCCCTTGAGTCACCAGATCTTGATCTCCATTATCATTGACATCCCTAAATTGGTATTACTACTAATATTTTTTATGCTCTAAATTGTTATGAACTTGTACCATCTCTCTTGCATTAGTGGTAGAGTTAGGACTATATACACTAGTAGGCTTGTTGGGATTAGGTTTCCATTTTCCTATTCCTCTTCCATATTATTTATCATACTATCATTTATAGTTTCAGGGATTATGATAGGCATATTGATGCATATTAACTCATCCAAGCCTAACTTCCAACCATTGAATATATGCATCTTTGTCCCTCACATTATCAACCTTCTTAAGATAAACTTTGGGCTTGGTATTGGCATTAGGAGTTTTAGCCACATCTGGAGCATTGGCATAAGCATGAGACAATGGAGGCATAGATACTTTAGGTGGAAATATTTTATCTTGAATGAGATTATTTTCAGTTTTGATAGCAAGCTCATATGCTTTAGGGAGGGTGGAACCACCCATGGATTGAAGCATGATATAAATTTTAGTCCCAATGGATTTCAAGTAAGTAGGGAACATAAATCTAGCATGTGGTCTCATGCGAGGAGGTAATCTATGCTAAGTATTTTGAAACCTTGCAATAAATAAATGTATTGTTTATTTGGATCCCATTTGTATTATATTGAGCTGATGTATGAGAGAGTCATGGTCACTTTCATTTCCAAATATGGAAGTCAGCAATACTCCAAACTCTTACCATCTTGTGATGCATCCACCTTCTAGAGTCTTATACCAATCAAGAGCCTTCCCCTTAAGGTACATGTCAATGAGTCTAATGGCAATGTTATCTTGAATAATGTTTTGGAAATTTCAAAAGTTAGAAACATCTCTAATGTGCTCACTAAGTGTGACATGACTCTCACCATTAAATATGGGTACACCTTTCATGGTGTTAGGAGGAATGACATCATATACTTGAAGGTAAATTGTATTTTTAGTGTTGAAGGCAAGGAAAACATGAGGCCTAGCCATTTATTTTTCCTCAAGACCTTCATATTATTTATCCTCTTCACTCTCTTTCTCTCTAACAAAATCTACTCATTATTCAAAGGGTAGATTAGGTTATGGATACTAAACTTCAATAAGAATTTTAGGGTGAATAGGTAGGTTAATGGAATTGAATGTTCTAACAGAGGATGACCTAGTGAGAACCATGAATATGAATTCATGTTTATAACAATAAAATGGCCTTGAACTATATTTACCTTGAAAGGGTTACCAAATGCTGAGTGACACACCAATTTATAGCTGATGTTTGTCAAGACAACATTCACCTTGACAAGTTGTCTTAAATAAAATGGGTCCCACTAGGCATGCCATAACTATAGTCACTAAATATTAAACACTAGAAGTTGTTTAATATTATTAAATATTTGGGAAACATGGGAACATTTATAGATATGTGTGTGTATATATAGTGGAAATGAGCCTCTAGATTAAAGGGGATAACTCCCTGAAATTATTGTGCAATGCTTAACACTTAAACTATGACTTATTTATGGGAAAAGAGTTAGATAATGCATGAATTTAACCTACTCTAAATGAGGTGATGCATCAAAATGTATTCTATGTGACTATCATATTTGTACCATGATAAAACAAGGCATACAAACTAGACTCTGAGTTTTAATGGGTTCTAACATGAGTATTTCAATATAGAGGTGAGATGTGAGCAGTAACATAAAACAAATGAACCAGAGGGTAGATTACACACTCTAAGGACAATTGTACACATAGAAAGCTTAACACACTAGAGTATACTCTATATGACCTATTAGAATAGGAACTCTTTCTCAAATATGAAAGGATAAGGGAAATAAGGATAGAGAATTATCACTTCTCATCACCATACATCACTTGCAGACTTAGACAATTGTTCAAGAACTTAGAAATAAACTTAAATTAATGTTCAAAGGAAAATTAGGACATAAATCTAGTATGGATTCCCCATATAAGGTGTGGTACTATTTATAAAGTCAAAAATGGAAGCTACTTCTAATATCAAAGAATCAAGAGAAAGGGAGCCTTGACACTTAAAAGGGGAATCAATCAGTTTAAACATTTGAACCATTGTATAGTTACATTATTCCCTCATTGATTTTCCTTGATGGTTGCAATAAAAATATCGAGTTGTTTTAATTTGGGTCCCTACATCAATGTGCTTACAACAATAAGATCCATTAATTAGAAATTTGTTTTATTACTAAACTACTCCTAACTATTTTGTTGTGGCATGAAAAAGTAAAGAGAAGGGTCCTTTTCATGTAGATGGTCTAGGAGATGAAACCATTGATGTCTATGAGCATGCCTTAATGGCATCCTTTGAAATGATAGCTCTTGGTGATCGAATCATTCTCAAACTCATCCTCATGTTCATGGGTCTATTATAGATGAAAAACCAATCTCAGACTATTGGTTTTCCTATAGTCATTATATTGATGCACTATGATTAATGCCTAGTTCTTATTATGTATACATAAATCCATTATGTTATTTTCAAAACTAATAATTCATATATACATGGACCCTTCTTTTAAGAAAGTCAAACATAGTCACATGACAATGTTGCAACCTTTAAAAGATGTACCCTGTATGTTATTGATCACCTGATTATAAGGCTATGTTATTTTCATGGCATCAGATAAATATTTAATGGTAGTATGTTCCCTGTGAAAATATTTCTTTTGTTCAACATTGGTCATGTGTTTCATCTCCAAGAAGCCCCTTAGCTTTTCAAACTTTAATTTCATTAGTCATTGACATCTGACCCAGATTATTAACTCATTGACCCATCTCACACAATTGATCTTGATTGATATGAATGTCCATGCATTGTTGATCTACCTTTAACTTTTCAATCAAATTATGTGTTTATTCCACATGTCAATCCCATATTGTTTTTAGGATCCTATTGTTAGTCTGTCAACTTATGTGCTTACACCATGTGGTAGCCTCTCAAGCTCCTTGACCTTTTGACTCATCACACATCATTATATCAAGATGTATGATGTAAAATAGATCATTATATCTACTAAGACCCACTATTTAAAATTTAATGGCTACTTTATGAGATAAAATTTTACATTCACACACCCATCAAATAACATTCATGTGACCATCATTGACAATCATGTAACCATAAAATTTAAGCTTAAAAGGGTTTGTTTTGTTTGATCTTTATGTTTGACATCTATGCACCTATCATTTGATGTTCACATGAATATCATTGAGGTCTATGCAACCATAAAATTTAGGACCCCAATAGATAAATTTTGAGCATTAATTTGACATTTTTGTGAACATCCCTTCCTATAGGTCTAACTTTGCATGCTTATAGCTTGATCTAGAAACCTCATGAAAACATGATATTTTCAAGATATGATATAGGCATGAAGAGATCCATGGTGATATAATACTTAGGCTTAAATTTATTTCTTTAGCTAAGATTTTAAAAAAATGATAAAATAAGTTGGTTTGTGTGTTTCCATATGACATGCAGGATGGCCTAGCCCCTTAGACTTGACAAGATGAACTTTGAAGGCTTAGATCTTAAGATAGAAGGCTCATCAAGATATTAAAATTGAATAGTATGATCATGTCAATAATGATATTTATTTTTCATGGTCTAATGGTCATGTGAGTATTTCTAAGCATATTTATAAAATACCTAAGTGAATTGGTCCATTCTAGTTCTTCATTACGTCTTGGTGACAGTCTAGCTTCACAAATCCTGTTCTTGAACCATTATAGCTATGAATGAACTCCTTGAGTCATATGAATACTTGTCCCTAATGTTTAATTTCATTAATCACCATGAAGACCTATTTGGATCCGTGAAAACTTGACACTTGCATATATGACTCTAAACTGACTCCGAAGACACCAAATGACACAATGACTAAGCTAGACTTAAGACCAAAGCTAGAATGGCATATGAAATGACCTAAAACATACCTTAAAACATTATGAAAATCCCCTATAAAAGATTCTTACTATAGGGGGTTGATCGATTTTGGCCTGAGGTAAAAATGGTCAATAGTGCTAATGATAAACCTTGAAAAGGGAATTTATGCAAATGTCTCATTTATTATGATATTATAATTAATATAAATGAATTTCATTTTAATCATTTTTCATATCATTTATAAATAAATCATACCATTTATTAGTAATTGTAAACACCTTCTACACTGATCATTTTGTGTGTCGTGATTATTTTTAATTACAATGTGAAAACTATGATCTCAATGGTATTAGATTTAATTTCATTCCCCCTACTCCTCACATAAGTTATAAAAGTTTTAATTAATTTATATCTTAATTTTATTTTAATATATCTATAACCTACAACCTATGCTAAGTTTTTGAGGCCTAAGATATAATTCCTAAGCAAACTTTTTAAAATATAAAACCTAATCAAAGTTCCTAAGTCTTAATAACTATTAACACATGGTCATGATTTACATAAACTTAAATATAGTATTTTGACTATATATGGGTTTGAAAATTTTCTTTGAGCATGGTAAATAATATCTTCTAAAACTTAAGGCACGTTCACTTTTTTTTGGCATATATAATTGAATTTATTTGAAGCTACATTTTCCTTTATTTAAACATGTATTTGAAATATTTTAAAATTAACAAAAATTTACTACTTGGAAAAAATTAATAAATGAGGTAACTTATCTAATTTTAGTTGATATTTTTTAAGTAATATTAGCAAAATATTTGAACTTAATAGAAACTATCATTTTCAATATAAACAAAAAGCATGTTAGGTAGTAAATACTCCATTTGGTAGTTTTTGTCTACATTTAATGAGTTACAAAGTTGAGTGTGTACCCAATTAATGTGTTTCATTTTGTCATTTCACTTAGAGTAGTTAAATATTCCTTTGGAGGCCACATTCTTCCTTTCATATCTTTGATATTATTTATTTGATATTTTTGGTTTTATGCTTGTTATCTAGTAATTTTGAAGCATCTTGGGATTTACAACTAGTATACATAGTTTATAGATAGTTAAGTAAGTATTTTGAATATTTTATGTCCTCTAGTGCATGGTTTTGATAACATTAAACCCATTCATCATAGGTTTGTAAGTATATTTATTTTTAAATGATGAATTTTTGAAAGTCAGAAGAATATAATACTTTTGTGTGATAATAAAATGAATTTTTGGGTTTGATATTATTCATTTTTGTAAAAGAATTATTTTTCATATTGTTTTTTTATCATTTTATGAGTAATTATGAGATTAGTGTGGTTTGTTTCAACTGTTTTACATGTTGTTGGTTTTCAAAAATAGTTACACCTTTTGCGTGCAATACAGGTTTTATATCAAAGCCATGAAAAACTCTTCATGACATTTATTTGTATTCTTGTTGGTGATAGAATTTTGTGGGTGAAATATGATATTTTTTATTCTTTCTTGTGAATAATGTTCATGACATAGTATTATTATTATTTCATGCAAAAACCTTTATTTCAAGGATATTGTTTTTCTTCACTATTGGTTGTAATGGGTTTAATTACAAAATTTGTATTGGGTTTCGATGTAGATTTTTAGTTAAACTTCAGCTATTATTTGTTCCACTCTCAAAGGTTTTTTATATTTTTTAGTTTCTTAAAAACATGACCATTAGTAAGATTTAATTATTTTGATTTAGTATTTAAAAACATAGTGGTTTAATGAATTGTTTTTGGTTTATTAAACCCTACATGTACATTTTTAGATGGTTGACTGAATACTTTGATATGGTTTTTTTTAGAATTCTTGTAGATTTAAATTCATACATGGCTTATTTTTCAATTTTCAAAATGAAATCATTGACTCTTTTAACCCACACACACACACACACACACACACACACACACACAAATGGGTAAAATTATGAAGTTTGTATTGGGTTTTGATGTAAATTTTTAGTTAAACTTCAGCGATTATTTGTTGCACTCTCAAAGGTTTTTTATATTTTTTTAGTTTCTTAAAAAATTGACCATTAGTAAGATTTAATTATTTGGATTTAATATTTAAAAACATAGTGGTTTAATGAATTGTTTTTGGTTTATTAAACCCTACATGTACATTTTTAGGTGGTTGACTCAATACTTTGATATGGTTTTTCTAAGAATTCTTGTAGATTTAAATTCATACAAGGCTTATTTTTCAATTTTCAAAATGAAATCATTATCTCTTTTGACCCATGCATGTGCGCACGCCCACACACACACACACACACACACACATACATATATATGTATGTAAATACATACATATGTATGTATATACATACATACATAAACATACATACATATATACATGTATGTGTGTATGTGTGTACATACATGATACATATATGTATGTATGTATTTATGTATACACACGCATGCATGGGTCAAAAGAGTTGATGATTTCATTTTACAAATTGAACAATAACCCATGTATGAATTTAAATAATGAGGTAACTCAGTTAAGTTTAGTTGATATTTTTGAAGGAATATTATGATAATGTTTGAACTTGTAGAAACTATCATTTTCAATTAAAAAAAGAGCATGCTAGGTGGTAAATACTCCATCTAGTAGTTTCTTCCCACATTTAATGATTTACAAAGATGAGTGTATACCTAATTAATGTGTTTAATTTTTTTATTTCACACAGACTGGTTAAATATTTATTTGGAGGCCTCATTATTACTTTCATCTCTTTGATATTATTTATTTGATATTTTTGGTTTTATACTTTTTATCTAGTAATTTTTAATCATCTTGGGATTTATAGTTAGTATACATATTTTCTAGTGTTGAAGAGTTGTCAATCATGTCATGGTGATGTCATAGAGGTGTCCATGAGAGTGGATTAAGTGCCTTGGTTATACAAGTGATAATGACAATGTGTGAAATGTGCTTGTCCTAGTGTGCTAGAAGTTGTCTTGGTTGATCTTCAGAGTTTGACTATTTAGAGATGATTAGGGGAGAGTCTGAAGTATTGAGAATATTCAATAGATCCTATCAAAGGCCAATGGTGACTAGAGAGATTTTGTGCTATAAAAGTAAAAATTGAATATGTATCCATGACACATATAGTGAACCTAGTTATAAGGTATGAATATATGTATAGTCAAAGATATTGAGCTCCAAAGTTGACTGTGTGTTTGAATGTGTTATGAAAGTAACATGAGAAGAATATTTGTGAATTTTTTGATGATGTTTGGATGTGTTATGATGTCCTAGCTATTGTAAACTATTTTGGACTCTTTTTGAATGATTTTTATGGTTTATGGAGGTTTGATAAATTTATCTTGAGTATGAACAATGCTTCAAAAGTTGACTGTGTGTTCATTCATGATGTTTTAATGCACCAAGTTAGTGTTTGAGTTGATTTGAGCATAAACATAGGTGACAAGAGATTATTATTATCATTTGAGGATAAATAAGGGGTCATGAATAATGGAAATATGCATTTGGAAGTGGTACTGTGTTTCTATTTTGCTCATTATTGTGCTAATGGAGTGAATAGGTCTCCATGAGACCTATAAGGGCTAGTATGGCCTAATTGAAAGGGGTTGTTTCTTAAGGGTAACCCATGAATGTTATGGATAATATTTTAATATTATATTGATCCATGTTTTGGTGTGAGAGAAGCCTTAAGGGTTAATTCAAGTCTAATGGCTGACTGTGAAGTTGTTACTCGTGAAAGCTCTATAAATAGTGAAACCAAAGGAGATGGTTTCTAGGATTGTTGGAGTATAATGAGAATTAAAGTGAATAAGAGAGGATAGATAGTGTTCTTATTGGATGAGTTGATGAGAATAATAGTTTTTTGACTATGTTTATGACCTATAGGTCATATTTCTGATGTCAAAATAGTGAACTTACAGTTTGAGGATATGCGAAGAGGTCTGAGTGTGGATGAGGATAGTTTGAGTGAAGAAGGAGAGAGATTGTGGTATGCCTATGTGAGAGGCCTATATGAGATAGAGAGGGAGTTTTTGTAGGGGTTTGAAAATTAGAGATCCATCATCAAGTGTTGAACACATTAGTTTTAAGGTGGAGGTATTTGTTTCATAGGAGGGTCTAAAGGACTTGATCTTCCTTAGGGGTATTTTATCCTTATGAAAGAGAGGTTTTACAAAGGCCTTAGGTCAAAAAGACTTGACAAAGGTTTTGGGTTAGAAGGAATTGACCAATAGGTGTCATAAAGACTTGATCATCTTAGAGGTAGGTGCTCTTTATGGAATAGTTGTTTTAATAAATTTTGGTCAAAAGGACTTGACCAATCTCATGTTTGTGATCATCTTATAGGATAAGTAGTCCATGTTTTTTTAGTCTTGAAAGTGGGTTTTACTCCCCAAGAGGGTTTCCCATATAGATCTTGGGTTATGTGTGTGATCTTGATTATATTTCTTGGTCATTTCTATATATGATATCTATGCTTCATGAATGTTGGTGGTAATTGATCAAGAGTTTGAAAGGTTGGGAATTGAAGTTGAATTATTTAGGCTCACTGATTCACCCCCCTCACCCCTTAGTGATTTTACCTCTAACATCTAGGTAGTTTATGTGAGTATTTTGAATATTTTATGTCATATATTGCATGGTTTTGAGAAAATTTAACCCATTTATCAGAGGTATATAAGTCTATTACTTTTTAAATGATGAACTTTTGAAAGTCTAAGGAATATAATACTTTTATGCACTAATAAAATGTTTTTTTGGGTTTGATATTGATAATTTTTTAAATTATTATTTTTCATATAGTTTTTGTATCATTTTATTGGTATTCATGAGATTGTTGTGTTTTGTTTCAAATATGTTGCATGTTGTTGGTTTACACAATTATTTATACCTTATGGGTGTAATACGAGTTTTGTATCAAAGCCATGAATAATTGTTCATGACATTTATTTGTATTATTTTTGGTGATAGACATTTCATGGGTGAAATATGATATATATTATTGTTTTTTATGAATAATTTTCATAACATAGTAGTATTATTCTTTTCATGAAAAAACCATTCTTTCAAGGATATTTATTTTCTTCACTATTGGTTGTAATGGGTTTTATTACAAATTTTGTATTGGGTTTCAATGTAAATCTTTAGTTAAAATGTAGATATTATTTGTTGCACTCTAAAAAGTTTTTAATATTGTTTAGTTTCTTAAGCACTTGATCATTAGTAAACTTTAATTATTTGGATTTAGTATTTTGAAACACAGTGGTTTAATGATTTTTATTAAAGTTTGTTAAACTCTACATGTAGATTTTTAGGTGGTTTAATTAATACATTGATATGTTTTTTCTAAGAAGTCTTGTATATTTAAATTCATACATGGGTTAGTTTTTACACACACACACACACACACACACACACACACACACACACACACACACACACACACACACACACACACACACACACACACACACACACACACACACACACACACACACACACTAATGGGTTTAATTACAAAGTTTGTATTGGGTTTTGATGTAAATTTTTAGTTAAACTTCAGCTATTATTTGTTCCACTCTCAAAGGTTTTTAATATTTTTTAGTTTCTTAAAAACATGACTATTAGTAAGATTTAATTATTTGGATTTAGTATTTAAATACATAGAGGTTTAATGAACTATTTTTGGTTTATTAAATCCTACATGTACTTTTTTAGGTGGTTGACTGAATACTTTGATATGGTTTTTCCAAGTATTCTTGTAGATTTAAATTCATACACGGCTTATGTTTCAATTTTCAAAATGAAATCATGAACTCTTTTGACCCATGCATGTGTGTGCATGCACGCGTGCGTGCATGCGCGCATGCGCGCGATCACGCGCGCACACACACACACGCACGCACACACACACACACACACACACACACACACACACACACACACACACACACACACACACACACACACACACACACACACACACACACACACACACACACACACACACACACACACACACACACACACACACACACACCCACACACACCCACACACACACACACACATACATGTATATGTATGTATACACATACATATGTATGCATATACATACATACATAAACATACATACATATATACGTGTATCTTTGTGTGTGTATACACATGATACATATATGTACGTATGTATGTATTTATGTATACACACGCATGCATGGGTCAAAAGAGTTGATGATTTCATTTTACAAATTGAAAAATAACCCATGTATGAATTTAAATAATGAGGTAACTTAGTTAAGTTTAGTTGATATTTTTGAAGGAATATTATGATGATGTTTGAACTTGTAGAAACTATCATTTTCAATAAAAAAAGAGCATGCTAGGTGGTAAATACTCCATCTAGCAGTTTCTTCCTACATTTAATGATTTACAAAGATGAGTGTATACCCAATTAATGTGTTTCATTTTGTTATTTCACACAGACTAGTTAAATATTTATTTGGAGGCCTCATTATTACTTTAATCTCTTTGATATTATTTATTTGATATTTTTGGTTTTATACTTTTTATCTAGTAATTTTTAATCATCTTGGGATTTATAGTTAGTATACATATTTTATAGTGTTGAAGAGTTGTCAATGATGTCATGTTGATGTCATAGAGGTGTCCATGAGAGTGGATTAAGTGCCTTGGTTATATAAGTGATAATGACAAAGTGTGAAATGTGCTTGTCCTAGTGTGCTTGAAGATGTCTTGGTTGATCTTTAGAGTTTGACTATTTAGAGATGATTAGGGGAGAGTCTAAAGTACTGAGAATATGCAATAGATCTTATCAAAGGCCAATGATGATTAGAGAGATTTTGTGATAGAAAAGTAAAAATTGAAGATGTCTCCATGACACATATAGTGAACCTAGTTATAAGGTATGAATATATGTACAGTCAAAGATATTGAGCTCCAAAGTTGACTGTGTGTTTGAATGTGTTATGAAAGTAACATGAGAAGAATATTTGTGAATTTTTTGATGTTTTGATGTTTTATGATGTCCTAGCTATTGTAAATTATTTTGGACTCTTTTTGAATGATTTGTATGGTTTATGGAGGTTTGATAAATTTATCTTGAGTATGAACAATGCTTTAAAAGTTGACTGTGTGTTCGTTCATGATGTTCTTATGCACCAAGTTAGTGTTTGAGTTGATTGAGCATACACATAGGTGAGAAGAGATTATTATTATCATTTAAGGATAAATAAGGGGTTGTGAATAATGTAAATATGCATTTGGAAGTGGTACTATGTTTCTATTTTGCTCATTATTGTGCTAATGGAGTGAATAGGTCTCCATGAGACCTATAAGGGCTAGTATGGCCTAATTGAAAGGTGTTGTTTCTTAAGGGTAACCCATGAATTTTATGTATAATATTTTAATATTATATTGATCCATTTTTTGGTGTGAGATAAGCCTTAAGGGTTAAGGCAAGTCTAATGGTTGACCGTGAAGTTGTTGTTCGTAAAAGCTCTCTAAATAATGAAACCAAAGGAGATGGTTTCTAGGATTGTTGGAGTAGAATGAGAATTAAAGTGAATAAGAGAGGATAGATAGTGTTCCTATTGGATGAGTTGATGAGAATATTAGTTTTTTGACTATGTTTATGACCTGTAGGTCATATTTTTGATGTCAAAATAGCAAACTTAAAGATTGAGTATATGCGAAGAGGTCTGAGTGTGCATATGAGGATGATTTGTGTGAAGAAGGAGAGAGATTATGGTATGCCTATGTGAGAGGCCTATATGAGATAGAGAGGGAGTTTTTGTAGGGGTTTGAAAATTAGAGATCCATCATCAAGTGTTGAAGACATTAGTTTTAAGGTGGAGGTATTTGTTTGATAGGTGGGTTTAAAGGACTTGATCTTCCTTAGGGGTATTTTATCCTTATGAAAGAGAGGTTTCACAAAGGCCTTAGGTCAAAAAGACTTGACCAAGGTTTTGGATCAGAAGGAATTGACCAACAAGTGGTCATAAAGACTTGATCATCTTAGAGGTAGGTGCTCTTTATGGAATAGTTATTTTAATAAATTTTGGTCAGAAGGACTTGACCAATCTCATGTTTGTGATCATCTTATAGGATAAGTAGTCCATGTGTTTTTAGGCTTGAAAGTGGGTTTTACTCCATAAGAGGGTTTCCCATATACATCTTGTGTTATGTGTGTGATCTTGATTATCTTTCTTGGTCATTTCTAAAGATGATGTGTATGCTTCATGAATTCTTGTGGTAATTGATCAAGAGTTTGAAAGGTTGGGAATTGAAGTTGAATTATCTAGGCTCATTGATTCACCCCCCTAACCCATTAGTGATTTTACCTCTAACATCTAGGTAGTTTATGTAAGTATTCTAAATATTTTATGTGATCAATTGCATGGTTTTGAGAAAATTTAACCCATTTATTAGAGGTATATAAGGCTATTTCTTTTTAAATGATGAAGTTTTGAAAGTCTAAAGAATATAATACTTTTATGCACTAATAAAATGTTTTTTTGGGTTTGATATTGATAATTTTTTAAATTATTATTTTTCATATAGTTTTTGTATCATTTTATGGGTATTCATGAGATTATTGTGTTTTGTTTCAAATATGTTGCATGTTGTTGGTTTACACAATTATTTACACCTTATGGGTGTAATATGAGTTTTGTATCAAAGCCATGAATAATTGTTCAGGACATTTATTTGTATTATTTTTGGTGATAGACATTTCATGGGTGAAATATGATATATGTTATTGTTTTTTTTGAATAATTTTCATAACATAGTCGTATTATTTTTTTCATGAAAAAACCTTTCTTTCAAGGATATTTATTTTCTTCACTATTGGTTGTAATGGGTTTTATTACAAATTTTGTATTGGGTTTCAATGTAAATTTTTAGTTCAAGTGTAGATAATATTTGTTGCACTTTGAAAGGTTTTTAATATTGTTTAGTTTCTTAAGCACTTGATCATTAGTAAACTTTAATTATTTGGATTTAGTATATTAAAACACAGTGGTTTAATGATTTTCTTAAAAGTTTGTTAAACTCTACATGTAGATTTTTAGGTGGTTTAATTAATACATTGATATGTTTTTTTCTCAAAAGTATTGTATATTTAAATTCATACATGGGTTACTTTTTACACACACACACACACACACACACACACACACACACACACACACACACACACCTGTGTATGTTTATGTGTACATATACATATATAAAGATAAATGTTTATATATCTGTGTGTGTGTACATAATGAGTTGTGTTTATTTTATGTGGCTACATATAATTGTAGATAGATAAAATTAATCATTAACTGATTTATAATGTTTAATTTTGACATCTTAACCTTAGTTGGTGTGTTCACCATTTTGCTAACCTGAAATATATAAGAAAGCCTTTACTCTATTACAAGCATATAAAGTATAATGCATACATCCATATTTCAAACCCATTCATCTCTATTCAACATATAAGTTATTTTCATACCCTTTTTAGTAGTTTTTATCCTTATGGGACAAGTTCATGTTAGGTAAAATAGGGCCACACTTCAACATTATCCACTTGTGCAACCTTGTCCCCTTTATTCCAATGACTAACTTTTAAAAATTAAACATTTCACAATGTCTCTCTTGCCTTTTGTAAATTCAGTTAGTCAAAATATTCAAAATATTTTCCTATATAATCACATCAAGGCCACTCAATACACCACTTGATTAATATATCAATCACTTGTAAATTCTAATTCATATTGAGCAAAAGAGAAATATTTCTTCCAATATCATTTTTATTACATTATAATAGTCATAGGCCAAGTCTAAATATTTTTCATTATAGGTTAACATCTATTATCAATAATTTTCATCAATATTATGGATAAAATCATATATTTTCATAATCACATATCAAAATTCACCCTAAGAGGGAAAACTACATCCGTCTAAGGCCCATCTAGGTTGTGTGGGTAGCACTCAGATTACATAGGTTTTTTATGGTAGTTATGTTATTCCTCTAACCTTATTTCCCTATTTTACATTTGATCTCTATTATGTTTTTTTTTAAGATCAAGGTTTTGTGTTTTATAGGTCTTTAGTGCATCATATCAACATATAAAATTCATGATTAAATTATTGTACATAGTCACTATCGAGTAATTTGACCCCATGTAAAATTAGGTCAACCCCCTATATAGTTCAAACATGTTATAGGGTCTCTTAGTTGGAAAATTTCCACCATGATAATTAATGAGATAATTTAATGTATTTTAAGCCTTATTCATATTTGTTATTTGTCCTTAGTGTTAGACTATGTCACCTTTTGGTGATTTGAAAGAGTTGTATGGTTTACCATGAAAAAATAAGGTGTAAAGATGTATTTTAATGTCCTACATGTCATAATATGTCATATTTGGTAGTTTTTAAATTGAATTATGTAGGTCCAATGTCCATCCAAAAATATAAATAGTTTTAGGCATTTACACATCTTGTACAATAGTTATGACATGTGTGGATACTTAAGTAGTGTCACTTTAAATCCAAAAACTCATATATAATCTTAGATAACTTTTAAATATCTAAAAGTGTCAAAAATTGACCTCTCTTTCCCATCTCTCTCTTGGACAAGTCAAAGAGGTCAACTAGTTTCCACTTGGTATGGACAATAGGAGTAGGGTTCAAGTGAGTGGACTTGGTGGATGAAATTGGTATATTTTTAATATAAATTCATCGTAATAGTTCCAATTTTGGTGGTTTATGCTTCAAGAACCATTTATAAGAGTGTTAGCGACTCTAAACAACTTGCATATCCCTAATGGCTTTAGTTTTCATATCTAATGGCATTGGTCTATGAAAATAAAGTGTTTTACATGGATTTATAGGATATTTTATTCCTTTTCATGTTGGATTAAACTCAGTTTGCATGTGTGAAGGTGAAGAGATTAGTATGAATATCTCATCTTGCTAGTATAAGACTCCATTAAAACCTACAAATAATGTTTCATTAGTAATAGAGTTTTGCCCTCCTATCAAGGGTTTTAGATCAAAGGTGATATGTTATTTCCAACCTATCACATCATGATGATCAAATTCTATTTTGAAGTTTTAGTCTTAAAGAGTATCATTGATGGAGAATATTATTAGAATTACACACAGTCACATCTCCTTGTGACTGTCACCTATAGTCAAGTGAAACTAAGCCTTGATCAATCATGTTGAAAAAACAACAAGGTTTCAAGATGGTGAGAAGACTCTCAAGGTGGAAATAGTAGTAATTATCTATTTAAAGGGGTTAGATATTGGTTGTGAAGATTAATTCAACATACATAATCCTATATATAGTAACACCAATAAAAATTTTCTAATATGGTTTGAGAGTCAAAACAAAAGAGATAGAGTAGTGTTGAATGCGAGGTTTTTGAACTCATTTTAGACGTTCAATATAGTTTGGGGGAATAGGTAATATCACTATGACAATGATAAAGAGATTATATTGTAGATACACCTATGTAGATGTCCATATATTGAGAAATTTTTAATTGAGAGGTTTTACCTTAACTTATCTAAATGAGGGTTTTGCCCATACTCAATGCTATCTTATGTTGAAGAATTTAAGGTATGTGTTAGTCTAAATGTATTATTTACTATATCCTAAGTATATAAGTTACATTTTAAAATAATAAGGTGGTTGTTTTATTAGGAGATAATTTTATTTGAGTGGTTTCTAACTCAGATAAGTTTTGACCTAAAACAATTAGTAAAACATAGTGTTAAGATGACTAACAAAAAACATAAATTTTAGTGACATATAGTAGTGACTAAGACTATGGTCTCAAGGCATGAGATGAACTAATATAGGTTTGGAATGGCATTAATGACTTTAATAAGGATTAAATAGGATGAATTCAATTATAAAAGTATACATCATCACCTACAAGAATCCCATGATTCCCCAAATAAAGCATCTACAGTCTAACTATAGATCCACAGAGTGTTGATGGTGAGAGATAAAAAGCATAGTTTACAGGCATAGATATTCATTCAAATTTGAAATGAACCAATTATATTCAATATGGAAAAAATATAGAGACATATTAATTTTTCCCTAATTATCACCTAAAATAATCCCATTTTCCTAAGATGAGTGTCTATAGTTTGCTACAATCACAAACTAGCTCATACTAGTGAAAGGTATTGACTAACACATTGAGATGTAAGATGAATTTAAATGTTTATACCACTATCATAGTGGTAACATAAACTTAATATGATTCTTATAATAAGGAATTATAACAAATTCAAGTCTTTAACTCCACACTCAACCTGAGGTTCTAGACCCTATAGATAATCACTAGAATTAAAAATTTAGTTTTAGTTTTTAGAGTGTTGAGAGAGTTTAAAGGGTGTTTTATATTTTTAAATTTTCATATATGGTATTAATTACATAATAAATATCTCCAAAATATCAATCAATACAAATAAATAGGGGAAGTTCCATCTATTTTATCTCAAATAGAGGGCAACCCACATGCAATCTAATATGCAGACATGGCATATGAATAAGAAGAGGATGAAATGAATAAGAATTAAAACACTATTTAATCATGTGTAAGGTTCAATTTTAAATGAAAAAATGTTATTAAATAACTAAAATCAATATGAATATGTAGAGGTGGTCATAGGCATAGAAATATAGTCTAGGCCTATTAGCCTAGAACTAGACCTAAGCCCAATAAGTTCATGAACTCATCCAAATGACCACATGATCCTTGTAATATATTTTATGACCTTAAAAGGAGATTTAATTATGGGTTTAAACAATTTTTTTTAGGTATTTTCATAGAGTGGTCATTTTTGGCCTAAACCTCTCTTGAGGGTACCCAAAACATAATCAAAAGCTCAAGAGGCCATTTTCACATGCTTATACCTATATGGACACATTACACGGTGCCTTGAAGATACATGGTTAGTTTAAGAGGGTCATGAAATAAATATTTGTGGATTATTTTTGGAGGATGAGCATCTAGTTTTTATGAACCATTGTTAATAGGTAAAACCTCTAAAACCCTCCTAAAACCTAATGAAGGAAATATCATTAGAGATGTACTTAGAAGTAGTCAAATGGCCATCAATGTGACTTGAATATGTATATCACTCACCCAAGCTCCATGACATGTATTTTATCCATACTATAATTTATACTGGTAGACTAAAATTTGAGTTTCTTTCAATTTTTTGTGTGTTTTGTAGGTATAAAGAAGAATTGGTAGATGAATGCCTTTGAGAGAGGTCAATAGGGACTTGTCTTAACTTCCTAAACTCATTTATTACCATATATAATCATGTAAACCTATATACTAACCTATTAACTATAGGTAATCTTGGATAAATAGTAAAAATGAGAAGCGATTGCCTAGTTGGAAGATGAGAGGCCTGATATTGGATCTTTTTGAGGTCTAATTGATGGACTATAAGAAAAAGGGACTTTTAATAGATGTAATAACACCTATTACATATATTTAATTTAGTAACTTCCATTCACCTTAATGAAAAATTTGAATATTTAATCCAAGAGGGCTACTATGTAACTACAAATAGATAAGCATGGAAACCTTTCTACTAACCTATTCACTAGAGGCAGTCTTGGACAAATAGTAAAAATGAGAAGTGACTACCTAGTTGGAATATGAGAGGCTCGATATTGGATATTTTTGAGTATTAAATGATGGATTATAATAAAAATTGACTTTAATACATGTCCTAACATGTCTTCCATGAATTTCCTTGATCAACTGCCAGTCACCTTGATGACAAATGTGAAGATTGAAGCCAAGAGGGCTAGTAAGTGACTACAAACATCAAATACAAGAATTAATAGAAAAGATAATAGTTATAGGGGTATCTTATTATTTTCACATACATTTACTACCTTCCTAAGGCATTTCATATGTGTTAAGTATTTCTAAGAAAGTTTAGAGAAGTCAAGTAAACTCATCACTAAAAGGTCATTTTGAGAAGGCTATTTGAGGTCTCTACACCAACTTGACGGAGAATGATGAAAATTTTATGGAAATTTATCTAAAATGACCTTCATGACCTATTTAACACTTTGTTATCCTATAATGTAACTATTTTTCATAGTTTAACACTTGTACTTGTGACCTTTCCACTTCCTTTCTTATTTCTCCTCTCTTATGCTCTATATATGTAGGTAATTTTGGCTTTTGTATCAAATCCACACCTATGATGGAGAACCCTTGTTGGTTTGAATAATATATTTTTCTTTTAAATAAATATTTACATTCTAGTTTTTATCTCATAAACTTCTTGTCTAAGTGTGTGAAGTGGTGCATAGTGGAATGTCAAGTGATAAGTATATATCCTTGCCTTCTCTTTACTCTTTCATGTTTGATGCAAGTAGTTCTCCCTCTGACAGGTCACATGAAATATAGCTATGTATTTTTATATCTTAAAGTGTATTTATTAGCATTAGTTTCTTCAATTTTACCTCTTGTTCACGCCCCTTAAAAATTACAATGCATATCACCTCCATGTTTGAAATACTTATGTTAGAGTAATATAGGATGTTGAGATTTGTATTGTGATTCATGTTTCATAGTGAAATTTTATTTTAGTCTATTGGAGGTCTATATGGTGTATCACGTCACTATCATAGGTTAATTTTTATGTTCTTTCTATCCCTTTTCATCTAAGCAAGAAAGTGGTGTAGGTGATAATCTATAAAATACTAATCTAGGGAGCTATCCCTTAAACCTAGATGTTTACTTTTTCTATAGGAAACTAATAGGCCTAGATTTAATCCAATGTTTCATTGAATTCAGAGAAGGATTGAACAACCTCTCTAGGGTGAAATATTGAGTGACAATAGTCACATAGAACTGATTCAAGAAATCAATCACATAGTCAACTAGGACGTGACCATAATTAACAAATAATTTCACATTGTGCTCTTATCCTCCTATAGACTTTTCAAATCTCATATAATTAATACATTTGGTCACAACATAGTATAAAAGTCATTTCAAGTATTTTTTAGTCAAGTCAGCTTTCACAGTCAGCATAAAATCTAATTTTTGGAGGTTTGGATATCCTTAGGCTTATTTATTATTTTTAGTAAGTTTCCAATTCTATAAAATTATTTAGCATATTGTATTTCATTATCATATTTGTATGTACCAAAATTTGAATTTCAATAATTTAATATATATTAATTTAATTCATTTAAATTCAAAATAGATTAAACATTCTATTGAACCCACTCTTTTATAACATTTTTTTTCTATTTTTTTGATTTTTGTCTTAGGATTTCTTACATATTTCTATAAATTCCTAACACTGGAAGAAATCATCCTTTAACCTTGGGTAAAATCTGACACATAATGAGTGAAATTCTTTGACACTAGATTTAATATGACACTAAATAATTTTATCTTGTCATCTTTGATAAATCCAAAATAGAATATATTTATTTTGACCCGAGGTTGAAAATTATTGATTACACAAAAAACTTTTTTATTTTATTTCTTATTTATTTTATTTATTTATTTGTGCTTATTTTAGAAATTATTTTGATAGTTTTCAAACTACTCAGTGATTGTTTTTAATGGATACATTGAGTAATATTTACATACATCATGGTGTGAGGTGTTTACCCCAATATTCATAGCCATTGTATAACACCAAACATGGAATTTATCTTATATGTACCTCACAGTATATAAAATAAACATAGGATCTCTTGTTTATACCATAAGAAGCCTATTTTATCCATTTTATTTTTGGTGCACCTAAGAAGAGAATATCACCTAAGTAAGTTACTCTCATGTTACCCTAAAAAATAAGGTTAGTAGGATATTATTTATTGATTTGAAACATTGGAAGAATATTTGTCAACCCATATAATAATTCAAACCCATGCCTAGATAACCCTTAAAACCCTATTTTTGGTTTTGTTTTAATAATTACCATTAGCTTTTTTTTACATACAATATTAATTTGTAACACTAAGCATTTTATTTTTTACATTTATTGTATTTTCATTCATCATATATATCATGGCTAGTTAATTTTCCTTGTTTTAAGGTTATGCTAAGAATTTTACTTATGATCATGAATAGACAAACCAAAATAAGAAAAAACTTAAGGAATAATCATATATGGATGATTTTTATTTTCATGATATATTAATAAATAGATGATTGATTTTGATACATCTTGGTAACATGAATCTATGAAAAAAAAATGCCTTCTAATAATCTAGAGAAAAAAGACCAATTCAATTATTAAATAAAATAACATTTAGACATAAATATATCAATTCAAAATCAAAATATTTAAAAAAAAATCTTGATAAATTCATTTCAAATCAAAAACTAATTTCTTAATTTTATTCTTTACAAATATTGGATATTGAGCCTACATGTCATAGGTTTTCCCCCCTGTTAACTAGTGCAGATAAATTTACTTTATTTTCCATTAGTACATCACAAACTACAATTTTGAATCATGATATTCCGTATAACACATCTTGTGATTTTATTTTCACTTCACTCTCATTTTTGTCTCCACATGATGTTACTCTTATTCCATGATGTCATAATCTTATCATAGATTTACCAAATGATGACACTACATCTCTTGTTAGTGTTAATTATTTCAATGTTATTAATCAACAATAAGAAATTAAATCATATATGTCAAATGAATATTCCAACCTAAAGGATGAACATACCCATCCACATCCTATTGATGATATTTTTGTGTATTCAATTAGATATCTCTAGGTTTTTTTCATGTGAAACCCTTCAAGATCAAATAACCACTGTGATAAAATCAATAAAAAAGTTATAAAAGTAAAATCAATATTTCAGCTTGAAGATCATATCACACGAAAATAATATCAAATATACAAATATTCTAGAATAAGATAATGTCAATCATGTATATGTATGTACCCAAAATTGACATGGTGTGACATTTATGATACAAATCTAATGATGATGCAATGACCTCTTCTCTTCTAGTCCACATGGAACTCTCTAGCTATATTCCCTCCTTATGCTTCCCTATTTCTCTCTTGACCCATTTCGGTCCCCTAAATTTTGACCTTCCCATGTAATTTCTACCTTATCTCAAAATAAACATTGGATGTTAAAACCACCACCCCTCTACATTACAAAACCACCCCTCAGGTTTCACAACCACCATGATGATTATGAAATATAAGAGGTGGTTTTGACATAAGAAGGTAGTTTTATATTAAAACAATAGTGGTTTTGAAATAATGTATAATGGTTTTGTCACATTAGGTGGTAGTTTTACAACTACCCTTGCATAAATTAGTGGTTATATCATAATGGGAATACCTTCCAAAATTATCTCATATAATTTTAGTTTTAATGCATTTTGCACAACTAATTTTTGTTTCTTATTTTAATTGCCTTGTGTTCAATTCCAATCATGTGAAACTCACTTACTATGATAATTTAGATTTATTTATTTCATCTCAAGTTGAAATAACTATCACACTAATTTTAAATCCTCCATGAAAAATCCATTATTTTCCTACAAGGTCAATTTTGGCCTGATTTTAGATCTAAAAATTGCCATTAGAAGTTTCTATTGAGAAGATTTTATAGCCATAACCCTAATATAGTTTCCATAAGATTTAACCTCTATTATTTTTGAGTTAAATACATAGTTGAAAGTGAATAATTATTCTTAATTCAATAACCTTAGACTATGACAACTAAGGTATTAGCTAGCCTTAGTTTAATTGATCTCAATTTGTGGATTGTATTTCCCCCTATAAAGACCCTAATTTGGTTAAAAAACCATGTATATTATGTCTTTGGTTTTTATTTCACATAAGGGTATTAATTATGGTTATAAACCTTGTTTTTTTTATCATATCAAGTCTTTTGATCTTTCTTATGTCTTATTTTCCATATTTTTGACACTCTTAGTACATCATAGGTCGCCTTCTACCAGTCCTAAGGGCCCCTAGCTTGTCATACCTACTTTTTTATTTGTTTTGAGCCTTAGGAAATTATCACCACTTTCAAGATAGTAAAGACACATGGAAATATTTTCCACTTGAGGCTTT
Source organism: Torreya grandis (assembly GCA_037957365.1). NCBI lineage: Eukaryota > Viridiplantae > Streptophyta > Pinopsida > Cupressales > Taxaceae > Torreya > Torreya grandis. The sequence continues at coordinate 536,695 of JARHVA010007291.1, read as the reverse complement.
AGTGTTTGATGAGCCCTTTCAACCATGTGTGAGTCCAAACCCCTTCATGACCCTTATATTATGTTTTTTATATCTTTTTCATGACTTGTCAACCAAAAAACAAGGTATTATATTAAAAATAAATATAATCTTATAAAAATATCCTCAAAATACATTTTACACTTACTATTTTGGCACTTATTTACATAAAATTAACCAATATTATAGCTCAAATAGTCTACATACTACTCAATTTTCACACCTAGACATTTTTATGATTGATCAAAGAAGGGCTTAAGTGAAATTCATTATAACATACCATGTAAGTTGATGGTTCAAATTTCCTAAGGGATAACTACATGTGACATGATACCTATAGCATTGGGTTTAATGTAGGTAGTGATCAAGACAATAGGTGTTCTACTCCACATGATCACAACATCCCACAACCTATTTTTTCTATTCATTTTACATTTGATTAGTTCATTGTTTTATGTGTGAATGTATTAATTAGGGTTTTAGATAATATTAACCCAAAATAGTGACATAGATGAGTTCCTTTACAACAAATAATCACCTATAGGATCTCCAAAATCTCACATAGCTTCCCTAAAAGTTATAGATATTCATTATATAAGGGACATTGCATTAGAATTAGATACTAACATCTATTGACCAAAATTATCCTACATATAAATTTTTTTCTATATAGATCAGGCCACTCTTTTGGACCCTTCAATAGCCTTATACCCCCATGACTAGTCCCTTTGTGGTCCTGACTTGATGATGCAATGTAGTATTCTAGAATGTCTTAGTGTGGTGTAAGAAGCTAAGCAAATTTCTAGTTCAATGAGTAATCCAATGGTGGAAAGAGAAGATAGACCTCATAACCCCACCGCATGTCACTTTCAATATTTTGAAACACTATAAGCAAGCTTTAAGGTGAATCTGGTGATTTTGAAGAAAAGGCCAAGAGATAGATCTAGAACTACAAGTGAAAGATTCAATAGGTTTTCATGGTGTTTGATCATTAAGGGTCATGAGGGAGGTTTCCACAAAGTCTCATAGATTCTAATGAGAAAAATGAGACCTAGTGAAGCTATTATGCCCAAAAGACACCCAAAAGTGCATTTAGATGACATAAGGTTCCCCAAAATAACAATTCCAACTGAAAAGCAACTTTTTGAGGAATTAAAATTGGTTTTTACTTCATTCTAGCTCATTAATTTTTTTTCCTATTTATACATGTTTAAGGTCATTTGAAGTCATTTGGAGTGGAGGGAAGGAGTTTGGGAGCAAAATGATGCATTTTGGAGCCTTTTGGTGCTTTGGTAGAGCAAGTTTTTGGATATTTTTCTTGATTTATGGGAGAAAGTGTCATATTAAAGCATCCATGGTGTCCATAATATCCCCTTATAGGCCTCTAAAATCACATTCCATCATAATAACTAGTCGATGTAAGGAAAACCTATTGGATACAAACTAGGCATGAAATAAGTTTTCTACCATTAATGGAGGTCCAAGTATTTTATAATTTTTAAAAATTGAATGAAAGGTCATTTATAACCTAAAAAATATTTCCCAAGTTTTTTATTACATAGGCAAGTTTTTGGTTCTTCATGCCAAGGAAAAACCATTTTGGGTAGTTTGGGATAACTCTAAGAGAGCCTCAATTTTTTACTTAGTACAATCAGAGGAGAGAGAGAGTTGGGCTAGAATATTTTGGTAAATGATAGGGACACTAATGAAATTTCACTTTGTGTCATTGGTGTCTTGGTTCATATCCCCATCTTTATGAATAATCACTAATAGTTCAAGGGTGTTTAGATGGCTTGCTCATCCAAATAGGGTCCTAGTTTTCCCTTTTTTCTTGTTTTATGGGATTTATTTTGGATTCAAATAGGACCTATTAAATTTTTTTTCATCATCTAAATCCTCCTAGGAAGGTACTTATAGCATAAAACTTGTTTTCCTTCTTATCCTTATGAAATGGCCATTTGATCAATTTTAGAATGTAACCTAGATTTGGGGGATAATGTAACTCATCCTCATTATTATACATAAAAAATATTCAAGTGATATTTATCCTCAATACTCAATGGTTAAACAGAGCCTTGATAGGCCAAATATTCAAGTGGTTAGTTAGATCTCCAATAGAGTTGTAGGCAAGTTTATCAAGTATAGAGGTTTCCATTTCCTATACTAGATTCAAACTAGATAGGATATGAGTTTTTCACATTTTAAGTGTCCTAATAAATTTCCATCTACAACCATGGTTTGAGGAGAAAGTAAAAGTGGTACTCCCTTTGGGGGTTTGGGCCTAATTCTCTCTTCTCACTAAGTGCAACCATATAGAAAACCAATAAAGGAATTGGTTTTCACCAATAAGACAATGATCTGGTTCATATTTGGTGACCTTATTAAGGTCTAAACTTATTAATTATTTCATTTTATGTTTAAGGGTAACCTATAGCCCATTGTGAAAGCATGCACCTATAGGCCTACTTTGGCAAAGTATTCTTACAGTTACATTCAGCACAATCATGTATACATTATTGGAGAGAGGTTGTAAATATAGTTATCAAGGTTAATTCATTCTTAAGAGAATGCTAAAATGGGACAAAATTGATAGGATCTCATCAAGACCTTATTGAGAAGGGTTTCAACACCTAAAACATAGTCATCTCATTGAATGAGCATCTATAGGTGCCTTGGAGGGAGTCCATCACATTGAGATAGAGTATTTGATTATTTTTAGAACCTTCATGATTTAAGAGTTCAATTTAAAGGTATTAAATTGGTATAAACCTCATTCCAAGTTCATATACCATGACCACATTGATAATTTCATATTCATTTACTTACATGCTATTGTAAGTGCATCTACAAACTATACACAAAGAATTGAGGTGGTGGTGTAGAAATATTCTATCATGGATTGAAGTATTTATTAGATAATGGAATATGGGTATATCTTAATAAAAAATTATGGGATCACATATCATAAATGTTACCTAAACTCACACCTACTACATGTATACTTGGAAATGACCACATATATGTGGCTTACACAGAGTCATGAAGGAGTTACAAAGTGGGTCTTGACATGTTTTGGAACCTCTTTGAGGTTTTTTGGATGTTAGAAAGGTCATGATAACATGTTTGAATGAATAGAATATTAGCTATAGTTAAGAGGTCATCTTCAAAGTTGAATGACTATGTTAGGGAAAATTTCCCTAAAACATAAAAACAAAGTCTTGAGAACCTTTTATTGATGCCAAATTATGATGTCAATTTTTTTTTGACCAATCCAAATGAACTCATTTTATATACCTATAATAGGGGAAGAGAATTACAAAAGGAAAAGGGTGTGTGAACAGAGGAGAGTATTGTTTTAGGACCTCCAAGTTTCAATTTTGTTCACTAGGATCATTTAATGCATTCTATAAGATTGGAGCTTCTTAACTGCATTTGCACCCTAAGATATCAATGAAAAATCCTATCACTATGACAAATAATTCCAATAAAATAAAATAGCACTTTTATGGTCTAAAATTTATCAAGATAGGTTAGAGTACTAGGGTTTGGCCTAATGGGTAACCTACAGGTGTACTTTGGTTCAAAATACCACCTATAACTGACTGTAGGTATCTACAGTCTAATCACACAAACCAAAGAATGAAGACATAATGTAAACACAAACATTTTATAGGGAAGGATTCCTTTAAGGGATGTAAAAAAGATAATATGCCTTACAACACAAGTTTTAAGGTGGGTTTTAACCTATAAGACCCCCATTTTACCTCAACATAATCAACTGTAATTGACTACTATAGAAAATGAGCAAGAGTATGGTGTTTTGAGTGTTTTCATAAATTTATTTTGTGTTATATGGACCCAAATAGATGAAAAATAGTCTTGGGGTCCCTAGGAAAGTATATACACATTGAATTCAAATCCTAAACCATGTAACTAATACCTACAAGCTGGGTAAAATAAGGAAATATAGTCAGCCAACCATGAGGGCACCTATAACAGAGTTATTTTTAGAAGGCATGATGAAATACATTAAAGGGTAGGTATAGGGGAGATAATGTGTTATTTATTATGGAATCAAATAAATACCTATTGCAATGTGAACTCCTCAAATGTCCTAGATAATCCACCTCGGATAGAATATGGATTATATCAATCCATACAGTGAATAGAATTAAGGGGCTCTTGATACTTAAAATGATAGAAAGGAATGAAGGGATATAATATTAAAAATTTGGGTAATGATAATTCTTAAATACATGATATGATTAATGAAATAGGTCTTTTCACCATGAGTCATCAAGCCACCACCTCTGACAAAACTCATAAACACCTACAACCACCTTAAATGCACTACTTTAGTCAAAAAATGAGAGGTTATAATAGGTTAGAGGGAGGGTATTTGTATGTTTAAAAATAAATTTAGTATTTTTATATAACTATTTAAGGTCCTAAACACTTTTTAACTCCATTTGGAATAAAATACATTGCAAACTAAAACCTCCTCTACCCTACACAATCAATTATGGTACACAAAAGTTTATGTTTTGGTTCATTTTGAGCATGTGAAGGTCAATGAAAGGTTATAACCTATTGGAGGTGTTTAATTTAGTTTAAATAATCCTAATGGTATATTTTTGTCCCTTGAAACTCAATAAAACTCAAGGAAATTATTTTTGAAGGCTCTCATGCTTATGTAGGGAACGAGAAACCTTAGGTTAGGGTTTTGGTGTTTTAGAGAGTTCTAAAAATCATAAAATATTGAAAACTTGTGATTTTACATAATTTTATATGATGATAATAAATCAAGAGGTTTTGGGTTGTTTAGAGTCCATAAATTATGGATTTGGTGGGTAAGGGTTTGGAATAGGGCTAATTAGGCCTAAATGAGGTGTGGTTTTTAAATGATGTGTGATCTAGGAGTGAAATCAGGTCATTAAACTTGTCATACTCCTATAATGAGATGAATAATAGTTATAAATGGTCTCATATTCTCAATAGAGTTCATAGATTGATCAAACCAAGGGGATTTTCTGAAAAAATCTCTTGTAGATACACCTAAACAACCAAGAAGTCATTGTTTTGGTTCAAGCTATGAGTTGCTTAAGCTCACAGATGGTCTCCAAGGGGTATCCATGCCATAAATAGGTATAAGAGACTCATATCAAGAAATATTACTCCCTAATTAGTCAAAATGTAGGGATTTATGCCTACAAACTAGGCAAGGGCAAGAGACCAAACAATCATTTGGAGGCCTAAAGCCAAAACAAGAAGATGGAGCTTCCTAAGGGATTCCATGATGATTTGGTTGTGATTATGGATGCATCTAAACACACAGTTTAAAATTTTTAATAACCAAGGTCTACACCAAAGGTCTTAAGGACTACTCACAAATAAGCAAGCTTATGTGTTATTAAGGTTAAGGGCACCAAATATGTTGGATAGTTCTTCAAATTGCTAAGGTACCTAATGGAGAGATAAGAGTTTTTTGAGAGGTTTGTGTACTAAAATTAGTGGTCAAATATGGCCTATGGAACATGTTTTAGGTTAGATGAACTTGTATAGAGATATAGGAAGCTTAAAACAAGGTTTAAACCAAGTTGTCAAGTCATTAAACCTAAGAAAGTAGAAATCAAGGATAATATGTTAAAGATAGTAAGGGTAAGAGAATTAGATATATGTAATGAGATTGGTTAAATAATGTGAATATATTTATTTTATGGAAAACCAAAAAGGGAATTGGTTTTCCATCAAATGGTGACCTGTAGCTAGCCTCAAGAGCACCTATAACCAACTAAGTGTGCAAGGGAGTTAGAAAAGTTTTTATGGTGAAAACCTTAAAGTAATGATATTTTTCCCAAATAAATATCATGATCAAGTAGGATAACACCTTCACACTCATTGTCACTAATCATTCAACTCTCCAAATCCTAAATCAAGGCTATAATTTGTACATGTCTATAGTCAAAGTCAAGTAAAGATGAAAGAGACTATTCTCATGAGTAATGGTATGTTTTCATGATATGAAAGAGACTTGTTATTATAAAGAGGTGTATAGGGGTTTTTTTTTTTCAAGGATATTTTCCATGATGAATACTATACTCCTATCATTATAAAGAGAACTATCTCTACCTACAGCTACCAAAAATTAACAGTCATATAAAAGAGAAAAATGACTAGGAAGGAGGTTTTCAAAGTGGTGAGGGAATAAAAAAATACTATCTTGATCATGGTGACTATGAAATAGACCAATATCCTAATTACCTAACTCAATCAATCATATCATAAAGTTTCAAGGAAGGTCTAAGTACAGGAAAGTGACCTACAGCTTCTCAAGTTTAAACCTCCTTCAGGTTGACGAGTGATATTAAGAACATAGTCATGCATAGAGGTTTATTGGTCATGAATGGGTTAGTAATAAATGATGATATATAAAAATACATAATGATAAACCTTGAAACTTCAAGGAAACATAGTCAAGGTCACTTGGGAGTGACGTGCTTGTAACCATCTATGAAGGTTTTCAAGCACAAGATCTAGAGTGAAACTTCATGTTCCAAGAAGATGATTTAGGAGAATAAAGTACATGGGATAATTATAATCATGATACATATTTTAATAAATAAAATATATATTCATGCACCTCATAATCATACCTACATCACAAATACATAGGCATCCATAAATGTTCCTTGAGAAACTTAAGTTATACAGAGGTGGCATGAGGGTGAAGGTAAGACAATGAAGGGTTAAATCATGAAAGGAGAATATAAACAATAATTTAAAATCAAATTCACATTATTATATCTCAAACCAAGGAAAAAGGGAAGAAAACTTAGTAGTGAAATTTGACCAAGTAGGCATGTGTCACTAACTTTTTCTAAAATAGGCCTACATGCAAAAATATGTAGAATCTAATCACAAAATTGAATGGATAGGATAATTATGACTTAATATACCAATTAAAAATATTTTTTAGGTTTTTTTGTAATGGTAACTATTCACTATTTTAGTACATTCAACCCTATGTCAAATCATGGTCAACATTGGACCATGCCTTAGAGGAATTAGCCATTTTAGTGAATCTACAGGTTGATTAAAATCATTAAATTTGGTAATAATGGTTTCCATGACCTAATAAATCATACCATTTCATCCTAAAGTTCATATAAATATTTAAAGAATCCTTTGTTCTTACATAGTCCAAAAGCAATCAGGAAGGTAGCCGTTGGAGACCAACTAAAATTTTTTTAGTTATGGATGCAAAAAAGTATTTTTGGCCTTGGAGAGGTCTTAAAACCATATAATATGATGTTATATACATATATTTTCCTATTTAAGTGATAAAAAATGGGGTTATCATGCAAAATTTTTAAGGAAGACAAGTTTTGGCATGGAGGAAGCATGTAAACAACTCAAGGTAAATTTTGGTAAAAAAGGTTTACAAGAAAAAATACACATCAAAAAGACTTGAAACTTTTTAATATTTTTAATAATTAGATATTATACATATAAATAATATTTATAAGTTTGTATTATAATTTTAAGTTCTCTAAGTTTATACACAGTCCCCCTTATGTCTCATAATGGTCACTATTCATGTAGACATACTTTTTATATTTTTAAGGTGTAGTTGAGGTTTCAAAGATTATTTAAATATTTTAAAACAATTAATATTTTTTTAATCCCCTTAATCACCTTTAAATAGTTTTCACACTTCAAACTTCATGCAAACCCTACAGGCAAGCTCCAAACCCACATGCAGTCTTAAAGGCATAAAGAGCAAAGCTGGTTTTTGATATTTTAGAGAAATGTTATGAGATTTTTAAGGTGCCATGAAGATTATTTTAGGAAAATATTATCATTGGGAATGTCATTTTTTTCCTTTGGATTAATTCAAGCTTTTCTAGGCTTAAGACACCCAGTTTTAGCCCTTCTTTAAATGCTCATTTATTTCATATCATGAAGACTTGGGATGAATTATTATAGTATATTTTGAGTAACCATATGTAATTTAAATTAATTATTTATTTGGGTTTGTTAAGGTCCTAATTTTTATAAATAATAATTAAGAGTGTAAGAATGTCTAGAATACTTCCAATCTATGTAGGTAATCATCTTTATGTGTGTATCTTTTCATACCATCCACATGAGAGCCCAATATTTTTAGGGGTTTTGAATGGGTATGTTTAATATAAATCCATGTAAATAAGTGTTGGAATGGGTGTCTTAATTGTATGAATAATCATCTTGAAGGTGAGGTTGTTTGAGTTGCTAAAGGAGCTTTTTGACCAGTTTTTTGTTTTTGGACTCATAGGTCCATCAAATGGCCTATAATTTTTTATAAACCACTTTTAATGTGTATATTACTCCCTTAAACTCATGACCAACCTATTTTATGGAAGAATCTAGCATGTTTGGATGCATATGAGGCCCAAAATGGCTCAAAATGCTTATTTTTATAGGTATTCAAAGATAAAAATGGTATAAAGCCATGGAAAAGGTATAATTGGACCTAAAACATCATTATATGGCACTTGGATCTCTTCACTAGGTTTCTATGGTGCTTTGTTGAGATAAAGGGTAAGAACCCATTTTTTTACATTTTGTGCATTGTTACAAGTTTAATGGTGATTTACACCATTGTTGCAAGTCTTGAAGGTTTTCCAAACATTCATTTTATTCCTCATACACATTCCATGGATGTATGAAAGTCTTTTACAAGTCTAGAAGTGATCTTCAGGGTGTCAAATTTCCTTGGGAGTAGTTTTTAGGGTAGTTAGTTAAGGGTGGCTTAAGATTTTAACCATTATCAATGGGGTATATAAGACTTGAATGTTTCATGGAGTTCATTTTAGGTTAGAGGAGAAAATTAAAACTTAAAATAGAAATTAGCCTAAAAAACTGACTCCAAGACTGAACCTCCATGGTCAACTAAGAATTTTATACCAAGTCAACTAACTATTTACTACAAGCATCAAGAAGTGCAAGTGGAGGGGGAAGTATAATTCTAAGGAGGAGAGTTTGGAGGTTGAGAAATTCAAGTGGAGAATTCATTGGGGTTTTAAATTATTTTAAGACTTTTTCCTTTTATCGGATCATGACATCATCATCCTTAATAAGTTTCTATCTTTTAATGTGTTTCTAAGCAAATTAGAGGTCTTGAAGATTATTTGGAATAATGAAGGTTAATTTGTTGAGGAAAGATTAGTTATCATTCAACAAAATGTGGTTGAGACTCCATGGAAGTGGTTGTGTCTTATTTATTGAATTTTATTTGCTTGCCTCTTCTCTCTCTCTTCCCTTTTTCTCATATATCTCCCATTTCTCCACCATTTTTATAATATATTCTCATTTGAAAAAGGGAAACCCTATAAATTTTTTTAAGAAAGACAATTTTAAGGAATAAATACCATTTTTTACCTATCTCTTACCTCTAAATTTTGTTTAGTAAGCTTGTGCATGATGGCCTTGTGAGGTAGTGTTCTTCTATGTCCATTATCCTTCTTTCTTGCCTATTTTTAGGTGTTTTCAAGTTATTTTTAGGTCTAAAATTGAGCTATTTCCCCCATTAATGGATGCTTGGTGTGAATTTTATAATTCCTCTTTGCTTCATGTATTGTTTGGTGAGCCTAGTTTATGAAACACTTATGTAAATTAGATAGTTCATGAGGTTGTGTGAGAAAAATTATCTTATATTAAATCAATATTTGTTTCAATATTAATTGAGTATCATTTGATTTTGTTAATCACCCCATTTAACTCTCTTATTTATCCTATACCCCCTCTCTATAAAGTTTCCAAGAGGAAGTATTAGTTTAGGTGATCTACCAAGAGGAAGTTACCCTTCTCTAGAGGTTCAACCTCACTATAGGATACCCATAGCCTAAGGTTTATCTAATATTATAATTGGGAGTGAGAGAGCCTAAATAAATCTCCCATAAGGGTGTCATTCTATGAAATAATAGTTTTTGTCATGCCTGATGGGACTACTTTTGAAAAATATTGGTCATGTTTAATGTTGGTTTGATCAATTTGTAGCAGTTATAGTTTTCATCTTTTAGTATTTGTTGACTCCAAAGAACATTCAACATTTTGGTATCATAGAAATAGCTATCTTTCATGACAAATGTGGCTACAATATTAGCTTCTAGATATATTACTTTTTAATTTGTTTAATTACTTTTAAACTCATCAAAAAGGTTAAGATTTGTTAACACTCATCCCTACAAAGGAAACTTTCCTCCTAAACCTATTTCTAAGTTTACCTCTATAAGAAGATCTTTGTTGGGTCCTTTCACTACCATGGTTGCCATGAGAGCTTTGATTTTTTTGGAGATAAATGGATAAATTCCTTTATATCAAAATTAGTATGACCTTATTTCAGTGGCAGCCCTTAAAAGTGTTCCTTACTTCATAGGAGACCAATCTATAACCCCTTCTGAACACCTCAGAGATATAGCCAAATTTTACAATATTCATGACATCAATTAAGAAAACATGGCTATCAATGTATTTCCCACATATTTCAAGGTAAATTACCTAGAATAGTATTAAAAACCTACTTCTAATTCTTTCACATCATGGGATCACTTATGAGCTACTTTGTGTAAAAGGTTTGAAGACAAGAGTGACCACTTATCATTTGCTAAACAATTAACTACAATTAGGAGGACTCCTCATGAGGTTATGTAGGATTTAAATACCATGTTTCAAAAGACATGGGATAAGATTTCAATATATGTTATTCCTACTCATTATTATGTTTTCCTTTATTATTTTAAATCTCTCAACAATGATATTGTAGTAATGATTTAGTCTATGGGAGGAAACACACTATCAGATGCTTATGAGGTGGCAATCAACATAGAGAATAGTCTATTACATGTTGGAAATATTAAAAATAGGACACTAATGCCTTTTTTTCTTATATTAAACCACTTCATATAGACACTCCTCCCCTTTATACCATTCCTCCTATGCTAACACTTACTGCCATACCTACACCAAAGCATGAAAAGGCTTCAACTAGACATTTTAGTGACTCCCAAGAATACAATAACTTCCAAGAGATTAAGATCATGTTTAAATCCTTAGGAAATTAATTAATGAATGTTAAGAAGTAAAAATACATGTTCAATAAACCTTATCAAGCTCCATATCATCCTCAATAGTCTTATCAAGTAAATATGCCTTCATACAAAGAAAATTTGCATAAACAAGGCTAAGGATAAAGATAATGCAAATATGCCAGGAAAAACAATTATAATCCAAATGTTGAAAATACCTATAACACTCTATTTAATCTTTATAATAACATTAATAAATAATGTAAATGTACTATGCTTTATAATAAGTCATTTAGTCAATCCATTATCCCAAAAACTGAATTTAATCAAGCTTTCAATGATCAATGGCAGGAGGGTTCTAGATATGGATTTAATCAAGCACTTATGGATCAGAGTGAAGAATTACCTATGATGAAAAAAATTGAAGAGCCTCAATAAGGATAAGAGACTAATGAAGGACCAAAATAGTTATATGCTACAGTGATTAATTATGAGAAAGAAGAGTTTTATGCATTTAATCAACAGGCTAGTTATATCCAAGCAAACATTCCATTGATAGCTAATACGAGGTCCAAAAAAAGAAACATGGATGGTAATAAAGAAGTATTCAAAGATATTTCTATCATTACTTCATTTCTATCAAATCCAAAGGAACCTACTATTTCTCTAAAGGTTCTAATAACTCAAAATAATCAAAATCAAGGGAATGCCTTTGTGCCCAAAAACTCACAAATTCAAAACAAGGTTGTGGCTCTCGAAGTATAATAAAAATGTGGTGGTTTGCCCATAAATATTTTTGTATAAATGAAAAATTTAAATATGAGTGTTCTAATGTGGGACATGCTTTCTATGCCTAGTCAAGTGGACATCCTTCAAGAAGGTTTGTCAAATATCAATGTTTCTAAGAATCCACCAAGTAAGGAAAATGTGGTTCTCACCAATACATAGAAAGGACCTAAGGAAAGATAATAATTAAAAGTGTTCAAGCCTCTTCCCTTATACATTTCTATGATCATTGGTGACTCCTTGGTACATAAATTCATGGTAGATAATAGAGCAAGTACTTTAGTGATGCCAAATTCAATAACAGATTAGATTGGTTTGAAGTATGAACCCTAGTGTAAGGGATTTTTTTAGCTTGATGAGTCTTATACAAAACTAATTTATATCATAAAAGGTCTAAAATTGACCCTACATACTTATCCTAGTTTTTAAATGACTCAAGATGTGTTGATTTTAGATGTGCCTCCTCATTTTACTCTATGCTTATCTAAAGACTTCACAACCAAAATAGGAGGTTATCTACTAGCAGATTGGTCCTACATGGATTTTAGGAAAAGGTATGAGACCAAGGTGTCTATCAAATCTGAGATTATTTCCAAATTTCACATTTAGCCTTATGGTCCAAGTAGCCCAAATGTCAATCATACCATTCTAGATGAATATGGCCACTTGGTTGGGAAAGAACTATACATTCATCCTGAGGGGATACCTGATATGTTATTGGATAATTTATGGAGTGAAAATTAGCTAATTGACCCTTTTGAAGATGTTGAAGAAAGAGATAGAGTCTATTGATTGTGTAAAGAGAATGAGTTCATGCCATCTCTCACTAGTCATAGGAAGATACTAGTGGTTTGTGAAAAATTTTCTTTTATGGATCAAGGAGAAAACATGGGGTAGGTGGATATGTGATGTTTATATCTCCATCTAATGACAAGTAATTTTCCTCCTAGAGGTTCTAATTTAGTTGCTCTTTCAGTGTAACTGGGTATGAGATCCTTATCCATGGCCTTCAATGGGATAATAAGAGGGTAATCAAGTAGTTACAAGAGTATGAGGATAGTGAGATGATAGTGCATTAGGTTTGAGGCCAAAACACCACAAAAATCCCTTAATGAAATCCTACAAACATAGAGTGTGGGACATACTTAAAGATTTTCAGCCTTCAACATCCAAGTAGTACCAATAGAAAAAATAAACATATTAATAGGTTGGCAACTATAGGAGCTCACTTTGACATCTCAAATGAGTTAAATCAGTCCAAAGTATATCCACATGTAAAAGTGGTAGTAATACCATCAATTCTAGATAATTAGGCTCATTGGTAGGTCTTCAATAGTGATAATCAGATTGCTTATTTCTTACAACAAGAAATAGAGTTTTCCTCAATAGATCAAGGTAAATTTCAACATAAATATTAGGATAAAATTATTTAGCTAAGGTCTAATAAACTTCCTAAAGGGATAATCACCCTTGAAGGTCTCTTCTATGAGGAAGACCATATGAGGAAAGATAAGGTAGTGATGACCACTAACAAAGATAATTACGAAAGGTTTCTTATCTTTAACAACAAGATCCTCAAGCTTTAAAAGATAATAAATGAGGTAGAAAGTCATGCTTCTATTGAAATTTGTAAGGAATTTTCAAACATATTTGCATGGGAATATAATGAAATGTGAGGCTTTGATCCCAAGTTAGCCCAACACACTAAAGAATTAAAGGTTAATGCCAAGACTTATAAGTATAAGAAAATTCCTATCAACCCAAAAATTGAATAGGTTATGGGGAAATAATTGACTAAATTAATTAAGTCCAATATCATTTTTCCCATCAAGCACTCCTCATGGGTAGCCAACCTAGTACCTATGAGAAATAAGAATGGTAAGATCTAGTTGTGTGTGTATTTTAGGGATTTAAATAGGGTCTCTTTGAAATATCATTACCCCTTACCATAAATGACCAACTCCTTCAAATGGCTACTTCATTAGAATGATTTTCTCTTTTGTATGGGTACTCAAGATACAACTAGGTGCTGGTACAAGAAGAAGAATAATACAAGACTGCCTTCACCACAAAGTGGAGCACATATGTTTATTATAAGATGCATTTTTGACTATAAAATGTTGGGGCCACTTTTAAAATATCCATGAACATGGATTTTTGAGGTTTTATAAATTATATGGTGCTTGTATACTTGGATGACATAACAATTTTCTCCAAGAAGGCTAGTGATCACTTGGACCACCTAAGATTGATCTTTGAAAGATGTAGAAAATATGGGATCTCATTGAATCCTAATAAGTGTGTGTTTATTGTCCATGAGGGTAAACTCTTGGGACATATTGCCTCAAAATAAGGATTAGATTTTGATACTAATAGAATAAGTGTTATCTTGGAATTATCATTACCCAAGTATAAGAAGGGAATTTAGAGTTTCCTTGGGAAGATAAACTTTATGAGGAGGTTTATACCTAGTTTTGAAATTTTAGTCAAACCCATTATTTCCATGATAAAGAATAATAAATTTTTCACTTAGTCAAATGAAAGTAAAGAAATATTTAAGGCTATCAAGAAATCCATTGCCCAAATACCCACACTCATGAATCTTGATTTCTTGATAAGATCTTGCTATTCAATATATGCAAAAATACCCTTAAGGTAGGGAAACACCATATAATACTCCTTTAAGAAGGAATAACTCCAAGATGTCTCTTCGAGGGCACAACCTCTTATAATAGAAGACTTAATGCTTACTTCATATATTTACCATGATAATCATCTCCTATATATAGACATCTATCTAACCCATGGATGGGTAACCTCCTAATCCCAATGTAGGCTGACCATTACCCAATGTAGTAATTCCAAAAGTTAATCCATTATCCGAATATATTATACCCATATAGCTAACTAAGGGGGTGTGTGCCACATTTCATCATCTCCATCAACCCATATACATTAATATATCATATCCCTAGGTATATAACATTAATTCCCTCTTTGACATGTTTCATCCTCAAAACATAGAAGAAACTAAATAATGAGTGTGATTTAAATCATTACACACTTGTCTCCAATATCTATCATCAATCCATACATATGTGATCTTGGCAGGTGATAGCTCTCCAAGCTTGTTTCAAAATTCCATTGTGCTCCTCTAATTTTGTTCATGATCATAATAGGTATTCTTCCATGCATAGTCATAGTGATTTCCCCATTCATTCCATGTGCCATAGTATTTTTTCTTTAGAGCCAAATTATTTGAACCCTTATCTTCTTCTTCTTCTTCTTCTTCTTCTTCTTCTTTATCATCATTATTTTTTTCCTCTTCTTAAAATCACAACAAAACACTCAAAACAACTCAAAAAAATCTGAAATTTTGACTATGCTTCTATTATATCTTCGTATATCTCCAGGAAAAATTTTGAATAAAAAATCCCTATATTTTAAAAGATATAGTGAAATTAGTATAAAACCTAAAATAGAAATAACTACCTCAAAACTAATCAAAAATCTATATTTTTTTAGTGTGACTTATTTAAAATATTATCCATATCTAGTAAAAAAAATTGTGGAAAAATTTGCAACCAATCAAAAGTTATTGATGATTTAAAAAACTAGGGTTTCACTCCACACAAATTACCCAAATCGAAGCTCTGATACCACTTGATAAGATATTGATATTCAATATATGTATAAATACCCTTAAGGTAGGGAAACAGCATATAATACTCCTTTAGGAAGAAATAACTCTATAATGTCTCTTCCAAGGGAAAACCTCCAATATCCTCTTACAATAGAAGACTCAATGTTTACTTCATATCTTTACCATGATAATCATATCCTATATATAGACATCCATATAACCCATGGATGGGTAACCTCCTTATCCCAATGTAGGCCGACCATTACCCAATGTACTAATTCCACAAGTTACTCAATTATCCTAATATATTGTACCCATATAGCTAACTAAGGGGATGTGTGCCACATGTCAGCATCTCCATCAACCCATATACATTAATATATCATATCCCTAGGTATATAACATTTCTCAAGGGATTTCATATTGTATTCCTTTTCAAGTATTGAGAATATATCAACTATGATAATGTAAACGAATGGTAAAGGACTTGATCAGCCAATTATCTTTTTTAGTCAAGGGATCAAAGGATATGAGGTAGGGTATAATTTTTTAGAAAATCAAGTCCTTGTATAAGTAATAAGCCTTAAAATATTTAGACCAATTCTCTCCAAGAGCAAAATATATCTTATGGTGTCTCATCTTGGAGCGAGAGACTTCCTTCTTAACAAAGAATTGAATGAGAAGAGGGTTGGTTGGATTACCAAGGTCATGTATTATTATGTGGAGATCAAGGTCACTAATATAGTGAGAGGAAAATGATTATGTGAGAATATTGTGGATGACCTTTATGAACAAAAATAGGTTATCTTGGTGGCACAAGACAACTCAAAAACAAATTCACCTTCACCTCACACTAGTTAGCTCTAGGATATGACATGTTTATTGATAATAGGTGGGTACCCATAAGGTATGGATAACAAAAAGAGAATGTATTTTAGACTTCAATCCATACCTTATGAATTGGTTGATGGGTTTATTTAGAAAAGACATCAATGGAATGTTTAGGTGCATAGATGGTGACCAAGTGACAAGGCTCTTCGAGCAATTCCATGATGGGCCTGTAGGAGGGCATTTTTTTTCTAAGGAATACAATATTAAAAGTAATGAGATTTTTTTATTACTATCATAGCCTCTTCAAGGATGCATATGAATGGGTAATAAAGTGTCAAAAGTGTGATCTCTTTGTAGGTAAGGAAATATTGGCAACCCTGTTGGGGATCAACCAACAAAGTTGATTACTATATGAAAGCAACTAAATGCAGAATTAAACTAGAATGATAAGTAACTAGAATCAAAAATAGCAAAGAACAAGAGATGCAAGAAATCACCCTAAAAAATTGTATTAAAATCTTTACAAAAGGAAAACAATTGAAGAAAGTTCTTTTCTTCCACACCTCTCTCAGATGTACAGATCTCTTTCTAGATCTCTTTCCCTCAAGAGCTCTCTCTCTCTCAATTACAATCAATTCCAACAACTTGGATTGATACACATATACAATTCTTGTACTATTCAAATAAGATATGAAGATCTATCCTATTATATAATAATTAGGAAACATGAGCATAAAATTACATCCATTAGATGCACCTCCTAATCAAGGGCTCTAAATAGTCTTACTAAAGATAGAGATGCAGACTTAAGACTAACACTTAATCCTACCATGTAAACATTCTATTTTTTCCATGAAAATAGATTCTAGATGCATAGGTGACCGACATCAGTCCCTACGTGTCTGCCTGTGACCGACGTCGGCTGATCCACTACCAATGCTGGCATCTCCCAGTTGACTCCTGACTGACGTCAGTCACTCCTAACTGACGTCGGTCACTCCTGACCAACACCAGTGACTGTGTAATTCCTATAACCTACAACTTGCTCATTTGGTGAAGATTTTAGCTCCACACCTCAACAATCTCCCACTGGGAGATAAATAGCTACACCAGTACCTGTACAACAACATATTCTAGCTCCTCCATCTTTGAACTCAATTATGAAGACCAACAAAAGTTGAATGAAGATTCAACTTCTCTTTTGTTACCGGCTTGGTTAACATATTAACAGGGTTCTTATCTGTATGGATCTTCTCCAGCTTCAACTCACCATCCTCCAATACCTGTCTAATGAAGTGGTACCTAAGCTATATATGCTTTGTTCTTGAATGAAAGGCTAAATTCTTAGCCAAATGAATTGCACTCTGACTATCACTGTATAATTTGTAACTCTCTTGCTCCTTTCTTAGCTCTTCCATGAACTGTGTCATCTATATCATCTCTTTACTAGCCTCTATGACTACAATATATGATGCTTCTATAGTTGACAAGGCAACAACCTTCTACAACTTTGATATCCAGCTAACCACCGTTCCACCAACAGTGAAAACATATCCTGTGGTGCTTCTCCTGCCATCCAAATCACCTACCATATCTAAATCTACATAACCATGTAGATAAGTGTTTGACCCACCATAGCACAAATGCCTACTGTTGGTCCCTCTCAGATATCTAAGGATCCACTAAACTGCTTTCCAGTGTTCCTTTCCTGGATTGGCCATATACTTACAACTCCCACTGCTTGGGCAATATCCGGTCTAGTACATACCATTGCATACATTAAGCTCCCTACTATGGAAGCATATGGAACTCTACTCATGTACTCTACCTCATCATGTGAATTAGGGCATTATTCTTTACTCAATTTAAAATGTCTAGCCAAAGGTGTACTTACCAGTTTTGCATCCTGCATATTGAACCATTTCAACACCTTGTTCACATAATCCTCTTGAGACAAAATCAACCTGTGATTTTTCCTATCTCTCTTAATGCTCATGCCAAGGAATTTCTTTGCTGCTCCCAAATCCTTCATAGCAAATGTGTGAGCTAATTTTACCTTAAGCTCAGAGATATCCTGCATGTGTGATCTTATAACCAACATATCATCTACATACAACAATAGAATAATATATCTACCATTATCCAATCTATTAAAATAAACACAATGGTCAAATTGACACCTACTATAGCCATGCTCAGTCATAAACCTGTCAAATCTCAAATACCACTGTCTAGGAGCTTGCTTGAGGCTATACAAGCTTTTCTTCAATCTGCACACTAACTTCTCCTTACCTTTGACCTCAAATCCTTCTAGCTGATCCATATATATTTTTTCATCCAAATCTCCATGAATAAATGCTATCTTAACATCAAGCTACTCAAGATGCAAATCCTCAATAGCAACTAGAAATAGTACAGTCTGTATAGAAGTCACTTTAACTACAAGAGAAAAAATCTCACCAAAATCAATACCTAGTTTTTGTGCAAATCCTTTTACTACCAATCTGGCTTTATATCTCATATGTCCATTCTCACCTTCCTTCAATCTATAGATCCATCTATTCTTCAGTGTCTTCTTTCCTGTTGGCAACTCAACCAAATCCCATGTTTGGTTCTCCTTCAAGGAATCAATTTCCTCATTCATGCCTAGCTCCCACTAATTCTTGGATTCCACCTGTATTGCTTCATCAAAACTCTTTGGTTCTCTAACATCAGTAAGAAATGAATAGAATAATGAAGGGGAATATCTAATTTGAGGTTTACTTACCCTTTCTGACCTCTGGATGGGTGTCTGAGACTCATTCACAACACGCTATTTGCCCAAATTCTCTGACAGTGACTGACCTCAGTCACCTCCAAGCTTGTTAATGGCCGACATTGGTTCTCTTTAACTGACATCAGTTTTTTCCTAACTGACATCAGTCACTGTATGACTAACATCGGTTCCTATATTGCCGACATCGGTTCCTGCCTGACCTACATCGGTCTCTGTGTTTTCCTGTCTGTGATAATTCTTTCCCATGAGCTCATTTTAGACCGTCACCTCATCCAATTCTCCATTGCTCTACATAGATTGATTCAGCTTCTTGAGCTGATCACTATACATCACTTTTTCATTGAAAACAACATCATGGCTCCAAATTATCTTGTTAGTTCCTAAATTCCAAAACTTGAATTAAAAATCATCAGAGCCATAGCCAATAAATGTGCACCTCATAGACTTAACATCTAGCTTCTTTTTATTTTCCTTATCAACATGCACAAAGGCTTCACAACCAAAAACTTTGAGAAATGAGAGATCTACCTTTTTACCTATCCATGCCTCTTCTAGAATTCCACCATCCAGAGCTGTAGAGGGTCCTCTGTTAATCAGGTACACTACAGTATCCATAGCTTTTGCCCAAAACTCTAAGGGAAAACCAGCATGCAATCTTATATACTGTGCACACTCCATTACTATTTTATTCATCCTTTTAGTAACTCCATTTTCTAAGGTGTCCTTGGAACCATCCTTTGCCTATGAATTCCATTCATATAACAATAACTTCTAAACTTATAGCTGCAATACTCACCACCATTGTCAGATCTAAGGCACTTCAATTTTCTGCCTGTTTCATTCTCAACCATAGCTTTCCAAATCTCAACAGTGTCAAAAACATCAAATTTATTCTTTATATAATAGACCCATACCTTTCTTGTAGCATCATCTATGAAAGAAACATAGTATTGTGATCCTCCAATAGAAACAACTTGAGCTGGCCCCCACACGTCTGTGTGAACAAGCTCCAATTTGTGCTTCTTCTTTGTTGACCCAGTCTTGAGAAAACTCACTCTCTTCTATTTCCCAAAAATACAGTGCTCACAAAATTATAGATCTATGCTTTTCAAATTTGAAAGCTTATCTTTTGACTTAAGAATTGTCATTCCCTTCTCACTCATGTGGCCAAGCCTTTAATGCCACAACTTTGCATCCACATCTGAAGTAGATAATAAAAAAGGAGAATAATCGGTAATACAATTACATAAATAGAGAGTACCTACTCTCTTACCTCTAGCCAATATAAGTGCACCCTTGGTCACCTTCCAAGATTCATCTGTGAGAGTTACTGTGCAACCCTCATCCCCTAACTTTCTTGTAGAAATAAAATTCCTCTTCAAGCTAGGAACATGCATGACATCTCTCAACACCCATGTGTTGCAATTCTGCATTTTCAACTGCACTTTTCCTTTGCCAACTATTTTACAAGGCTCATCATCTCATAAATAAACTATTCCAAAATATCCATGGACATAGTCACTAAAATATTCTCTATTAGGGGTTGTATGGAAAGATGCACTAGAATCTAAAACCCAATATTCTATATTATTATGTAAAGAGAATATAAGAGCATCTTGTACAATACCTGCAACTTTTGCTTCTTCTTTACCTTCATGCTGATTGTCTTCTTTAGGCTTTGACCAACAATCTTTGCTTATGTGCCCTATCTTTCCACAATTCCAGCATTGTAGCTTCCTGCCATTTCTAGATTTGGATCTACCTCTCATCTTTGACTTAGACCTTGATCTCCCTTTCTTGCTCTTCTCCTTTTGCCTTCCCCTGCTCTCAAAACTTAAAGCATTCCCTGATGTTTCCTCTGTGCTTTTCCTACAAATTTATTCATTCAAGATTACACTAACAACATCCTCTACTTTTAAAATATTTGAAGCAGATGCAGTATTACTAACTACCATTACCAAGCTATGCCAGCTTTCAGGCAAAGAACATAATATTAAAAGAGCCTTAATTTCATCATCAAACACTATTTTGACTAAATTTAATTGATTTACAATTCCATGGAAATCATTTAGATGATTAGATACAGATCCACCTTCTTGCATTTTCAAATTAAATAACTATTTCATAAGACATACCTTATTTGAAGCTGAGGGTTTTTCATATAAATTTGCTAAAGTAGTCATCAACTCTACCATTGACTTTGACTGTGATAAATTAGATATCACAGTAGATGCCAGACTCAATCTTATAGATACAAGAGCCTTTCTTTCAATAACTTCCCATTCTTCATCATCCATGTCTTTGGGCTTCTTTGAAACCCCACCTAACGGTAAGTATAGATCTTTCTAAAACAGATAATCTTCTATCTGCATTCTCCAATGTTGATAATTTTTGCCATTAAACTTCTCCATTCTCAGTTTACTTTCTTCTACCATTGCTTTCTCCCACTCAAATAGAAATCCCTATGAGTAACTTGTAATCAATACACACTAACCAGATCTAAAACACCTGTTAGTCAACCTGAGCTCTGATACCACTTGTTGGGGATCAACCAACAAAGTTGATTACTATATGAAAGCAACTAAATGTGGAATTAAACCATAATTATAAGTAACTAGAATCATAAATAGCAAAGAACAAGAGATACAAGAAACCACCTTAAAATCTTGTATTAAACTCTTTACAGAAGGAATACAATTGAAAAAACTTCTTTTCTTCCACACCTCTCTCAGATGTACAGATCTCTTTCCCTCAAGAGCTCTCTCTCTCAGTTACAATTAATTCCAACAACCTAGATTGATACACATATACAATTCTTGTACTGTTCAAATAAGCTATGAAGATCTATCCTATTATATAATAATTAGGAAACATGAGCATACAATTACATCCATTAGATGCACCTCCTAATCAAGGGCTCTAAACCGTATTACTAAAGATAGAGATGCAGACTTAAGACTAACACTTAATCCTACCATGCAATCATTCTGTTCTGTCCACAAAAATAGATTTTAGATGCACATGTGACTGACATCGGTCCCTACCTATCTGCCTGTGACCGACGTTAGCTGATTCACTACCAATGTCGACATCTCCCAATCGACTCCTGACCAACGTCAGTCGCTCCTGATCAACGTTGGTGATTGTGTAATTCTTACAACCTGCAACTTGCTCATTTGGTGAAGCTTTTAGCTCCACACCTCAACAAACCCTTCTTCTCAACCCAATTTAGGTGGAGAAACCCTTCATGCAGTGGGGTTTGGATTTCGTAAGAATGATCAAACCACCTTTTAGTGGAGGACACAAAAGGGCACTCACTACTAATGACTACTTCACCAAGTGGGTGGAAGAAATTTCTCTAAAATAATCAATGAGATAGTAATGTTGGACTTCCATGATAGCATAGTAATGAGGTTTGGTGGACTAGCAACAATAATTTTAGATAATTACTTAGAATTTATTAGAATGAGGATGAGTGAATGGGAAATTTAACTAGGAATATACCTGAGTACATCTTCCAATTACTACCACTAAGGTAATGGACTTGAAGATTCAAAAAATAGATACTTGATAAGTATCATCAAAAGAACTATGGTAGAGAATCAAAGAGTGTGGCACACAAAGCTAAGGACAACCTTATGGGCTGATAGAGTAACTCCAAAGTTTTAATTAGAAAATAACCATTTGTCCTTATATATGGGATGGAAGCCAAGTTGACCATCTCTCTTTATTTACCTACCTTGGAGCTATCCCATCATCTTGAGTTAATGGAGAGTGAACCTATGAGCATGAATATGGTAGAGCTCATGGAGCTTGA
Source organism: Torreya grandis (assembly GCA_037957365.1). Lineage (NCBI taxonomy): Eukaryota > Viridiplantae > Streptophyta > Pinopsida > Cupressales > Taxaceae > Torreya > Torreya grandis. The sequence continues at coordinate 513,758 of JARHVA010007291.1, read as the reverse complement.
AGAAAAAAAATATCTTGCAATGAAGACACTAGAGTCATATAAAGTTAAAGTCAAGAAAGCCTTTTTAAAAAGAGACATATTAAGGGATTTCAAATAAGGGGATGTAGTCCTTAAGTGGGATTCAAATAAGGCCAAGGCAAACAACCATACCATTTTTGATAGTGTGTGGAGTTGCCCTTATTTGATCCATAAATTCAAACAACATAATGTTTTGAAGTTTACCCAATTGGATGGAGAGGTATTGCCCATACCAGTAAATGTGATTCATCTAAAGCCTTGTTATTATACGAGTTTGCATCCTTTGTATATATTTTACATTTTATAAAGTTTTTCATAGTTTGTTATAAGTACCTTGTGCACATCCTTTCAGTTGTGTCTCCCCTTCCCTAAGTGCCTTGGGTATAATGTTGATTTTATTTCTTGTTGTCCTTATTACTTCAAAAGGATTTTTTAGAAATGGACATCCTTGTATCAATTTCATATTAGTTGAGATGAAAGACTTATGACCCCATATTCCCAATGCATCAGATAAGGCAACTAATTTGTTGCATATGAAGTATGCAATTCTAGGATGTCATTAGAAATTTTGGCCAAAATTGGCCTACATATGAAAAATTTTCCTAGATGGATTAGGCCACTCTCTTAGACCCTTTAGTAGCCTTCTACCCCTATGACTAGTCCCTTTGTGGTCCTGACTTGATGATGTAGAGTAATATTCTAGGTCTTAGTGTGGTGTGAGAAGTTTAGCAGAGTTCTGGTTGAGTGAGTAATCTAATTGTTGAAGGATAAGACAAACCTCATGACCCTACCACATGTCAATTTTAATCTTTTGAAACACTTCAAGCAAGCTTTAAGGTAAATCTGGTGATTTTGAGAAAAAGGCCTAAAAATAGGTCTAAAACTACAAGTGAAGGATCTAGCAGGTTTCCATGTTGTTATAGAATTCATGGGAATGAGTGAGGTTTTAAAAAATTATCAGATATTCTAATGAGTAAAAAATAATTCCTAGATAATCTATTATTCCAAAAAGACTCCCAAAAGTGCACTAGATGACTTAAGGGTCCCCAAAATAGAAATTTCAAGTGCAAATGTAAATTTTTGAGGAAGTCAAATTGGTTTTGACTTCCTCCCACCTCCTTATGGTTATCTTTCCTCTTTATACATGGTCAAGGTCATTTTAAGGCATTTGGAGTGGATGGAGGGAGTTTAGGAGTAAAAGGATGCATTTTAGAGCCTTTTGGATCTTTGTTAGAATATTTTTTTAGATATTTTGATTGATGAAGATGTTAGAGAATTGTCAATGATGTCATAAAGGTGTCTTAGTGAGTGGATGAAGTGCCTTTATAGTCTAAGTGACAATGACAAAGTGTGCAATGTGTTTATCCTAGTATACTTAAAGGAAATTTGGTTGATATTTAGTTTTGAAATGATTAGAGATGTTCAAGGACTAATATGGTGATTTGATTATGTGAAATATGTCCTTAATATGTTTTATATTCTTTAAGTTCTTGTGTGCATGAGTGGATTTCATATATTTGATCATTATTATCATCTAGACATTTTAGGTCTAGTGGCTAAAAATCTGAGTAGGTAGTTTGATGACATCACCATTACCATGTGTGGATAAATCAGGGGGATTTGGTCATATGGATATGATAGCATTAGTCCATATTTAATATGAGATATATTTTAGATCATGTGTTGAAGTGATTCAAAATATATACAAGTGCAAAGTTAGGCTCTCAAGTAATTTGATAGTGTTTTCCCATACTTAGCCAAATTTACATGAGATAAAAAAGAGTCAAGTAAGTAGTTTGGTGATGTCATATCTCACAAATGTAGATATTTAAAAAGAGGTTAATCATATGGGTTTGTTTATTTTAGTGCCTAATTAGTTTATGATAAATTTAATATCATGCACTGAAGTGCATCAAAAGATATGCATGTGCAAAGTCAACCTTTCAGGTAATTCTTAACATTGTTGGCTCTATGATAAATAAATCTAAGGAGGTATTTCAATTCTATTATACCTCACATGTGTGATGGTTCTAGGATAATATTTATACATGGTTATATGATCCTATGTGAGGAGATCATATGGTCCAAATTTCATAGTATGTGCTTGAGCAATGTAAGAGATATGACTATGCATAGTTGGTTTTCCAAGCAGATTGAAATGGTTCTCATACTTAGTCATTTTTACACAAGTTAAAGTTTGAAAAACATCGATGGAGTGTGTTTTTATAATATTTTAGGAAGAATCAAGATGGTGCTAAGTGTTTAATGTTTAACATTGATCAGAGATAAATATCAAGCTTCTTCCAAGGATCAATGGTAAGCAAGTGATCATATAGATAGAGATCAACAATGCACATTAAAATCAAGAGGTCAAAGTGAGAATTTTTGAGAATTTTTAAAGCAAGGATTGATCTATAGAGATCAATAATACACATTGAGTCAAATTTTCTAGATTACATGAGATGAACTCAACTAGTAGAGGTTTAAAATTTGGGCATTGGTGTATTATGTGTTAAAGCATGAAGAAAATTGATGGTGCATAGTTAATATAAATATGATAAGACATGAGATGTGAGCATAGTGTCTAAGGTTTAAATATGATAATTTTCATGTATAAAAAAAACCAATACATTATATTTTTGTTATATATTTCAATCTATGTACAATTTGCTCATGGTGTAAAATCTAAACTTATAGAGGACTCCAAGGTGCATCTATAAATATATATTTGAATATATGAGAGTGTTTAGTCATAGTTATGAAGGTTCAAAGTTTAATGTGTGTTTGTGTGTATTCTACAAGTGACTGAAGAAGGATATTTGATCTCATTCTATTGGTATTTTAATGTCTCATATTGACTTAGCTATTTTGGAGTATTTTAGACTCCATGAGGATGATCTATGTACATTATGAAGGTTTGACCAATCATATTCAATATGAACAAAGGTTTAGAAGTCAATTATGCATTTATTAATGGGGACTATGTGCAAAAAATATTGTTTGAGAAAATTGTGCTTAAGTAGAATGGTATTATGTTGGTTTTTGGCAATTAAGGGGGACCTATAGATCATATAAAATTGGTCCATGCATTTCAAAGTGGTCTAGTGTTCTTGTTTTGTTTGATGAAGTGATAAATGGTTGAATAGGTCTCCATGATACCTATAAGAGCTACAAGGGCCTAACTGTAAGGTTTAACTACTTAAGGCTGATCCATAGATGTTCTAGATGATATATGAATATTATATTGAGTTGTGTATTCATATGATAAATGCCTTAAGGTTTAAGGCATTATTAATGGGCAAAAAATATGTTGATAATCATATTTTCTTTATAAATAGTGAAACCAAATGTGTTGGTTTATGCACTTAAAGAGAGAATTGTGTGTGGAATTTACATTTTAGAGCATAGTGTGGTGAAGTGAAGGAAAGGGTGGGTGCCCTATGGATGAGTTAAAGAGTAGAATAGATTGAGAAGTATTTGTATGACCTATAGGTCATAATTCTATTGATATAATAGTGATCTTTTTGTTTGAGTATGAGAAAAGCTAAAGAGTGATAATTAGACATCCATCATCAGGTGTTGAAGACATCAATTCAAAGGTGGATACATTCATAGGTGTTATTTTGGTAGCTTAGCATCTAAGGGGGTTGCAACTTCATTATAAGGTGAAACTCATTAAAGTTATAGTTGTTATGAAAAATTATCTAAATAGGTGTTGTATCACCTTGTGGGATTGTAGTCTCACTAAATAGGGATGGTAGTTCCTTGATCAGTTACAAATAGTCTAAATTGGTTATTGTTTTTATAGGATAGTACTCTAATTGTAGGTTATAGTGGTTTTTATCTCCCAAGGGGGTTTCCCACATACATTATGTGATATCTGATTGATCTTGCATTCTCTCTTGATCATTGTGTTTCTCTCATTTTTTGTTTATTTTATAGTTAAAAAATAAGTAAGAAACTAAATGCAAGAATGGTAGAATAAATTATTTATTTATGTGTACATAATCTAGATGATTATGAATATCTCTATCTTGGGAAGAATGACCTATAGATAAGAAAGCACTAATGTAAATGGTTTATTAGATGGGTAGCAAGGTGGATTGTCGAACATAAGATAAATCCAAGAAGCGTGAGCTTATTAGGAGGCTATCAATTCACACTCTTAAAATAGTTAAGTTAAAATAAATAAAGATAAGATACTTGCATCAAATGATAGAAAAGACTAAAAGATAATACAAGAAGAAATGAATGCTTGATAAATGAAATTGACTAATTAAGCAAATAATAGGTCAATATTAATGGTAAATAGGTCAGGTTGGGTTAAAAAAATAGGTGAGGTCTCTATGAATAGGTAGGGACATAGAAAGTAAAATTTGGATAAGGGTAAGTAGGTGGAAATAACTTGTTATTTCTTACCATAGTAATCATCAGTGGTTAGGGTGACCCTTAATGATTAAGGTGACTATTGGTAGTTGGTGAACCATCAACAATTGAAGGTGACCATTGGTGGTTATTGTCTATTTTGAGAATGTTTAAAAAAGAGGCTATAAAATGGGTCAATAAGTATTCTAGAGATTTGTGTAAGGTCAGGGGGTTTATAGACACCAAAAATATGCACACTATAATTTTGAGTGTCAAAGAACCCATTGATTACCTTGGGACCCTCTCAGGACCAATTCAACCTTCCAATACATAATAGATCTTACCCATAGTTAGTTTGGCTAAAATGACTTAACCTAACATTTTACACATTTTAAGCTTTCACCCTTGACCATTGATAGTCAAGTTGACTATTGATGGTCACCCTGACCGTCGACGATCAGGATCAACCTCCTTAACCAAGAACATGTAAAAGACACACTTTATTTTTCTAAATATAAGATTATCTAAACCAACATGTGAGCCATTGCATGGATGAGTTATAATTAGATATCCCAGTTAAACCTTCACTTCCACCTCTTACTTGTGCCTATAAGACGAGGGGAGCTAAGAGGTGAAGAATCCATCTACAATCATTATCAAGAGCTTGTGCATCTGGGATTTTTTTTAGGTCAATCATTATCAATAATCTAGTGAACCAATTACCATGTTAGAGAGTCAATTTGATGCCACCTCTCCACCAAGTTATTAGGTACCATTACTTAGTCAAAATTAAGCTAGATTTCACCAAGAGGTTAACTACCTCAACCATCCACCTGATTAACTTCTATTAAGATAAGCACTTATTTATTAGTATTCGTTTACTTTATTTTCATTTCATAATCAACCCATATATTATCCATCTCTTAGAATGCATATTTTGAATCTCATCAATTAGCCTTTTACCAACCCATATCCATACACAATAACCATTGATGGTTGTTTTAACTGTAGATGGTCTATCCAACTGTCGATGGTCACCTTGACCATCAAAAATCATCTTAACCACTAATGATTAACCCAACTACTGATGATCACTATGGTAGTGAAAAATAGCAAGCTAATTTCACCTACCTATACCCAATCAAACCTGATTTATGTGTTTTCCTACCTATTCATAGACCCTTGTCTAATTTTCTAAAGCATATCCCAACCCCTTAGTACTAGTATTAATTATTTTATCACTAATTTAATATTTTTTATTATATTTTTTAAGTAAAAATTCTTTTCAATTTTAGTATCTATTAATTATTTATGCAATTACTTTCATTTTTGTTTTATAAATTTAATTGTTTGAAAATGTGTGGATTGTTAGCTTTCAAGAAATCTCTTACTTCTGGGATCTAGCTATCGCTAGGTAATCCACTCAACTACCTATATAACAAAAAAATATGGTTTAGTGATTTATTATCTACAGGTAATCCTCCCAAGCCAAAGAGGATATCTTCACAATATTTTGATTCCATGTGTGCATAATCAAATAGGTTTGTCAACCATATGCATACTTAGTTTCTTCTTTTCCTTTTCAAAATATAAATAGAAATTCACTGAAATATTCTTGCACACCTGATGGGACCCTTGTATCTTTACTTGGGTTATTATTTACTTGAATTCTCATTCTATTTTATGATCATTAATGAAATCAAAATTTTCTCTTGGGTTTAAAATTAAGTGCATACATCGACTGCTTTAAATTTTAGTTCACAAAGCTTAACTTAAATCAAAATAATCTATTATAGCTTAAATTTTTTTTGCACACACAAAAATAAACCGCTTTTACTAATTAAACATCAAACAAACTTGAGACAAGTCTTAAATAGTATTTCATCACCCAACAGTAACCTCACCCTTTTCGACAATCCCACTTGGAGGTCATTACCCAAGGGAGAACCAACTTAGCTCTTTAGTTGAGTATAACCTTTAGATATCAATATATATTGGCTAAGTACTTAACAACCTTATTAATATGATGTGTGAAGTGAGGGGGTAGGCCCCAATACCAATCCATGTATTGATTCCAATATAGATTATTTTTGAGTTCATAAACACAACCCAAAACCAACCTTAGATTTCTTCTCTCGTACCCACTTTGAAAACCAATTTTAGTCACACAAATTCTTAAGACATAAGCCAAAAGTGAGATTAATTGAAACTCTAGGGATTAATGTATCTTTTAGAGTGTGACTTAATTTATTTGACCATATTCTTATCTTATCTTTGTTTGAGTAGTAAGGCTATTTGTGCTTTCTATCTCTCCTATCGCATATGGTTCTCACTCACTAGTAGCGAAGAGACCTTGTAGAGAAAAATCAATTACCAAGCCAACCTACCTCTTCATACATGGACTATGTTTCTAAGATAGAAGACTTGAATCACCCCTCAAGAAGTCCTACCTTCCCTCACGAGGTTCATCAAGGAGATGCAATTTTTTTTGCCTTCCTAGAAAATAATCATGTAGGCTTGAAACATTATCTTACAACCATGTCGTACCATATCCTAGATTCAACCCTATCCATATATCTTCATTATGGCATGCCTCTCCACCTCATGGGGAGTACCTCTATTTCCATAGTTACTACCCAAGCTTATTCATCAACTAAAAACCCCTTCAAGACTACCATAGAAAACTAGCCAACCCAAACTACCACTACCCTTATACCTTCCAATCCTACCAACCACTCCTCTATAATAGGAATGCATACCTATAACACTACCAACCTTCATTTAGCTACCCCTAATTCATAAACCACTACTCTAATTTAAATCATTATGGTGTCTATACCCTCTACATTGCAACCTATTAGTATAAGGGTCACCACCTTTCCAATGGTCACCAATCCAACTACCACTACTATCCAACAAGTACCCCTTCAACTAAGCTTTAGATACATCCCTAATATACAAGGGAATGTACCCACTACCCAACCACCTACATTTACCTACCCTTATGTATCATCCACTTAACCAATGACATCCACTTACCAATATGTGGTAGCCTCCCAACTTTCCACCCACTATTAGTATGTTTCCCAACCATCCTAGTAGTATGAATCTTATAGCCCTTCAAGTAACCCCAATTGAACCTAATTAATATTCTTATGGAAAATATGACCACCTTAGAGTTATTCATTTTAGGTGCTCACAACATCTTGTTTTATGACTAAATATATAATTATAACATCCATCAATCCATACCTATTAGGGAATATCCTCCCTAATGGGAACTTCCCAAGTTCTCTAAATTTCAAAGGAGGATCCCCAACATCACCTTAGGGAATTTAGGAATGCTTTTTATCTCATCCCCTATGATGATGACCTTCTTATCCATAACTTCCCCATTTCTCTAGCTAGTCTAACATTGGATTGGTATAGTACCATACCTAAGAACTCTCTTTTCTCTTTCACCCAATTGGCTCAAACTTGCTTGGACCACTTTTCAATCAATATCTATAAGAAATATTCTATCAATAAACTTTACTCTATCTGATAGTTTGAGGATGAATCCATTGCTAGTTTTATGGCTGGTTAGAGGAGCCTAATTAACCAACTTTATTTTTCGTTGCATCAACCCAAACTCATAAAGCTCTTTGATTTGGTATGTGCCAAGAATATCTCCTCTACACTACATGTCTAATGATTCTAAACCTTTGATTAATATTTTACCATGGTACGTAAGTTATAGAATTAACTCATTGATGAAGGCAAGCTAAAATTTAAAAACAAGAATTTAACCTACAAAATGAATGAGGTTTCTTCCTCCAAGTCAAGTAAATAGTCCAATAATAACATAGAGAGTAAGGGAATTACAAATGTGATAGTCCTTAAAGCCACTCCTCTACCTTCCATCAACCAATCTAATTCCTCTATTTCCTCAAAGAAAAACCTAATGAACCAAAACTAGAAAAACCAAAAGCAATTCACTCCACTTGGAGAAACCTATGCTTCCATTTTGGGGAAGTTCTTGAAATCCGAAATAATTCAACTCCTTCTTATCAAACCTCCTCATTAGTTTGATTCCTCTCATCCTACACCTAATATGTTCAATGAGAATTATCTATGTGCCTATCATTGAGTAATAGGTTATGACATCAGTAGGTGCAACACCTTTAATAGCCTTGTCCAATCCCTCATTGACAAGGGGGATCTTACATTAAATAGCCCCAATTTACCATAAAACCAAGCCCTTGACATATTCAATAAACCATTTCCAAATAATGTTGAGTGATCTCATGATACATATATAGTTAACATGGTCCTTATTGCACTCATTATTGAACCACCTAGTATTTAATATTTTAATCCTTCAATTCTTCCATCTATTGAGATAGTGGAATTACCTTTCCTCTCTTATAAAAATTAAACCAAGAAATACATCCTCTCTAGCTCCACTTATTGAGGTAATGGAGTCCTTAACCACTCTTTTAGCTGATATATTAAAGCAACCAACCATCACCACCTCACCTTCACCTTTAACTATTGAACAAACTAATCCCCCTTTAGAAATCATTCCCAAGAAGACAAGGTTACCACCCATATGTCTCCACCTAGGGGTTTATCTTTCAGGTCCACTATTAAGGGAATCAAACCAACCTACAAACCATTCTCTAGGCTAGTTTAGAATTAGAGTTCATCTCTAACCCTAACATGGATGAGTCCACCTATAAAAAATTAGGGATACCTTATATCACCAAGAAATAATCTCGAACCATGCCTTTAGTAGACTGATCCATCACTTCCACCATCTAAAATTTTAACCTACCAACCAAATCATTAACAACTTTTACCAATCTAATAATTTGTCAACCATCTGAGGCACCTAAACCCAAAGTGACCAAAAAAACATCTTAATAAAAATTAACCAAACCAATCAAGAATCTTAACACCTTAGCCACACTAAACTTTAGTCACTCTTTAGTGAAGGTAGAGCTTGCCTCACCTAAACTTATAACCAAATTTCAAACAAAAGCAACCAAAGAGGTAACACCACTCAAAGGCTAGAAGGCATAAATTTTGCATCCCTCAACCTTACCATACATTCTAGGGCCTCATCCCTCTACCTTTATTAGGAATCCAATTGCCTCTACCAAAACCTCACCACCTGTTTTGGTTACACCTTCATATTTGCTCTCTGATGCACCTCTTTTCACCATGCCAATAATACCTAAGCTACCTACCTTATGACCTTTAACCTATAACTCATAAACCTCCTTGCCTAAATAAACGTTATTGACCAAGCACACCACCCTACCCAAAACACCTACCACCAAACCTATCTTCAAATAACCTCCTACTTCAACCATCAAGGAATAGACTACCACACCCCTACCACCTTTAAATAAGTCTAACTTGAATATTCTCCATAGGTTATTATAGACTTCTTATTTATCTATACCTCCCATCATACCCTTTGACCCTCTTTATTTTAAACCCATATAGTATAATGATAACCACATGTGTTCTTATCATAGGACACCTAGCCATGACATGGAGAACTATAAGGCTCTCTAAACTATTATCCACTAGATTTATGATGAGGATGATCTATTAACATATAAACCACCTATGGAAACCATACAAATCCAACCACTAACCATACCTACCCAACACTTACCTACTCCTCCACTCTCACCTAAGAGTGAAGATGAGTCTGACCAATTTACTACCCCAACCTCTCTTTCTATCTATACTATAAACATGGTCATGAGATCATAATATAAGGATAAATGGAAGGCTAAGGTGTCCATTGTTTAGACATAACCCTCTTCAAACTCCTAACCAACCTACACCTAATTATCTCTATCATTACCTAAACCCAAGGTGTTTATCTTAGGTGCTTCCCAATCTAATCCCTCAAAATCCATTAGGAGAGTTATCCTCAAGAAACTATACCAGACTTTAGTAAATATGAGCTTGTATGAGTTGATCTTTACCTCCCCCCATCATCGCTAAGTGCTAATAGAGGCTTTGTAATTCATTGAGGTCTAACCCAAAGACCCCCAACCTTTAGCATCCTCTATTGGTTCCCTTCAAATTTACAACCCTTTTAACTTTAAGGATTCAAAAAAACCTTTCATCCATCCTAAAGACCCATATCCCCCTCTCTTTATCACTACCTACATCAACCAAATCTACATCAAATGTGTCATGATTAATGGGGGAACTATCATTAACATGATCTCCTCTCACACCTATAACCAACTTATCTTATCAAATAATGTCATGTCCAAATCCTTAGCCATCATTCATTCCTTTAATGATACCATGATGACTACCTCAGGAACTATCATCCTTCATATCTATTTAGGACCTTTCATGCTCCCCAAATTTTTCTATGTTGTAGAAGGTGAATTGTAATAAAACATCTTATTGGGATGACCTTAGATTTTCTCCATGGGTTGTGTTCCCTCTACCCTTCACCATTGCATTAAGTTTGAGCATGAAGGCCAAGTCATCACCATCCAAACTAACCCAAGTCCTTTCTCAACACACAACATGACCTATCACCCTAATGATGTCCTCATACCCCCATCCATCACACCTTTAATAGTTAAAACCTGACCTTTAACCACCAAAGAAAATAACATACCCCTTTCTAATAATGAGGCATCAACTAGTTCCTCTATCCCTTTAGATGAAAAACCCACCATAGACTCTTTGTAATCAATGTTCCATCACCTTTCCCTAGGGGAGTATCAATTTTTAGCCCTTGATGCTTTCCCTACTCCTCACGAGTATGGGTAATTTACTAACTAACTAAGATATGACCCCAATATTGGGACTATTATTTCCTTCAAACCTCCCCACCATCAGACCCATTTCATCTATGGGGGACTTGACAAATCCCTTAATACTTATATCACCTCTCTTCCACCTCAACCATTCACTATTAGTTTTTCTTACCTATATAAACCAAGCTTTACCAAGACATACCTCTATCAACGTGCTTGGAAAGGCTTCTATCTAGGCTGATATGAGCATGGGCCACATAAATTAGTCACCATTAAAACTAGGAAGCCACATGAGAAGCATGGATTAGGTTTCAATTTACCTAATAAGAAGAAACCCAAATCACCTACTATCATCATTATTCAGAAGGATACCCCTTCCTTGTCAGTGCCTCCACTTGCCTATGAGGATGATGATATCATCCCACCTAATTTTTTTCATCAACATGATTAGCCTTGGACCCCTAACTTGTCAAAAGGAGGGGTCAATCATAACCATCAATTTGATCCATCTTGAGATGATAGGAGAGGACTCTCCTACCATTAACATTGTCTAGTGTGAAGATGATAATTCTATCTTCACCTACCTTAGTACCCTAGATTATTTGATCCACAAATCCCTTCCTCTTGATACCTCAACCATGTTGAATAAATATACTATGGATATCAACTTAGGCACTCTAGACAACCCCTAAATTATCAAAATCCGCCAATCATTGAATGCTAAGGAACTTTTTGAGTTCCCTTCTTTCCTCCAAGACCGTATCATAGCCTTTACTTGGTCTTATAGTGACATGCCTAGATTTGACCCCACTATTACCACCCATAACATAGTCACTCACCATGATTTCAAAACTATCAAGAAAAAGATATTATGCATGCAAACTCATATTTACCTTCTCATCAAAGAAAATTTTTAACATCTTGTAACTATAAACTTTATTTAACCCAATGATTACCCCCAATGGGTCTTGAATGTCATACCTATCATGAAAGCCATAGGGGGACTATGAATTTATGTGGAATTTTGTGGCCTCAACCTCACTTGACCCAAGGATGACTTTCCCCTCCCAAGCATCAAACAACTTATTGATCTTACAGTGAACCATGAGATGTTATCTCTCATGGATGGGTTCTCGAGTTACAACCAAATCTTAATTGCTCCCAAATATTAGCATAAAACCACATTTACCACCCTATGGGGAACATTATTCTATATATTCATTCCTTTTGGGTTAAATAACACTAGTGTAACCTACTAATGTACCATAACCTATATCTTCCATGACCTCATCCATAACATTATCAAAGACTATGTGGATAACCTTCTAAAAAAATCTAAACTCTAGAAAGATGACTTGGGTGTTCTTAAGATCCTCTTTGAATACCTCATCCATTACCATGCTTGGCTTAACCCTTAGAAGTGCATTTTTGGGGTCTAATGAGGAAATCTTCTTGGTTTTATTGTCTCCTATAATGGAATTAATGTTGATCTTGCTAAAATCAAAAAAATCCTAGACATGCTCCCTCCAACCAACCTTAATCAACTTCGTAGCTTGTAGGGGAAGCTTCAATCCATTCATCATTTCATTTATTAGCTTTTAGATAGGTTTCATGCTTTCCACCACCTTCTAAAAAAGGATATCTCTTTCAAATGGAATAGTGATTGCCAAAAGGACTTTGAATCACTCAAAATGTTCATTTTATCCCCCTATCCTTACCCTTCTTAAGGATGGCCAACCTTTCTACCTTTATACCTCTACCACTAACCATTCCCTAGGGGCAATGCTAGTTGACTGAGATGAACAACATAGAGAGAAATCCATATACTACATTAGTTGTATGCTTATAGAATATGAGACTCAGTATACCCGTACTAAGAAAATTTTGTTATCTTTAGTCTTTATAGCTACCAAACTTTTCCATTACCTTCTTAACCATAAAATCTGTCATTACCAACACCAATCCAATCAATTACCTGTACTCCAAGTCATAACAAAACCAACGTATGGATAAGTGGCTCATGCTCTTATCAAAATTTGATCTTGAGTTCCTTTAGAAGAAGTCAATCACAAGGAAAGTCATTTTTGACTAGTAGCCACAACACCTTTATTAGACAACCAACCTCCTCTTATTGAGTTCTTAGATGAGTCCATTGAGACCCTCTCTTAGGCATACTTTACCTATCATATCAGCATGTTATTTGATGGATAAAAGTGTTAGTGTGGTGTGGGAGCAGGTATCATCCTTATCCCCCTTCATGGTGAAACTCTACCTTTATCTTTCAAAATTGATTTTGAATGTACTAACAACATGGCTACGTATGAACCCTAGTAATAGGAATTCAAACTGCCTTAGCCCTAGGTGTCAAAATGTTCAATATCTTTGGTGACTCCTAACTAGTGGTTAATAAAATCAATGGCTCCTACCAGTGTAAAAATGATGTTCTGTAATAGCAAAAATAGCTAATTGATAAACTCTTACCATCATTTGAACACTACCACATCCAATAAACTCCATGATCTACTAATAAGTTTAATGACACTATGGCTTCCCTTGCCTCACAAATCTCATCTACACCCTTAAACTCTAAGATGTTTGTCATTGTCCATAGGTTTACCCAAACTTCCTATGTCAAATCTAATTCTCCCACCATTTTTTATGTGGAGGAGACCCAACCTAACTTTTGGTATCAACAAACCTTAGACTATCTTAACCTTTGTATAGTTCCTTTTATCCTCTCTAGGAATGTTCGAAGAGTGTTTATCCAGAGTACCTCATGTTATACCATTATGGGAGGAATTCTATATAAAAGTGGCTTTGATGGCCTCCTCTTTCATTGCCTATGTAGTCATGAATCCTATCATGCTATCAAGTAAACATGACATAATTTGTGGAGGACACTTTAGTGGCCTTGCCATAGCTAAGTGCATCCTTCACCTAGGCTATTATTGGTCTACGCTTAACCAAAATTGTTGTGATTATGTGAAAAAGTGTTTCAAGTGTCAACAAAATTATAATTTTCATCATGCACATAGCCATAATCTTCATGTTTTTACTAATTTTTGGCCATTTTTACAATGGGATTTAGACCTCATTAATGAAATTAGTCACCATCCTCATAGTGGCACCATTCCATCACCATTACAACTAAATATTTTACCAAGTGGGTAGAGGCTATTCCTCTAGTCTTGACCAAAGTGGAAAAGATTATCAACTTTATCAACCATCATATCATCTGTTGCTTTGATGTTCCTCATAAAATTATCATCAATAATGGTAAATCCTTTAAGAACAAGAAAGTCTAGGGTATATGTGATGCATTTAGTATTAATTTAAGCTTCTTCTCACCCTATCACCCTAAAATAAATGGATAGGTAGAAGCCTCTAACAAAACTCTTAGTAACATGCTAACTAAAATGGTCAATGCATCTAGTTAGGATTAGCATTTGGACATCCCCTTTGCCTTATGGGAATATAGTACTAGCATTATAACCCCTATGGGTGCCACCCCTTTCTCTCTTGTGTTTGGAGTAGACATTTTCTTACCTCTTGAAGTCCAAATCCCATCTCTTCACATATATTTTCAAGATGTCATTTCTCAGGACAATTATCATCATCACCATTTAGCCCAACTTGAGCTACTTGATTAATGACATGTATCATACCTTACCTATATATGTGTACATCAAGAGTGCATCAATTGTGCCTAAAACAAACACCTTAAAGTGTGAGAATTCAATATTGAAGATCTCATCCTAAAGGAAAATCAACATGTCACTAATATGGAGAAAAGTAAGTGGGGTAAGTTCTATTTAAATTAGCTTTAACCCTATATCATAACACACAAGTATGCATCAATATATTAATGGTTGTCTTCTTTTAAATTCCACCCAAAAATTGAGACCCTCAATGCTTCACATCTACATCTATTCTTTAGTTAAGAAGGATCAAACTCACCTTTTATCTAACTTAAGTTCATCCCTTGTTATCTACCTACATTCCATCTCCCTATTTTATGGGAAACTAATTAAAACCAAATTATATGATGATCTGTCACCAACATATCCTTATTTTTAATTATGGGTATCATAGCTTTACACATGACATGGTTCCCTTGGTACTTTCCACCCCTTTATAGGATGGATTCCCATGATCATTATTACCTAAACCTCTTCACACCTAACTAACCTTCTTGTGATTCTAGGTTTTCCTTCATAAAGTTAAACTACTAAGCTAGCCTAAGCACGTCTATGTCAATAAAAATAATAATATTTCTATCACTAGCAATCATGGGTCATTCTTAACATTCACAGATTGCTCTCTTGAAGGATAGATATCTAAAGTTTATTTGAAATTGCCAACCATAAGGTGTAATATTCCCTTAAAATACAACTATAAAAAAACATTAAAAAAATCTTATAAACTTAGACCATTTCCATGAAGGATGGATGATTAAATAATTTTGTCAAAAGCACACTAATTTCATGAAAGCTTGCCACATCAATCAGCTTCCCATATAAATTAATCAATAAATGACCCATTATTAAAATCACAACAAAATCAAACTAATTCTTAAGTCCATAATCATCTCTCAAGCAACATACTAAGGTGGAAGCCATAATCATCTATCACAAGTAGACTTCCTACATCGATCAATCTACATAGCTTTGACTTAAGCTTGTTTATGTTGGTTCTCTAGACACCTATAGAGGAGGCATGCTAGTATCGTAAGAAGGCCCCATTTTTACGCATCTCCCCTTTATAATATATGAATGTGATTTTTAAGCTTACTCAATATTATGTGGCCAAGGTACCTTTTTAACTGACTAACGAATGCTCATTCAAATAATTCAAAGGGCTTATGTTCATTAAGTAAATCCAACTTTGGATTTATTTTATTCCTTGTCAATGAAGAGGCATCGTGCCCTCTTCTCATCCTATCATGACTAGTTGATCTTTTCATTATGTCATTTGTCTTTTGATTAGATTCTTTATTTTCCCATCTAGTGTTGTTAATTAAGCTACCCCAAGTGTTTTATCCTAAAAACATTAACAACATGCTTAACCATATTAAGTATAACTATCAACATAACCATAACCATAAGCATAATGATATCCATGAGCATTTAAAAAGTCAACTATTTTTCATCACATGTCTAAATTAGCTTACTATATACTCATTTCAATTTAGCATGTCCTAAATATAACCATAAATCAAAGCCATCTCATGCCTAAAAAGCCTACTTCAGTGTCCAATAGGTCAACCATAACATAAACATAATCCATGATCAAATATAAACATCACATCATAAGCATTAGGCAACAACATCAATCTATAAACCATAACCCATGAACATTACCATAAATAATGATAATATGTATAACTCATGAGTCCAAATAGCATAATAATGTGTACAAAGTAGATAAACATGACTGTCTCTCAAAAATATACATCTCACCACATCCACTCCTAGGCTAGAATCAAAATGATATACAAAATGTAATACTCTAGCTATATTTATGCCCCAAGGGCACCACTACCTCTTAAAGCACTGCTAGATCCTAGTGCCTACTCACCTACAGTGCTTGATGATCCCCCAACTATCCTTGTCTATCTAGATATAGATGTTACCCACTACTCTAGTGGCATTACACTAGCACCACCCCCTATAATCTCCCCATAAAGGTTCATCTAGACATTATGTCAAAATAATAGCCTCATAATACCATAGTTTCTCTACCATAGATAGGTATCATGTCATGGGGTAAAACCTAATGGTGATACTTATGCTACTACTACTCTCTACATTAGAGAATCCCTCTCCTAGGTCACCAAACTTCAAGAGGTCCTAGCCTGATCCGTCTCCCCTATGATGGTAGTAAGTTAACCCTATAAGGTTTTAACCTAACCCTATAGTGTGATAATCTAGGTGCCTACCCCTGAAATACACGTACATATTCCTATGTAGTGACTAAAGCCACCCCTACCTATCCATCATGGCTAGTCAGATCCATGGACATTAACCTATCACATCCTTCATCTCTACCAATGTCTATAACTATGTATATGGACTGATACCATGCCATGTACTTATTTATAAACTTTGAATCATCTATTAGTTCCCTAACTGATAACTCCTCATACTCTAGATGAGTAGGCATAAGATGTGGATTTGGTAATAATATATTTGAATCCTCTCTCCTATAGCTAGGTAATGGATTTGGGATACCCTATACTAGGCCAAACTATTAGCATACCCTATCAAATAGAATCAACTCTACCTCCCCATCTCTCCTGCCAAGTATCCATCTATATCTTTGTAGTGAGAGCATTTGCCTCATATAAACAAACCATACTCAAAACTAGACATATGGCCTCCAAGTGCTATATCCTATCACCAGTGTACCTAGTGTACCCCTAAACCACTTAACATCATGAAAACCACCTCCTACACTTGATGTAACAAAATCACCCCTCCATCACATGAAGCTACTAAGGAATTAAATCTAAGTAAAACTTGCCCATGACAACCCTACTAGCCTCAACACTTGAATATTCTCATAGACCTAATAATGTAGAACTAGGCTGACACTGATGGCATATCTCCTATGGGCCCTAAAACCCCACAACTCCCTATAGATCTATAATAGTAAAATACGTACCCAACCAAATACCATCTACCTCAATAATATCTCAACTATAACCCCTAGTATAAAAAAAGGAAATCTCCTATTGCTTGAGTCAAGAAGCCAAAATCATGTCACAACAATCATAAGCGTGGTCATGAGTCTCCTCTTAAATAAAGCCCTATGATACAACATAGTATATCTAAATCTCCCAACATTCCATCTAACCTGATCACTTTCATCTCCATATAATAACTTGATGTGATTATCCCACTCCTCTCTCTTTATGTGGTATATTGGATCACTAAAAAGTAGAACTTGGGTGATCCTATGCATGTCCTCAAAAAATATGTTTATCTCCCAAGTTAGTAATAATAAGGTGTTCATAGTGGGATCCCATTTCCTGATGAGTGTTATAACCATGGATGTACTTGAGGTACACATTGATAGTGCCTCATTGCTCCTAACCCCACCTCTTCCATGTGGGGCCAGTCAGTTGGGGTCATCCCATGTTGTATCTTTGCAAATATACATGGATCTCAATCAATAAATTTGAATCTATTCCCTAACCTACAACAATTTGAATTGAAGCTTAGTCACCTAAACTGATAGCACATATCCTAGCCTACATTACCCTTTAAATTTCTTGACCTATTTCTCTATCCTCTTCTACCTATTTATCACATATACAACAAATATACGCTTTACACCTACAAGATCTACCTACCTAGCCAACCTAACCCAATTTTTCCTTCAATGTTTTTTCAAAATTGTTAAACAAATAATTTTTTAATAGGTGACCACTGATGGTCAGGCACCAATTTTCATACAGATGTCAACCATCAATGGTCATTGTGGGAATTCTATGCCAAGATCGCACAAACCATACCATACCAAGAAACTACCAAAATAAAGATAAAATAACAAAAATAAGCTACTCTAGTTCCTTACCCACCCTATTCCACCTACCCACCCTATAAATTTCATGTTTTTCTCCTAATTTTCCCAAAAAACCCAAAAACCTACCTAGGGCATCTCAATCTAATACCAAGAATTCTAACCTACCCTTAACTTATGTATTTACAAATTCAAAGCTAACCTATCAAAGTTAAAACACCCCTACCTCATTTCATGACCACCATCATGGAATTGCCCGTAGGCCCACTCATCCTCATCTATGCTTGCATGTTCCCTACATCCTCATCGGTCTACTACGTCAACTCTCCACCTCAATAGTCAATCTCACCTACACTTAGCACCTTCACCACTCAACTCCCAAATATCCCTAATCTCCAAGTCAATGATAGAAAATAATAAATGAGTAAAAGTAATTTCAAATTCACTTTTACCCCATAGATTTTTAGGGTTTGTACCCTGATCATCGATGGTTAGGGTGACCATCAAAGGTCCCCCTTTAGAAAAAGCAACCCAATTTTACCCACCCTTGAAGACTACCTTCTCCAACCACCCCAACCATCTGATCACCTCATTTTTGGTCTATTTTAGCCCATCTAGCATGTGTTTTATGACACTTTTTGCATATTATTTTGATCATAGTGATAAAATTTCCATGTTGACCCTTTTTGAATTTACATCACCTAGTGCGCAACCTAACCTAATTATGTCTTTTTGAGAGCACTTCGTACCTCTGATACATATGACACTTGATCCATTTTTTATCAATAGGATCACTTCCTACATTAGATACTCATGGAAATACTAACCTTGTCTAAGAGACTAATAGTTTTACCCAACCACCATGCCCAAATTATAGTCATTTAGTATAGTGTTCAGTTGTCCCTTAGCACCGACCTTTATTATTTTTAACAATGGTAACCTTGTCTTTGCACAATCTTGTCCATCACACCTTACACATATTTTCTCTTTATTTTATAACTTATCATCCACATTCATCATTACCTTCATCCACCTTGTCAAACCCACATGAAATTTCATACCTCATCCACTCCAAGATTGAGGGGGAACACCTCCTGCCATACTCAAGGCAATTAGACCTTTGTTTAACATCAAATTTTATTTTATAGATCATTTATTCAAGCCATAAAAATAAAAAGGGGCAAAATATAAACACTAAAAATCCAACCACCATGAATTTGAGTGTCGAATTACCCCTTAACCACCTTAGGACCCTCTCAAGACCAATTTAACCTTCCAAACCCTAACAAATATTACTTGTAGTTAGTTTGGTTAAACTAAGATAACCTAACCTTTTATCCATTTTTACCTTTCACCCTCAACCATTAATAGTTAGGTTGACCATGAATGGTCATGCTAACCATCGATGGTCAGGATCCACCTCCTTAACCAAGAACATGCAAAATACCTACTTTGATTTTCTAAATATAAGATTGTCTAAATATGTGTGTAAGCCATTACATGGACAAGTTATAATTAGATAGCCTAGTTGAATCTTCACTTCTACCTCTTGCTTGTGCCTATAAGAAGAGTGGAAATAAGAGGTGAGGAGTCCATATACAATATTTATCAAGATCTTGTGCATCTAGGAGTTTATTTTTTATAGGTCAATCATTATCAGTAATCTATAAAACTAGATACCATGTGAGAGAGTCAATTCACTAGTACCTCTTCATCAAGTTCTCAGGTACTGTTACTCTATAAGAATCAAATTAGATTTCACCAAGAGGTAAACTAACTCAACCATCCCCCTGATAGACTTATAGTAAGACAAATACTTGTTTATCAATATTCATATATTTTTATTTTTCTTTGAAAATCAACCCAACTCTTACCTATCTCTCAAAATCCATATTTTGGATCTCATCAATCACCCTTTTACCAACACAAATACATACATAGTAACCATCAATGGTTGTCTCAACCACCAATGGTCTGTCTAACTACCAATGGTCACCTTAATCATGAATGGTTAGTCTAACCACCAATAGTCACTGTGGTATTGAAAATTAGCAAGCTAATTTCACCTACCTACACCCAGTCAAACCTTATTTTCTATGTTCATACCTATTCACAGACCCTTATTTGATTTTTTGAAGCATACCCCAACCCCTTAGTACTATTATTAATTATTTTATCACTAATTTAATAATTTATAGTCTATTTTATAATAAAACATCTTTATTCTCAATTTTAGTACCTTTTGATTATTGATGCAAGTAATTTCATTTCTATTTTATAAACTTAATTATTTGAAAATGTGTGGATTAATAACCCCAAAAGAAGATCTTAATTATAGGATCTATCTATTGCTAGGCATTCCACTAAACTACTTGTCTAACAAACACATTTTATTTAGTACTTTCTTATCTATAAGTCATCCTCCCAAGCCAAAGATGAGCTCTCCATAATATTTTGATTCTATGCACACACAATCAAACAAGTTTTTTGAAATATAAGCATAAATTCACTAAGTATGGTATGCTTAAAAAAAAAATTGATTTTGCACATGTGGAATCAAAATATTATGAAGAGATCCACTTTGGATTAAGAGGATGACCTGTAGATAAGAAAGCACCAAATCAAACTTGTTTGTTAGATAATTAGCTGAGTGGATTGCCTAGCAATAGCTAAATCTCAAAATCAAGAGCTTCTTTAAGGGTTGTCAATCCACAAATTTTCAAATAATTAAGTTTATAAAATAGAAATTAAAATAATTGCATCAATAATCAAAATGTATTAAAATTGATCACAAGGATGCTTGCTTAGAAAATAGACTATAAATGATTAAATTAGTGATAAACTAATTAATACTACTATTAGAGAGTTGGAATATGCTTCAAAAAATTAGATAAGGGTTTTTGAATAGGTAAGAGCATAGAAAATTAGGTTTGATTAGGTGTAGGTAGGTGACATTAGCTTATTTTTTTCAACTCCATAATGACCATCAATAGTTGGGTTGATCATCGGTTGTTAAGGTGACCATCAATGATCAAGATGACCATCACTGATTGGATAGACCATCAATGATTGAGAAAACCATTGATAGTTATTGCGTATGGATTTGGGTTGGTAAAAGGCTGATTAAATAGATCTAAAAGATAGATTTTGAGAGATGGGTAATACTTAGGTTGATTATGAAATGAAAATAAAGTAAATTAATACTTATAAATAAGTACTTGTCTTACCATAAGTTGATCAAGTGGATGGTTGAAGTAGTTGACTTGGTTAAATTTAGCTTGATTTTGATAGAGTAATGGTACCTAAGAACTTGGTGGAGAGGTGGTGGTGAATTAACTCTCTATCATGGTATCTAGTTTATTAGATTTTTGATAATGATTGACCTATAAAATTTAAAATCCTAGATGCACAAGCTCTTGATAATGATTGTAGATGGATTCTTCACCTCATAGATCTCGTCTTCTTATAAGCATAAGTAAGAGGTGGAAGTGAAGGTCCAACTAGGATATCTAATTATAACTCATCCATGTAATGGCTTGCACATGGATTTAGATAATCTTATGTTTAGAAAATCAAAATAGGTGGTTTAAATGTTCTTGGTTAAGGAGGTGGATCCTGATCATTAACTGTTAGGGTGACCATCGATGGTCAACCTGACCATCAACGATCAAGGTTGAAAGGTAAAAATGGATAAAAGGTTAAGTAAAATTAGCCAAAATGACTATGAAGAAGATTTTTTAGGGGTTTAAAGGTTAAATTGGTCCCAAGAGGGTCACAAGGTGGTCAATGGATACTTCAACACTCAGAATCATGATGTGTAGATTTTTGGTTTCCATATTTTGCCCCTTTTTGTTGTGCATCTTGAATGAACAAGTAATAAAAAAAAATTGATATTAGTCAAAGGTCTAGTTTCCTCAAGTATAGGAGGAGGTATTCTACCTCAAACTAGGAGTGGATGAAGAGAAATAAAATTAGGTGTAGGTTTGACAAGGTGGATGAAGGTGATGGTGAAGGTGGATGATAGGTTGGATACTAAAGCACAAATAGGGATGCAATATATGATGAAAGGTGAAATAGCCAATATCATGCAAAGACAAGGTTTTCATAGTTGAAAAAAATAAAGGTTGGTGCTAAGGGTTAAGTGACCAATGTACTTTGTGACCACAATTTAGGTGTGGTAGTTGGGTACACATGTTAGTCTCCTAGACAAGGTTAGTGTTTCTATAGGTATTCAAGGTAGAAAGTGATCTCATGGAAAACACAAATGGGTAAAGTGTTTCAAGTATCTAAGGTAGGAAGTGCTCCTAAAAAGACATAAGTAGGTTAATTTATGCACTAAGTGGTGCAAATTAAAAAAGTGACAACATGGCAATGTTATCATTATAATCAAAAGACTAAGCAAAAAGTGTTACAAAATGCATGTTAAATAGGCCAAAATGAACCAACGAGAAGGTGATGAGGTGGTCAGGGTGGTTGAAGAAGGTAGTCTCAAAAGGTGGGTAAAATTGGATTGGTTTTACTAAATGGGGACCACCTAACTATCAATGGTCAAGGTCTCCAAGGGTGATTGTCAATGGTCATCCTAACCATTGACACTTAGGGTACAAACCCTAAAAATCCATGGGGTAAAAGTGAATGTGAATTTATGTTTACTCATTTATTTTTTATTTTCATTGAATTTTATCTTTAGGTGATTTGGGTGTTGAGTGGTGAAGGTTTTAGCTATGGGTGAGATTGAATGTTGAGGTGGAGAGTTGACCTAATAAACTAGTGAGGATTCATGGAGCATGTGAGCATAGATGAGGATGAGCAAGCCTAGGGGTGAATCCATGGTGGTGGTCAAAAAATGAGGTAGGGATGTTTTGATTTTCATAGGTTAGCTTTGAATTTAAATTTATTTATAATAAGGGTAGGTTAGAATTTTTGGTATTGGACTGGTTTTTCCTATAGTTGGAACTTAGGGTCGCATATTTCCAAATTCCACCATAATCAATCAATTCAATGCTACAATGACTAGAATAGTGTAACAATGCATTCCAATCTACAACTACTAGAACAATATAACACTAACAATGCATTCAATACTAAAACTACTAGAACAATATAATTCCATAGAATATTTACTCTATAATAGGCTATGTTTCAACTATTACAACTACTACAATATTCAAATACTACAACTATAAGAAATATTTTTCCTATAGTTGGGTTTGCATATTTCCAAATTCAGGTAGGTTTCTGGCCTTTTTGGGCAAATTTCAAGAAAAAAGTGAAATTAATAGGATGGGTAGGTGGAATAAGGTGTTTAAATAACTAGGGTATCTTATTTTTGTTTTTTATATTATGTTTTGGTAGTTTATTGGTATGATAGGGTTTGGGCAATCTAGCCTTGAAACATCCAAGTGACCATCAATGGTTAGGCTTGATTGTTGATGGTTGACATCCATATGAAAATGGGTGCCTAACCATCGGTGGTCACCATGACTATTAGTGGTCACCTATTAAATTCTTTTTTAACAAATCTTAAAAACATTTGAAGGAAAAAATGGGTTAGGAAGGATGGATAGGTAGACCGTGTAGGTATAGAGGTTATATTTGGTAGGTACATGGTAAATAGGTATAAGAGGTTAGAAAAATAGGTCAAGAAATTTAAAGGGTAATGTAAGATAGGATAGGTGTTATCAGTTTAAGTGACTAAACTATGTTTTAAATTTTTGTAGGCTAGGGAGTATATTCAAATGCATGATTGAGTGATATGTATCTTAACAAAGATATAGTTGGGGATAAATATAGCCAACTAGGCCCACATGGAGGATGTGGGGTTAGGATCGATGAGGCACTATCAACATGTGCCTCAAGATGTGTCCATGGTTATAGCATTCATCAAGAGATGAGATATTAATATGAAAACCTTCATATTAACAACTTGATAGATGACCATCTTGCTTGAGGATGTGCATATGATCATCCAAATTTCACTTCACAGTGATCCAATATACCACATAGAATGAGAGGAAAAGGATGATCACATTGAGATATTATATGGATACAAGAGTGATAAGGTCATATGACCTATTAAGAGATTTAGGTATACTGCATTGTATCAAAAGGCTCTAAATAAGAGGAGACTCATGACCATGCTTATGATTATTGTGACATGTTTTGGGCTTCCTGACTAGAGCAGTGGGAGATATTCTTATTTGTTATTGGGGGTTCTAGTTGAGCTATTACTAGGGTAGATGGTATTTTGTTGGGTACCTATTCTACTAGTACAAATCTATAGGGAGCATGGGGTTTTAGGTCCCATAAGAGGTATGGAATTAGTATCTACCTAGTTCTCATTGTTGGGCTTATAAGCATATTTAGGTGATGAGGCTAGTAGGGTTGTCATGGGTAGGTTTTACATATATTAACTTCCCCATTGGCTTCATGTGATGGAGGGATAATTATTTTGTATCAGGTTTAAGAGGTGGTGCTCATGATGTTGAGTGGTTTAAGGGTATACTGGGTGCACTTATGATAGGAGATATCACTAAGAGTTTGTACATCCAATTTCTAGTATGCCTAGTTATATGAGGTAGACACTCTCACTACAAATCTATAGATGGATACTTGGTAGGTGAGATGGGGTGGTGGATCTGATTCTATTTGACATGGTACATTGATATTTCAACCTAGTATAAGGTATCCAAAGTCTATTACCTAGGTATAGGAAAGAGGATTTAGAGATCTTATTATTAGAGGCACATCCTATGCCTACTTTGCTAGAGTATGAAGATCTACCAGCTAGAGCACTAAGAGATGATGTTGGTTTTATATATGGGTACATAGTATGGTATCACCCCATATATGTAGATGTAGACATTGGTAGAGATGATGGAGGTGTGAGGTTGATGGCAATAGATCTAACTAGTCATGATGGATAGGTAGGGGTAGGTTTAGCCACTACATAAGGATAGGTATCAGTATTGTAGGGGAAAGTGGCCATGTTTTAGGGCTAGATTATCACACTATAGGGTCAAATAATGACCTTACAAGGTTAGGTTGCTACTATCATAGGGGAGAGGGATCAGGTTAGGACCTCTATAGTCTTGGTGACCCAAGAGAGGGACTCTTTGAGGTAGAGAGTATCAATAACATAGGTAGTGACATCAATTTTTACCCCCACAACATGATACCTAGCTATGGTAGAGGAGCTACAGTATTACAAGGCTATGATTCTAACATAGTGTCTAGATGAGCCCTGATGTGGTGAGTATAGGGATAGACTGGTAGGTGGTGCTAGTGTTGTGATACCAAGGTAGTGGGAAGCATCTGTATATAGATACATAAGGATAGCTAGGAGATCAATAAGTATAACATGTGAGCAAGCACTAGGATTTAGTAGTGCTCTAAGAGGTAATGGTACTGCCAGGGCATAGATATAGATAGAGTATGACAATTCATATATAATTTTGATTCAAGCTTTTGAACCAATGTAGTGAGATGTACATTTTTGAAATAGAGTCATGTATATCTAATTTTTAGACATTATTATGCAATTTGGACTCATGAGTTATACATATTATCATTATTTATGCTCATGTTTAGGGTTTATGGTTTATGGCTTGATATTGTTGTTTAATGCTTATGATGTGATGTTTATATTTGATCATGGAGTATTTTTATGTTATAATTGACCTACTAGACACTAATCAAGGCTTGATAGGCATGAGATGGCTTTGATTTATGGTTATGCTTAGGACATGCTAAATTGAAATGAGTATATACTACACTAGTTTAGACTTTAGAAATATGATGAAAAATGGTGGATTATTTAAATGCCCATGAATTTCATTAAGGTTATGGTTATGCTGATAGTTATGATTAATATGGCTATGAATGTTGTTAATGTTTTTAGGATAAAACACCTAGGATATACTAATTAATAACACTAGATATAAGAAGAAAGAATCTAATAAAGAGACAAATGCCATAATGAAAATATCAATTAGTCATGATAGGATGAGAAGAGGGCACAATGCCTTTTCATTTACAAGGAATAAAACAAATCCAAAGTTGGATTAACCTAATAAACATGAGTTATTTGAATGCTTCACATGAACATTCATTAGTTGTTTAAAAAGGTTTCTTGACCACATATTGTCGAGTAAGCTCAAGAATACCTTACATATAGTGTAAATGGGATATGGGTGAAAATGGGGCCTTCTTGTGAGACTATCATGCCTCTTTTGTAGGTGTCCAAAAAACTAGGATAAACAATCCTATGTCAAAAATGTGTAGACTAATCGATGCAAGAAGTCTACTTGAAAAATATGATTATATCTTCCACCTTAGTATGTTTCTTGAGAGATAATTGTGGCCTTCAAAATTAGTTTTCTTTTGCTATGATTTTGATAATGGGTCTTTTATTGATTTTTGTATATGGGAAGCTGATCAATGTAAGAAACTTCTATGAAATTATTGTGATTTTGACAAAATTATTTACTCAACCATCCTTCAATGGAATGGTTTAAGTTTATTAGCTTTGTTTATTTCTTTTTGATATTTGTCCTTCAAGGGAATAATCCACCTTATGGTTGTCAATTTCAAATAAATTTTTGATAACTGTCCTTCAAGGGTGTGATCTATGAATGCTAGGAATGACCCATGATTGTTAGTGATAGGAATGTTGTTATTTTTATTTGATTATTCTTGACATAGAATTTCTTAGGCTAGATTAGTGGTTCACCTTTATGAAGGCAAAACTAGAATCACAAGAATGTTGGGTAGGTATGAAGAGGTTTAGGTGATAACAATCATGGGAATCCATCTTATAAATGGGTGGAAATTACCATGGGAACAATGCCATGGGTAGAGTCATGATAACCATTATTTAAGATAAGGATATGTTAGTGACACATCATCACATTATTTTGTTTTAATCAGTTGCCCCTAAAATAAGGAGATGGGATATAGGTAGATAACAAGGGATGAGTTTAAGTTAGATAAAATTTGAGTTAGATCCTTCTTAAAAAAATAATGGATGTAGATGTGAATCATTGAGTGGATTATGTTTTTAGTGGCCTTCGAGAGAAGACAACAAATAAGCTCCCAATTCATACTTTTGGTTTATGATATAGGGTCCAAGACAATTGAAAGCAAACTTGCCCCACTTGTTTTTCTCCATATTAGTCACATATTGATTTTCCTTTAGGATGAGATCTCTGATATTGAATTCTTTCACTTTAAGGTGTTTGTTGTAGGCACACTTGTCACACTCTTGATAGACATGGAAATGGGTAAGGGCTGATAAATGATGCTCATCGAGTAGCTCAATTTGGGCTAAATTGTGCTAATAATAATCATCCTTAGAAACAAGATCTTGTAAATATATGTGAAGAGATGGGATTTGGACTTCAAGAGTAAATATGGCCTCTAATCCAAATATAAGATAAAATTTGGTAGCACCCATAGGGTTTCTAATTCTAGTATGATACATCCACAAGGTGAAGGGGATGTGCAAATGTTAATCCTAACTAGATGCATTGACCATTTTAGTTAGCATATTTTTAAGATTTTTGTTAGAGGATTCTACCTATACTTTTCCTTAAGAGTGATAGGGTGAGCATAAGATTAAATTAGTTTAAAATGCATCACATAGACCCTATACTTGCTTATTATTAAAGTATTTACCATTATCGGTGATAATCTTATGAGGAACATTGAAGTGACAGATAATATGATGGTTGATAAAGTCGATAATATTTTTCACTTTGGTTGAGACTAGAAGAATGGCCCCTACCCACTTGGTAAAATATTTAGTCATGGTGATGATATAATTGTGCCACTGTGATTAATTTCACTGATGAGGTCCAAAATCCATTGTGAAAAGGGCTAAAAATCAGTAGAAACATGAAGACTATGGCTAGGTGGATGATGGAAATTAGCATGTTGTTGACACTTGACATACTTTTTAATGTAATCACATTAATATTAGTTAAGTTTAGGCCAATAATAGTCTAGGTGAAGTATGCTCTTAGCTACGGTGAGGCCATTAAATTGTCCTTCACAATGTGTCCTCCACATATTCCATCATGCATTTCCTTGATAGTATGAGAGGCTTCATGACTAGATAAGAAATAGGAGAAGATGCCATCAAAGCCATTTTTATATAAAATGCATCCCATAATTGTATAGCATGAGGAACTTTGAATAAATTATCTTCAAGCATTCCTTGAGAGGCTAAAAGAAACTATGCCAAGGTTAAGATAGTCAAAGGTTTATCGATACCAAAGGCTAAGTTAGGTCTCCTGTACATTTAAAATGGTGGGAGAATCAGGTTTAACATAGGAAGGTTGGGTAAGCCTATGGAAAATGATATATAACTTAGAGTTTCAGGGTACATATGGGATTTTCAAAGCAAGGGAAGCCATGGTGTTGATAAAATTATTGGTAGATCATAGGGTTGGTTGGATATGGTAGTGTTCAAATGATGCTAGTATTTTATCAACTAGTTATTTGTACTATTTTAGAATATCATTTTTACACTAGTAGGATCCATTAATTTGATTGATTACAAGTTGGGAGTCACCAAATATATTGATGATTTTGACTCCTAGGGATAAGGTAGTATGAAGGACTATTACTAGGGCTTTGTACTTAGCCATGTTGTTGGTAAATTCAAAATAAAGTTTGAAGGACAAATATTGAAGTTCACTATGAAGGGGGATAAGGATGATACCTACTCCCCCACCATGATAACACTTTGATCCTTTAAATAACATGGTGAACTAATAGGTAAAGTCTATCTGAGAAAGGGTCGTGATGGACTCATTAGGGAACTCAAGAGGAAGAGGTTGGTTGTCTGCTAAAGGTGCTTTGGCTAACTAGTCAACAATGACTTGCCCTTTGATTGACTTCTGATAAAGGAACTCAAGATCAAACCTAGCTAAGAGCATGAGCTACTTTTCCATATGCTAGTTTTGGTATGGATTAGAGAGCATGTACTTGAGCAATTTAGTGTTGGTAATGACATAAGTTTTATGGTTAAGAAGGTAATGGTGAAGTTTGGTAGCCAAAAAAACTAAAGCTAATAAAATTTTCTTAGTATGGGTATATCATGTCTTATATTCTACAAATGTGTAGCTAATGTACTATACAACTTAATCTTTATGTTTTTCATCTTAGTGAGCTAGCATTACCCCTAGGGAATGGTCAGTAGCAGAGATATAAAGGTATAAATGTTGGTCATCATTAGGAGGGGTAAGGATAGGGTGAGACAAAAGGTACCTTTTGATTAATTTAAACACCTTTTGACAATGGTTATTCCACTTGAAAGAGACATCCTTTTTTAGTAGGTGGTGGAAAGGTTGGCACTAGTCTGAAAGTTGGGAAATGAGATGAAAAATGGATTGAATCTTCCACTACAAGCTATGAAGTTACTTAAGGGTGGCTAGAGGAAGCATGTATAGGATTGCTTCAATTTTGGTGGGATCAACTTTGATTCCATGAAAGGAGATAAAAAAACCAATAAGCTTTCCTGATAAGACCATAAAAATGCACTTATTATGGCTAAGGTGGACTTGGTAATGGATGAGCTATTCAAAGATGATCTTAAGAATAACCAAGTGATCCTTTCAATGTTTGGATTTTTTGAGAAGGTCATCCACATAGTCTTTGACAATCCTATGGATGAGGTCATGGATGATATACATCATGGCACATTGGTAGGCTAGACCAGTGTTCTTTAACCTAAAGTCATGACTCCATAGTAGAAGGTTCCTCATGGGGTGGTAAAGGTAGTTTTATGTTAATATTTAGGATCAATTAAGATCTAATTATAACTTGAGAACCTGTCCATGAGAGATAAAATCTCATGGCAAGTTATAAGATCAATAATTTGGTTGATGCTTGGTAGAAAAAATTCATCCTTAGGGCAAGCAAGGTTTAGGTCATGAAATTTCACAAAAATATGTAGTCCCCCTATGGATTTGGTGATAGGTATAACATTTGAGACCCATTGGGGTAATCAATGGGTTAAATAAAATTGACAGATAGACTATGCTCAAGCTCTTCTTTTATGAGAATGAAAATTCAAGGGTGCATGCATCAAAGCTTTTGATTGATAGTTTTGGCATCATAGTGAGTGACTATGTTATGGGTGGTAATAGTGGCGTCAATTTCAAGCATGTCACTATAAGACCAAGCAAAGGCTATCCTATGTTCTTAGAAGGAAATAAGGGAAGTCTCAAAGTTCCTCAACATTCAATTAAATGTCAATTTTGATAATACAAGGGTTATATAAAGTGCCCAAGTTGATATCTATGGTGGATTCATTCAACATGGTCATGGTCTTAAGAGGAAGGGATTTATGGATTAAGGAGTCTAGGCCACCAAAGTAGGTGAGGATCGAATCATCATCCTAACACTATAAAATGTTATTGGTATGAGATTCATCTCCTATCATCATAAGATGGATCAAAGGGATAGTTATTATCTCCCCCTCATTCTAACAAGGGTCCAAGGATGATCATGTCAATCAAAAAAATTTAGGTGGGATGATCTTATCATCCTCACATGCAAGTCGAGGCACTAGCAAGGAAGGGGTATCCTCCTCAATAATGGTGATAGTAGGTGGTTTAGGACACTTCTTATTAGGTAAGGTAAAACCTAATCCATGATTCTCATGTAGATTATTGGTTTTTATGGTGACCAATTCATGTGGGCCATGATCATACCTCCCTACACTAAAGCCTTTCCAAGCACACTGATGGAGGTATGTATTAGCAAAGATTGGATTATCTAGGTAAGAGAAATTGGTAGCAAATGGTCAAGGAGGAAAATATGTGGTAGAATTACCATAGGATTTTTTTAGTCCCCCATAGACAAAATGGGCCTAATGATGTGGAGGTCCAAAGGGAAAAATAGTCCCAACATTGGGGTCATATCCTTGTTAGTTAGTAAGATGCCCATAGTTTGAGGAGTAGGGAAAGTTTCAATGGATAAAAAGTGATACTCCCTTATCAAAATGCGATGGAACATTGATTATAAATGGGTAGAGGAACTTGTCGATGCCTCATCAGTAAAAAGGGCTATGATATTTTCTTTGGTGGTTGAAGGTTGGGTTTTAGCTACTAAGGGTGTGTTGGATGGGGGTATGAAGACATCATTAGGGTGATAGGTCATATTACATGTTGAGAAAAAACTTGGGTCAACTTGGATGGTGATGACCTATCCTTCATGCTCAAAATTAATGTAATGGTGAAGGGTAGAGGGAATACAACCCATGAAGTGAATCTAAGGTTATCCTAACAAGACATTGTATAAGAATTAACCTTCTACAACATAGAAAAGTTTAGGAAGCATGCACGGTCCTAAATGGATATGAAGGATGATAGTTCCCAAGGTAGTATCCATGGTATCATTGAAGGAATCAAGGATGGTTGAAGATTTAGACATGACATTGTATGGAAAGTTGAGTTGGTTTTAGGCATAAGAGAATATGACGTTAATTTTAGCTCCCCCATCAATCATGACCCATTTGATATAGGTTTGGTTGATGTAATTAGTGATAGATAGAGGGTGATCTAGGTCCTTAAGATGGATGGAAGGTATTTATAAATCCTTAAAGGTAACAAGGTTAGAAATTTGAAGGGCACCAATAAAGGTTGCTAGTGGTTAGGGGTCTTTGGGTTATAACTCAATGGATTGTAAAGCCTCTATTAGCACTTGGTAGTAATGGGGGGAAGTATAGATAAACTCATATAATATTATATTTATTGAGCTTAAGTGAATTTGATTGAGGATAACTCTCTTGATAGATTCTAAGGGATTAGATTGGGAGGCACCTAAGATAGAAACCTTGGGTTTATTCAATGATGAATATGATTGGGTATAGGTTGTTTGGGAGTTTAAAGAGGGGTATGTATAAAGAATAGACACCTTATCCTTCCCTTTATCCTTATACTATGATCTCATGACCATGTTGATAGTATAGATAGAAGGAAAGCTTGGGGTAGTAAACTATTCAGACTCATCTTCACTCTTAGGTGAGAGTGAAAGAGTAGGTAAGTGTTGGGTAGGTATGGTTGGTGGTTAGATTGATATGGGGACCATAATAGGTTCATATTCTAATAGATCATCCTCATCATAAAGCTAGTGGATAATGATTTGGAGAGCCTTATAGTTTTCTATGTCATGGCCAGGTTTCCTATGATACAAACACATGTGGTGGTCATTGTACCAGATAGGTTTAGAAGCAAGAGGGTCAAAGTGTATGATGGGAGGTAAGTATAAACAATAATTCTATAATAGCCTAAACAAAATAGTCATGTAGGACTCAATTAAAGGTGGTAAGGGTGCAATGGTATTTTCCTTGATGGTTGAAGTAAGAGGTTTTTTAGAGATAGGTTTGGTGGTAGGAGTTTTAGATAGGTGGTGTGCTTGGTCAATGGCCTTAGTGTAGGAAATAAGGATGATGAACTATAGGTTAAAGTTTAAAAGATAGGTAGCTTAGGTATTATTGGCATATCAAAAAGAGGTGAATCAAAGAGCAATTATGAAGGTGTAACCAAAATAGGTGGTGGGGTTTTGGTAGAGGCATTTGTCTTCCTTATCAAGGTAGAAGTATGAGGCCCTAGAATGGAGGGTAAGGTTGAGGGAGTAAAAATTTAGGCCTTATATCCTTTGAGTGGTTTTACCTGTTTAATTTCTTTGATTTGCCATTTGGTTGTAGGGTTTAGTAAGGCAAGCTCCACCTTCACTAAGGGGTGACTAAGGTTTGGTATGGGGAAGGTGCCAATATTCTTGATTGGTTTGGTTAGTTTGGATTGGGAAGGTGTTTTTGTTGCTTTGGGTTTAAGTGTCTCAAATGTTTGAGGGATTGTTGGATTGGTAAAATTTATTATTGGTTTGGTTGGTAGGGTAAAAGTTTGGATGGTAGAAGTGGTGGGTTGGTCTACTGAAGGCATAGTTGGAGGTTATTTTTTGGTGATATAAGGTAACCCTAATTTTTACTAGAAGGTGATTAGATCTATTTCAAGTTTGGAGATAAACTCCAATTTTTACACTAGCCTAGAGAATGATTTGTAGGTTGGTTTGATTTCCTAAATAGTTAACTTAAAAGATAATCCCCTAGGTGGAGACATGGGTGGTAACCTCATAGTCTTCCTTAATCAAAGGATGCAAGGTTTATATAGGTAGTTCATCTATGGGAAGAGTAGACATGGGGATTTTCTCCTTGGGAATTATTTGTGAAGGGGGAGTAGGTTGTTCAGTAGTTAAAGTTTAAGGTGAGGTGGTAATGATTGGTTATTTTGGTATATTGACTAAAAGATAGGTTAAGGACTCCACTACCTAAATAATTGAATGGATAGATGATGATATTTCCTTGGTTTGATTATTTTAAGGGAGGGAAGGTAAGTCAACTATCTCAATAGCTGGAGGAAGTTGAGGATCAAAAGAATGGATACTAGGTGGTTCGGTAATGAGTGCATCAAAGATCATGTTAAATATCTAGGTATCATGAGAACACCCAATGTTATTTCTCTCATTCTTGGTAGGATCATGATTTGGAAAAGGTTTCTTAACTATGTTAAAGGATTGGTTTGATGGTGCATTGGGGTTATCTAATGCAAGCTCCCGTTTGTCAATGAGGGATTAGATAAGGCTCTTGAAGGTGTTGCACCTACTAACATCATGTCTTATTACTCGATGAAAGGAACATAGATCACTCTCATTGAAATATCTATGTGAAAGATTGGAGGCATCAAACTAATAAATAGGTTTGATAGGAGGAAGTTAAATGATGTTGGATTTCAATAACTTCTCCAAGATAGATGCATAGTATTTTCCAAGTGGAGTGAATTGCTTTTGGTTGTTCTAGTTTTGGTTTTTTAGGTTTTGATTTAAAGAAATAGAGGAATTATATTGGTTGATAGAATGTGTAGGAATTTCTTTAAGGAGTATCACATTTTCTATTCCCTTACTCTTGGTGTTGGTATTGGACTAGTTGCTTGACTTGGAGGAGGAGGCCTCATTGGTTTTATAAGTTGAATTCTTATTTTTCAATTTTATCTTACCTTCATCAATGGCTTAGTTAAATGCCATGTTAAAAGATTCATTGAAAGTTTAGAAGCTTTGGACATGTAGTTTAGAAGAGATATGTTTGGTACATGCTTGAGCAAAGAGATCTATGAGTTTGGGTTGAGGTAAGGAAAAGGAAATTTGGTTAATAAAGATCCTCTAATGAGCCAAAAAATTAGTAATGGATTCATCTTAAAACTAACAAATATAGTAGAGTTTGGTGAGATAAATTTTCTTGGAGATATGGATCAAAAAGTGGTCCAAGAAGGTTTGATCTAGTTGGGTGAAAGAGGAAAGGGAGTGCTTAGGTATGTCACTATACCAATCCAATGTCAGACCAGATAGAGACAAGGGGAAGGTGTGGAGAAGAAGGGCATCATCATAGGTGATGAGATAAAAAGTATGCATAAATTCCATAAGGTTATTTTGGGGATCCTCCTTAATTTGAAATTAGAGAACCTAGGAAGTTCCCATTGGGGAGGATATGGACTGATAGGTACAGATGGATAGATGGGCTCATTAAAAATTTGGTCATACAATAAGATGTTTTAAGCACCCAAAATGTATTATTATAAGGTTGTCATCTTATCCATAAACATCTTCATTAGGTTTTCTTTGGGTTGTGCACCCAAAGGGTTATAAGATGCATACTATTTGGATGGTTAGGAGACATATTGATAGTTTGGAGGCTACTATATATTGTTAAGTGGATGTCATTGGTTGGGTGTAAGATACATAAGGTAGGTAGATGTAGGATTTTGGGTAATGGGTACATGCCCTTATAGATTAGGTATGTATCCAAAGGTTAGTCTAAGGGGTGATTGATGGAAGGGTGGTGACCCATGTACTAATCAGTGCCAAGGTAGTGGGTATGGACACCATAAGGATTTGAATCAAAGTAGTGGTGTATGGATTTGGGGTAGATAAAGGAAGGTTGGTAGTGATATAAGTAGGCATTTGTATTGTAGAAGAGTGGTTGGTAGGATTGGAAGGTATAAGGGAAGTGGTAGTTTGGGTTAGTTGGTTTTCTATGGTAGTCTTGAAGGGGTTTTTTGGTTAATGAGGAAGCTTGGGTATTCAATGGTTTGTTAGTAACCATGGAAAAATAAGTACCCCCCATTAGGTAGAGAGGCACACCATAAGGTTGATCTATAGTCATATTTGAAGCTAGGATATGGTAAGATGTGGTTATAAGATAATATTGCAAGACTAAAGGATTATTGTCTAGGAAAGTGGAAAAATCCACATCTCCTTGACAAACCTCCTAAGGAAAGGTAGGACTTCTTAAGGGGTGAAAAGAATTTATTGTCTCAAAAATGTAGTCCATGGATGAAGAGGTAAACAAGGTAGGTTGTCTTGGTAATGGTTTTTTCTCCACAAAGTCTCTTTGTTGCCGGTGAGTGAGAACCATATGGGATAGGGGAGATAGAAATCATAACCAACATTACTACTCAAATAAAGATAAGATAATAAAATGGTTAAAGATATCAAATCACACTATAAAAGATATCATAAGCTCTAGAGTTTTAATTAATCTCACTTTTGGCTTATGCCTTAAGAATTTATATGACTAAAATTGGTTTGTAAAGTGGGCATTAGAGAAGAAATCTAAGGTTAGTTTTAGGTTATGTTTAGGCACTCAAAAATAATCTATATTGGAATCAATAGATGGATTGGTATTGGGGTCTACCCCCTTAATTCACACACCACATCAATAAGGGTGTCAAGTGCTTAGCTAATATACATTGATATCTAGAGATTATACTCAACCAGAGAGATAAGATGGTTCTACCATGGGTAATGACCTCTAAGAGGGATTTTTGGGAAAGGGTAAGGTTACAGTTAGGTAATGATATCCTATTTAGGACTTATATCAAGTTTTTTTTATGTCTAATTGGTGAAAATTATTTGATTTGGTGTGTGAAACAAAGAGTGAAGCTATGATAGATTACTTTGATTTTAAGTTATGTTATGTGACCTAAACTTTCAAGCAGTCGATGTATGCACTTAATTTTAAGCCCAAGAGAAACTTTTGATTTCATTAATGAGCATAGAATAGAGAGAGAATGCAATCAAACAAGAACCCAAGTAAAGACACAAGGGTCCCATCAAGTGTGTTAGAATGTTTCAGTGAATTTTTGCTTATATTTTGAAAAGGAAAATAAGAAACTAAGTATATAATTGAAAAACCTATTTGAATGTGCACACATGGAATCAAAATATTATGGAGAGATCCTCTTTGGCTTGGGATGATGACCTATAGATAAGAAAGCACTAAGTCAAACTTGTTTTTTAGATATCTAGTTGAGTGGATTACCTAGAAATAGCTAGATCTCAGAAGTAAGAGCTTCCTCAAGGGTTGTAAATCCACACATTTTTAAATAATTAAGTCTATAAAACAAAAAGGAAAGTACTTGTATCAATAATCAAAAGGTATTGAAATTGAGAATAAGGATGATTTCTTATAAAATAGACTATAAATGATAAAATTAATGATAAAATAAGTAATACTAATACTAGGGGGTTGGGGTATGCTTCAAAAAATTAGATAGGTGTCTATGAATAGGAAGGAACATAGAAAATTAAGTTTGATTGGGTGTAGGTAGGTGAAATTAACTTGCTATTTTTCACTACTATAGTGACTATCAATGGTTGGGCTAACCATCAATGGTTAAGGTGACCATCAGTGGTCAAGGTAACCATTAGTAGTTAGAGAGACAAACAATAGTTGGATAGGCCATTTATGTTTGAGAAAATCATTGATGGTTACTGTGTATGGATCTGGGTTGGTAAAACACTGATTGATGAGATCCAAGAGATGGATTCCAAGAGATCGGTAAGACTTGGGTTAATTGTAAAATGAAAATAAATTAAAAAAATATTTAAAAATAAGTACTTATCTTACCATAAGTTAATCAAGTGGATAGTTGAGGTAGTTAACCTATTTCTAAAATCTAGCTAGATTCTTATAGAGTAATGATACCTAAGAACTTGGTGGAGAGGTGGCATAAAATTGACTCTTTGATATGGTAGCTAGTTTTCTAGATTATTGATAATTATTAACCTATAAAAAATAAAATCTTAGATGCATAAGCTCTTTATAATGATTGTAGATGGATTCATCACCTCCTAACTCCCCTCTTCTTATAGGCATAAAAAAGTGTTGGAAGTGAAGGTTCAACTGGGCTATATAATTATAACTCATCCATTTAATGGTTTGCACATGGATTTAGACAATATTATATTTAGCAAAGAAAAATGGGTAGTTTTCATGTTCTTTGTTAAGGAGGTGGATCCTAATTACCAATGATTAGGATGACCATTGGTGGTGAATCTAACTATTGATGATTAAGGGTGAAAAGTAAAAATGGGTAAAAGGTTAAGTTGAGTTAGTTTAACCAAATTGACTATGGGTAAGCTCTATTAGGGGTTAGAAGGTTAAATTTCTCCCAATAGGGTCCTAATGTAGTCAATGGGTACTTAGACACTCAAAATCATGATGTGTAAATTTCCTACCATAGTGACCATCGACAGTGAGGGTGACCATTGATGGTTAAGGTGACTATTGGTGATTAGGTGACTATTAGTGATTGGAGGTGACTATTGACATTCAAGGTTACCATCTATGGCTATTTTGTGTAATGATAATGTTTTAAAAAGAGCCTATAGAATGGGTAAATAAGTATGATAGAGGGCTGGGTAAGGTTAAGGGGTTAAAAGAGATGATGAATAAGGGTCTGATTTATGTAGAGACATCAAAAACTAAGTAAACAAAACTTAAAAACTAGAAATGTACTTAATTGGTTGTTTGATAGGTGGTAAGTTATCGTGGAGTAATTTTGGTAGAGTAATGGTACTTTTCATAAAGAATAATTTTGGTATAGGTTCGGGTTTATATCATGGTTGGTATGTTGTTAAAGGGAAAACCTACAAAGAAGTTATTAATATTGGTTGATAGCTTGATTGCTTGATTACTCGATGCTTAGATGAATGGATCCTATTTTCTATCTCTTACTCCTCTCTTTTATAGGTAAAATATATTGAGGTGTAAGTTATAAAAAGGGGAAACTCATTACACAAATTTAATTCTTGATGCATTAGATCACATCAAGAATTAAATTGTGATGTGTTTAGGTGAACACAGATTGAGTTTGAGTGGTTAAGTGGTGGGGACCTGACTATTAGTAGTCACGGTGATCATCAACAATCACTGTGACCATAAATAGTTGAGTGTCAAAGGTTAAATTAGTTAGAAATGGGTAGGTTACTGAGTTGGTTTAGCTAGTTAGCTAAATTGACTTAGGGTCATGGTCAGAGGTTAGGTAATGGTTTGATCTAGGGGTGTTTCAACATCTAGAACCATCATGTGTAGTTTTTAAGTATCTACATTATACCCCTTTTGTTATGTAGTTTATGTCAAAAATATATAAAACCAAAAATTTATTATAGGTAGAAGGTTTGGTGACCCTAAGTATGGGAAGAGATGTTCCCCCTTAAATTAGGAGTTGATAAAGTGAAACCAAATTAGGTTTAGGTTTGATAATCAATTTATGGTGAGGCACAAGGTTGTTGATAAAAAGGGTTGGGTATTTGGAGTGAAAATAAACACACAAAATATGATTAAGTGTGATAGTAAATAATCATTCATAGACTAATTTTCCATAGTTGGTAAAAATAAGATTAATTCTAGAAGGATTGGTGATGGGGTAATCGGGCCAAAGCATTAGGCATAGATGATCAGGTTATTCCTATCAAGTCTCTTAGATAGGGTCAATTTATTTTCTTAGGTATCTAAGGTATGAATTGATATTATCAAAAACAAAAATGGTTTGGTGTGGACTAGTTGGTGTAAATTCAAATTTTCATCATGGAAAAGTTGGTCAATGTAGTCAAAAGAACCAAGGCAAGGTCATCAAGAAATATGTGATAGGTTGGGATAAAATGGCCAACATCAAGATGGACATGGTTGGTATGGTAGGTGAAGAAGGTAATCTCCAAATGTGGGCACAAAGGTGCATAGGTGTTGATAGTGTGAAAAGTGAACATCCTGACTATTAGTGGTCAAGGGTCCTAAGATTGACCATCCATGATCACCCTAACCATCGACAGTCAGGGGAACCCTAAAAGCATGGAAGATAAAAAGTGAGAAAGGTAAGTCATTTTTAATTTTTAATTTTGTGACTTTATAACTCTTATGCGTACAGACATCCTTAGCATGTTGTGTGAGCATGATGATGAGGTAGTTTTTGATTGGTTGATTGGGGGTTATGTTGAGTTAACTAGTGTTTAACTGAGGATGTAGGGTGAATAGGGGCACAACTAGGAAATGGGACCCAGGATCCCTCCTTGATGATGGTCAAATAATGAGGTAGGGGATGCACTAAATTGTTATAATATATTTATTTTAGTTAAATTTATGATTGGTTTAGAGAGGGGTTGGGGGTTTTGACCTAGTTTTAGGTTGTAGGTTATTATTATGAAAATTTTATGGGTGAAAATTGAAATTGGGAGGGTAGGTAGGGTAGAAGTAGGGTAGAGGAAAGAATTAGGATAATTAGGTATGGAAAAGGAGTGGTTTGGGTAGGTTTTGTGGAGGTAAGGTTGGGGTTTTTTCCACTAATAGTCACACACGATGACCATCGGCAATCATACCTAAATCTCAATAGTCAAAGACCATAGGACAAATGGTTAGTCGACCTTCAGTAGTCATAGTGATCATCGATGGTTGACTAAGGGGTTAAGTTTTCTCCATAAAATGTTAAGGAAATATGTTAGTTTAAATGGTTTTATAATGCTAGGTGTAGTTTTGGTGGGCAGGTAGTTTTAGAAATGGGTTGATGAAGTTTGTATGGGATAAATAGGTGTTATTAGGTAAGATTAATGTGGGAAAAAAGAAGGTGAATGTTCATGGGTAGAGGAGTTTATAAATAAAACTAAGTGTGTTTTTTAACAAATTTTGTAGGCATGAGATTAGATCTAAATGTGGGATTAAGTTCCTTAAAATTTTGTGGATATCTATCATGGGATGACAGATGGTGACTAGGTACACATAAAAGAGGTCAGCTTTAGTGTGTTAATACACTTCCAACACATGCCATGATATGTGGTGATGATCATGGCCCTCATCAAAAGATGGGATCTAGCCATGAACACATTTCTCCTACTGATTAGTGAGATGATGATCTTGCCAGAGGATATACATAAGATCACATAACTACTCATTCAAGGGGAACTAATATTTCACATTAAGAGAGAGGAGAAGGATGAGTTGATAGAGTAGCTATATGGTGATGATCATATGTTCATGAGATGGCATGCTAGAGGATTTAGTTATAGGCCATTATATCAAAGGGCCAGAGATGATTGAAGGTTGATGACTATGGTGATGATGGTAATCTCATGTTTTGCATTTCTAGATTCAAGAAATGGGAAGTTTCCTTATCTACTACTAATATTTTTGGTGGAGATGTTACTAGGCTAGATAGCTTTTAGGTGGGTGCCTATTTTGTTGGTTCACATTTATAGGAAGCTATGGGGGTTCAAATGCCATAGGAGGTATGGCATTAGTGTGGGGTTTATGTTGCATTGTTGGGTCTATGATCACATCTATGTTTTGAGGCCAATGGGGCTGACATGGGAGGGATGTGCCTAGATGGACTTTAGGGTGGGATTTATGTGATGGAGGAGAGATTATGGCTCACAAGATGTAGAGGAGATGTGCAAGACATTGATTAGTTTTGAGGGGCATTGGAGGCCTTGGTGATTAGAGATGTGGTTTGGAGGTTGTATGTCAGCTTCTCAAGGTGGTCCCATTATACTCAACACATTTTGTCAATATAAAGCTACTAGTAGATTTTTGGGAGGAGAAAGAGTAAGAATGAGATCATCCATTTTAATATGGTTTATAGGTAGTTTGGCCTAGTATAGGGGATTTTGGTGCCATTCTCAAGGTATAGATAGGAGGGACATTGAGTTTTTACTTATAGAGCCATAACCAATGGATATGGTTCTTGATTAGGAGGAGTTACCCATCAGATTAGAGATTGACGATGTAGGTTTTTTTAATGGTGACATGGCATTGTATGAGGCCCTCTATGAAGCCATATAGTTTAGATGGGATGATGGGGGTAGGAAACCCATGGATGTGGGCCCAACTAGTTGGGGTCCATAAGTATAGGTAGAAGGAGGTGGCTTTGATGGATAGGTAGGAGTGGCACTAGCCACTGTGTAGGCATAGATCATAGATTTATAGGGGTAGGTGGCCAAATTATAAGGACAAATTATGGCATTAAAGGGTTAGGTGATGATCATGATAGGTGGAGGGACTAGGCTAACAATACACTAGCCTTGGTGACCTAGGAGAGGGACTCCCTACGACACTAGCAAGACCACCAGGTAGAATTCCCATGGCATGGTACATGGCCATAGCTGAGGAGTTAAATTATTATGAGGCCATAGTTCTGATACATTATCCATAGGAGCCTTGATGGGATGAGTATAGAGCTATCTTGGTAGGTTGTGCAGGTGTAGTGACTCTAAATTAGTGGGCTACTTTTGTGGGTGGATAGGTAGGTACCTCAGGGGGTAGACACTAGGTGGTAGCAATTTCCTAATGGTATAATTTAATTATATGATATGTATAGATATAAATGATTTTGATACCAACCTATGACCTGATGCAATAAGATGTATATTTCCTTTTGAGAAAGAGACGCACATTATTTATATGTACTATTTGATGTTGATGAGATATGATGT
This sequence comes from Torreya grandis, assembly GCA_037957365.1. Lineage (NCBI taxonomy): Eukaryota > Viridiplantae > Streptophyta > Pinopsida > Cupressales > Taxaceae > Torreya > Torreya grandis. Next base: position 471,243 of record JARHVA010007291.1, on the reverse strand, counting down.
ATATGATATGATGATGATATATAAATGTGATTTTATGGTTCATGGTTCATGGTTTTGATGTTCATATGTTTATTATAATTATGCTTAAGAGATTTAGAATCACTATATTAGGCATGTTATGATCTCAATGATGATTTGATGTTTTATTTTATATATGGCTATGGTGTTTTGATTTATGAATGTGATCATGGATATGTGATGTTATGGTGATGTGGTTTATGATTATGGTTATTGTTATATACATGGTTATGATTTTTATGGTTTTGTTATGATTTATAGTTATTTTTTTCATGATATCACATAAAGCAAGTTAGATAACAAAACTAGATGTGGGAAAAGAGATGCAAATCATGAGACACATGTCTAAAAGAGTACGTGAACCAATTAAGAGATGATAAGAAATAGGAATGATGCTTATTCATTGATAGAAGACAAAACAAAACCTAAAGTTATATTTGATTAAATAATATAAGCCTTTTTAATGCTTTTCATTAGCATATGTTGGTTGGTAAAAAGGTGTCTTTATCATGTCATGTTGAGTAAACTCTGAATCCCTTAATTTGTAGATGGTACAAAGGAGAGATAGGTGATAGGTGGTGTGAAGGGTAGTGTAACCTCTTGAGGGTTAGTTTGACCCTTCTATAGGTGACCTAGGAACCTTAATAGATAGTCCATGTCTTTAGTGTAAGGTGTAGACTGATCAATGTGGGAAGTTTATTGATGTTATTTATGAAAGCTTATTACAACTTTCTTGGGTTAGCTTGTTCTTAATTTGGATATGGGGTCTTTTTATTATTTGGTTTTGATACATTTGTGAATCTGATCGATGTGGGAAGTTTCAAATGATTTCTTTGACAAATTTGACTTAGCCATCCTTTAGGGGAGTGGTTTAAGTTTGGGTTTGTTTATTTTGGTAGTTGTCCTTCAAGGGAACAATCTATCTTTTTAATCAATTTATATTTTGGGTAGTTGTCTTTCAATGGAGTAGTTTTCTTGCTAGAGATATTTGAACCAAGTGATATTTTTGTATCCTAAATTATTTTGATGCTAGGTTAGACATAGACAAGTCTATATAGGCTTTAAGTTTTACCTTTTTCAAGATAAAACCTAGAGAATAATAAGGTTAATGATAGGTTAAAAAGGTGGTTTTGAGAGACAATGACCATAGGATTCTATTTTATTATGGATGAAAATTATCCATGAGAACCATGCCATAGGTAGAGACATAATACCCATATTTAGGATTAGGTTATGACTATGATGGTTAATCACATGGTTCTATGTTGTAATCAATTGTCCTCAAAGTGATGGGATGAGGGTGTGAGGAAGATGAAAATATCATAAATCAAGGGATGAACTTAAGTTAGACAAAAGGTGAGTATGATCCTTATTTTAATAAAATAAAGGACACATATGTGAAGCATTGATAGGATCAGGTTCTAGTTTGCATTCAAGAGAGGACACATGATAATATCTTAATCTATATTTTTGGGTTATGATGTAAGGTCCAAGCCAATTGAAAAAAAACTTACCTCACTTGATTTTATCCATATTAGTCACCTATTTATTTTCCTTCAGTATAAGGTCATTGATATTGAATTCTCTCTCCAAGTGCTTTTTATAGGCATGATTGATTTGCTCTTGATATAAATGAAGATGGTTAAGCGCAACTAGATGGTGCTTATCAAGTAGTTAAAGTTACAATAGATGCACTTGAACATAGTTTCTCTTATAAATGATGTATTTTAAGGATATGTAAAGATAAGGAATTTTAAATTTGAGAGGCAAGACCACCTCTACTCTAGAGAATAGGGAGAAAGGGGTAGCACCCATAGAGGTTCAAATGCTAGTGTGATAGGCCCACAAAGTCAAAGAGATGTGTAAGTTCCAATCTCAACCTAAAACATTAACCTTTTTGATTAATATATTATTGAGGATTTTGTTAGAGGATTCTACCTATCCATTTTATTATGGATGATAAGGTGAGGAGAAACATAACTTGATACCAAATGCAACACAAAGACCTTGGACTTTTATATTTTTGAAAGATATACCATTATCAGTGATAATATTATGGGGAACATTGAAATGATAAATGATATGATGATTGATGAAATCAATAATATTTTTATCTTTAGTCAACATCAAAGTAAAATCCTCCACCCACTTGGAAAAATACTCAGTGGTAGTGATGATGGAATGGTGCCACTATGAAGGAGGATTGATTTCTATAATGAGATCTAGTCCCCATTGTGAGAATAGCCAAATGTACTCAGATACTTAAAGGTCACAAGCCATTTCATGATGTAAATTGGCATGATATTGACATTTAACACACTTATTTACATAATCATGATAGTCTTGGTTAAGGGTGGTTAAATAGTAGCAAAGGTAAATGATATGTTTAATGGTAACTAGACCACTAAAGTGTCACCCACATATCCCATCATGCATTTAATTGATAGCATGGGAATATTCATGACTGTGAAGGCAACAAAGAAGGAGGATATTGAAACCACACTTGTAAAGGATTCCCCATAGTATTGTATAGTGAGAGGTACTCTGAACAGGGCTCTTTGGGTATTCCTAGAGAGGTTGGGAGGAATGATGTTGAGGTGGAGGTAGTCAAAGGTTTTCTCATACCAAATGTATAATGGGGATTTATCCACACTAAAAATGGTATGGAGTCTTGATTGGATGTAAGAGAGTGTGATAAAATGATGAATGGTGACAAAGAGATTAGAATTGGAAGGATATGATGGGATTTGGGAAGCAAGGGAATCCATTATGTCTATGAAATTATTGGTATATTATGGAACATATTAGATAAGTTAATGATAAAATGATGCTAAGATTACATATAATAGGTGTTTTTATTATTGTAAGACATCATTATTACATTAAAAAGATCCATTGACCCAGTTAACCACAAGTTAGGAATCACCAAAGGCACTGATAGTCTTAACTCCCAAGGTTAGAGTGGTTTAGAGACCCATTAATAGGGATTCATACTTATCCATATTATTTATACACTCAAAATTAAGATTGAAAGAAAGAATAAGAGGTTTAACATTGAGGGGAATTAGAATAAATCCAAAACCCCCACTATTTTGACACTTTGAGCCATCGAAGAACATGGTTATTTGGTAGGTGGCATCCTCTTGAGAAAGAGTCATAATGGAATATTTTGAAAATGCAAGAGGAAGTGGTTGGTTGTCTATAAAAGGATCTTTAGCCAATTGATCGATAATTAATTTCACTTTAATCAATTTTTTATATAGGAACTCCAAGTCAAACTGAGGTAGGAACCTGAGCCACTTATCCATACATCAATTTTGGTATGGTTTAGAGTGTATGTACTTGAGTGGGTTGGTATGGCTAATGATAAAGGTTTCTACATTGAGGAGGTAATGACAAAGTTTGGAATCCACAAAAACTATGGTGAGGCAAAGCTTTTTGGTGTGGGTGTAACAAGTCTCATAATCTATAAGTGTTTAACTTATATGGTAGACAACTTGCTCTTTGTTTTTTTCATCACGGTGAGTGAGCATTGCCCCTATGTAATAGTCAATGGTAGAGATATAAAGGTAGAAGGGTCAGTCATCCTTAGGAGGGGTAAGAATAGGTGGAGAAATAAGGTACTTTTTGATTAAATCAAAGGTTTTTTTATAGTCCTTACTCCACTTAAAAGATGTATCTTTTTTGTGAAGACGATGAAAGGGTTGACATTTATCTAATAATTGAGAGATGAAGTGATGGATGGATTAGAGATTTCCCTATAGACTAAAAAGTTACTTAAGGTGGGTTGGAGGTGGCATGTGAGGATTGATATGAATTTTTAAGGGTATAATTTTATTCCTTGAAAAGAGATGATATAACTAAGAAGCTCTCCAGATAGGACCCCAAAAACACATTTCTTAGGGTTGAGTGAGACATGGAAATGGATTAGGTATTTGAAGATAATTTTGAGAACTTATAAATGATCCTTGTAGGATTCGTATTTCCCAAAGATATAATCTATATATTCCTCTATGATTTTATGGGTGAGATCATGGAAGATATAGGTCATTACATGTTGGTAGGTAGCTATGGCATTCTTCAGACCCAATGGCATGACCTTATAGTAGAAGGTTCCCCATGGGTTGATGAAGGAAGTTTTATGCTAATCCTCAAGGAAAATTAATATTATATTATAAATTTAGAAACCTTCCATGAGAGATGAGATCTCATGATTAGATTTAAGATCAATAAGTTATTCAATGCTAGGCAAAAAGAAGTCATCCTTTGGACAAGGTTGAGGTCCCAAAAGTCAACACAAAGGTGAAGTCCCCCTATGGGCTTGGTGATGGAAATGATGTTATAAACCCATTGGGAATAGTCAGTTGGTTTAATTAATTTGATAGATAAAAGGTGCTAAAGCTCTTATTTGACTAGAAGGGTGATATGAGGGTGCATCTTGCAAAGATTTTGCCTAACTAACTTCACATCAAGATGGATGATGATGAGGATGGATGGATGATGATGGTGATGATGATGAAGGATCAATTTTGGCCATATCCTGATAAGAATAAACAAGTGTCATGCTTTGATCATGAAGGAAGGGTAATCCTATCACTCTAAGGAGTGTAAGGATTGACCAATTTTTATAATGTAATGGTTATCCTAAGTACCTAAGTTGACATAAATAGTGGATTCATTCCACATGGTCTAGTTCTCAAGAGGAATGGATTTATGGATAGAATAATCCCTTGCACCAATATAGGTTAGAATGGAATCATCATTTTGATGTTGGATGGTGTGGATGGTAGGAGAACTATTTTCTACCATTTCAAGATGAATCAGAAGAAAGGTTTTAGTTTGGCCATCCTTTTGATAGGCTAGGGGCCAAAAATAATAGTATTGACTAAAAAAAAGTTAAAAGGGATGGTTTTGAAATCCTTAGACTTTGAAAGAGATGGGGTTGGTGGGGATGGAATACCTTCTTCAATGGTGGTTATGGGTTTGGGTGAGTTAGTGGGTTTTCTGGTAGGATGAACCCAAGCCAGATAGTTCATGAGGTTTTTAGGTTTTGATCAGAGGTAACTCATAAGGTCTATGTTCATAGTGATCAAGGCCAAATTCCTCTTAGAAACACCTATGAAGGTATAATTTGGAAAATTTTAGTTTGTCCAAATAGGAAAAATTAAAATTAAATAGTCAAGTAGAAGAGGTAGTGGAGGAAGCAAGAAGTAGATGATCAAGTTCCCCATAGATGAAGTTGGTTTAGTGGTTGAGAAGCCTAAAAGGAATGATGGTCCCAATATTAGGATCATAACTAGGAACATGGTCAAGGTTCCCATACTCTTGAGGAGTAGGAAAGGCATCCAAGGCTAAAAGATGATACTCTCTTAGTGAGAGATGATGAAAAATAGGTTCCAAGGGGTCCTCTATGGGGATTTGAGAAGAAGGGATAGATAAGTTAGTTAAAACTTCATCGATGGTAAGGGTGGAGTTATTATGGGTTGGTGGTGAGGTGGATGACTGAGGAATAAGAATGTCATTGGGTTGATATGTCATGTTGCAAGATGTAAAATGACTTGGGTTATCTTGTATGGTAACAACCTAACCTTCATGTTCCAACTTGAAACATCAATACAAGGTGGATGGGACATAACTCATGGTATATATCCAAGGGCATCCAAGTAAAACATTGTATTAAAACTCACATTATATAATTTATAAGATATTTGGAAGTGTGAGAGGTCCCAAGAAGATGTGTATGATGATTATTCCCAAGGTTGTGCCTATAGTTTCATTAAAGGAATGGAGGATCATTGAGGTTTCCAACATGATATTCTTTGGTAGTTGGAGTTGGTCATAAGCATGAAAGGAGATAATATTAATACTAACTCCCCCATCAATCATCACCATTTTTATATGGGTTTGATTGATGTATGTAATGATGAAGAGGGGAGGATCAAGATCTTCGGGATGGATAAAAGGTATTTCTAAATCCTTGAAAATGAAAAAGGTGGAAAGTTGAAGAGTTTTGACAAAGGATACAAGGGGTTGAGGGTCTTTGGGTTAGACCTATATAGATTGCAAGGCCTCTATCAGTTCTTGGTGGTGGTAGGGTGAGGTGTTGATTAGTTTGTATAGGCTCATCTTCACCAGTGTCTGGTGAAGGTTTTAAAACTACTCATTGGATAGATTTAGATGGGTTAGAGGGAGAGGCACCCAAAATGGATATTTTAGGTTTTGGTGAAGGTAAAGGTGAAGGTGTTTAAGTTTAGTTGAAAGGTTGAGGAGTGGAAGGATATGTCTATGGAATGGACACTTTGGACTTTCCCTTATCCTTTTGTTGGGACCAAGATCGAGTAACCATATGGATAGCATGGATAAGGGGAGACATTGGGATAAAAGGTTGCTCCAGTTCATCCTCACTCTTGGATGAGAGTGTGGGAGTGAGAAAGTGTTGGATATGTTAATTTGGTGGTTGAATTGATGATGGGATCAAGAGAGGTTCATCCAATAATAGATCATCTTCATCCCATAAGTTATGGACAAGTGCTTGGAGAGCAATGTAGTTCCCTATGTCATTTATAGGTGTCTTATGGTATGAGAATATTAAACTATCATTGAACCAAGATGGTTTAGGAATTAAAGGGTCAAAGTGTTTGATAGGTGGTATTATTAGAGAATAAGTCTGTAACCAACTTTATAAAATGGTTGAATAAGATTCAAGCAAAGGTGTTAAGGGTGATGGGATTTTGTTTTTTGGGGTGGGATCCCTCTTATAAGTAGGCTTCATCATAGAAATTATGGGTGGTATAATGGTTTTGGTAGGTGGGCTTGATTTGGTTGTTTGGTGTTGGATGGTTTTGTGGTGGAAGTTTTAAAGGTGAAATATTTTGAGGTGGATGATTGAGATGATGAAGGTTTAGATATAGGTGGGTAGGTATAGTTAGATAGTTTGTCTAAAAATGATGGGGAGTTTGATATTTTAGAGGGGGTAGGTAAATGTATAATTAAAGGAGGAGGTTTGGTTTGGGTATATTTTAGAGGGTTCACCTTATTGATATATGTATTAGCTCCTAAGATGGAAGGATGGTGTCCAAAAACAAAAGGTAAGAAGGAAGGGGGTGGTACGGTTCTAGTTTTAGGTGGGAGTCTGGGTGGTTACACCTTCTTGGTTGGTTTGGTTAAGGTTTTCTTTTGTGGACTAGACGGGGTTAAGTCTAACTTCAAGTATTGGTGGACAAGGATAGGAGTAAGAAGTACCCCTAGGTTCTTGATATATTTGTTTAAAGAGGTGTAAGATGAGTTGATGACTTTAGATGGAAATGGTTTGGATGGTTCTCCCATGGTTTTGGAAGGAGAAGTGTTTGATGAAGGGATTGAGGTGATGATAGGTTTAATGGTGGATTAAAGTGAGTTTGAAGTTTCCTAATTTTTTTGAAAGGGGAGCCCAAGATAGTGTCAAAATTTGGCTCAATCCAAATCAGGTTGAGAAGAGAATTTGAAGTTTTGGACAAGTCTAGAGAAGGGTTTGTAAACTAGTTTGGTTCCCTGGGTATCAGATTCAAATATTAGGCCCATAGATTGAGGTAAGGTGATGGTTTCTTTACCCTTTTCCTTGATTAAAGGCTTTAATATTTTGGATGATGCTTCCTCTATAGAAGGAGTAGATAAGGTGATCTCTCTTTATGGAATGGTTTCTAAAGAGAGAGTAGGTGATTTTATGATAAGGGAAAAAGGTGTAATGGAAATGGTTACCACTTTTGGTATTTCTATCAAATGAAAGGTGGGTAAGTATGATATCTCATCAAGTGAAGGAAAGGAGGTGATTACTTCCTTTGTTTGGGTATCTAAAGGAATGAAAGGTGATTCCACCACTTCAATAAGTGGAGTGGAGGAAGAGGTAGTTAAGAAAATGGTTTCCTCAATGATAGGTTCACTAATAATTACATTAACTATATGGAACTCACAAGCATGAGATGATTCCAGTTTGTTATCATCATGATTGGTAGAAGGGGCATGATTGGGAAATGGTTGTTGAAATATGTTGAGTGACTAATTTTGGGGTGAATTAGGATTATCCAATGTAATTTATCCTTTATAAATCAAGTTTTGGATAGTGGTTTTGAAGGTGTTACACCTACCAATGTCATGTCTAATGACATGTTGAAAATCACATAGATCATTCTCATTATACCAACTAGGGATAGGGTGAGAATCATAAATTTTTTGAGGAGGTTTGATGGGGGGAAGTTATATGATGTTGGATTTGATGAATTTATCCAAAATAGAAGCATATGACTCCCCAAGCAGAGTGTATTGTTTTGGGGTAGCCCAATTTTGATTTTGGGTTTGTTGATTGGAGGAGTTAGAGGAGTTGGTTTGGTTAGGTTGGTTAACAATAGGAGGTGGATTGGGTCTAAAGACAACCATGTTTGTGGATACCTTTGGTTTAGTGTTAGGGTAGTTAGATTGGTTAGTAATTTTAGATGGGGAAGGGTCATTGGGTTTGAATCTAGAGTTTTTGTTTCTTATTTTCAACTTCCCTTCATAGATGGCTTTGATTTCTAGTTTACATGCCATGGTGAAAGCCTCATCAAAAGTTATCAATTTTTTAACCTATAGAGTGGGATTGGTGTTTTTGTCAAAAACCTAAGAGAAAAGTTTAATCAACTTGGGTTGGGGCAAAGAGAAAGAAAGCTAGATGATAAGACCTCTCTATTGAGTTATGAAATTAGCAATTGGTTCATCATCAAATTACTTGATATAGTAGAGGTCAGTGATGGAGAAATTTGTAGACATATTCATCAAAAAGTGGTCTATAAAGGTTTGGGTGAGCTAGGAAAAGGAAAATATGGAGTGCTTACAGAGATCACTATACCAATATAATGCTAGTCCAAATAAAGACATAAGAAAGGTGTGGAGGAGAAGAGCATCATCATAGGTAGTTAAGTAACAAGAATCTCAAAACACTCTTAGGTGTTGTTGGGAGTCTTCCTTGCTTTGAAACTTAAAAAAATAGGGTAGTTCCAACTGAGGAGGGTAAGGTTGGATAGGGATGGATGGGAGAATAGGTTCATTATATATTTGGTCATATGATAAGAGGTTTTGAGCCCTAGAGATAGATGACTTGATGTTGGTCATTCTATCCATTAACATTTTGACCAAATATATTTGGGATTGGGGAGTTCCATAATTGTATGGTAAGTTTTGTTAAGGTTGGGTGGATGTAATGTATGGATAACTGGTAGAAGTTTGAGAAGATGCCACAGATAGGTATGTGGTCATTGAGGGTTGGGATGATGCCACATAAGGGTTAATAGGCATAAGAGGTTGGGTAGAAGATGGGGTTATATATCCTTGTAGATTAGGAACTTAGAATGGTTAGGGTATCATAGGTATTTGTAGAGGAGTTGATATGGGTTTTTTCAGAAGTATGATCAAATTGGTAGATTGGGGAATTGATATGGACTAGTTTGGAGGTATGGATGGGTTAATTAGATGGGGATGAGTGGTAACTATGGTACTGATATGTGGAAGGGTATAAGGTATAAAAACCACCACATTTTGAAGTGGGATAGATATTGGTGTGTTGGTAATGATAAGGGGAATAGTGTAAATATGGGTAGAAGATATGCCCATAGTGGGTGGAGTATGGGTAACAAGATGTGAGATTTCCCTTATGTTGGAGGAATTATTGGTTGGTGTAGGTGGTTATTGGTTGTTGGTTGGGTTGTTTGATTGAGTTTTGGTGGAGGTAGCAAATAGATTATTGGTAGAGGAAGATGTTTGAGTGATAGTAGGTTGGGTAGATTTAGTGGCCTCCATAATATGGAGAGGCATTCAGTAAGGTGGATCACTTAGAAGAATTGAAGTAGGGGTGCAGTGAGATAAGGTGTTGAGGTAATGTTGGAGGACCATGGGGTTATTATCAAGGAAAATGGAAAAATCCACATCACATTAAACAACTATCTGAGGCATGGAGGGGGTAGAAGGATGGGGAGAACCCTCAACATCTGAGGTATACTCCATGGAGGAAGAAGAATAGGAAGGTGGCTCTTGGTTGGTTTGGTTCCTCATTTGTTGTTTAGTAAATACCATGTGAGAAATAAAAATAAATAAAAGAAAGATCATAACTCAAATATTAAGCAAACAAAAGAAAATATCTCAAGGTAATCCAAAATAAAAACTAGATTGTGTTTAAAATCTTAATGTACCTTTTATCTCACTTTTAACTTATGCCTTAATCAGAAAGTATGAAGAAGAACTTGGTTTATAGAGTAGGTACTAGAAAAGATGTCTATGGTTAGTTTTAGGTGTTTAAGGATCTCAAAAGGATCTGTGTTGGAAACCAATAGATGGTTTGGTGTTTGGGCCTATCCCCTTACTTCACACAATGTAGAGATAAGGGTGTTAGGTGCTTAGCTAGTATATATTGATTTCTAGAGTTTAGACTCAACTAGAGAGCTAAGTTTTGGTTTCTCTTCTTATTAATGACCTCCAATTAAGATAGCCAAATGGTGAAGGTGATCCACTAGGAGATGAAACCATAGTTAGTCTTTATGTCAATTATTTTGATGTTTAATTGATTTAAGTGGTTTTGTATAGTTTGTGATAAATAAGTGAAACTACGATTGATTGCTTTGCTTTTAATTTTAACTAAATGAGCTAAATAGGTAAGAAATAAAGGTATGAAAGGTTTATTTTATACCCATAATAAATTTTGATTTATTTATATGAGCATGGAATAAGGAGGAAAAGGGCACCTAGATGCTACTAGGTCCCATTAGGCGTGCCACAATGTTTCTCTCAATTTATGTTTATTTTTTAGTTAAAGAAGAAGTAAGAAACTAAATACGTGAATAATAAAACATGTTTGTTTATGCATGCATGATTTAGATGATTGTGAAGAGATCCTCCTTATCTTGGGAAGAATGACCTATAGATAATAAATCACTAGTGCAAAGGGGTTATTAGATGGGTAGCAAGGTGTATTGCCTAGTGCAAGCTAGATCCTAGAAGCATGATTTTACTAGGAGGTTGTCAATCCATAATCTTAAAATAGTTAAGTTAAAATAAATAAAGATAATATAATTACATCAAATGACATAAAATACTAAAAGATAATAAAAAAGAAATAAATGCTTGATAAAAATAAATTGACTAATAAAGCAAATAACAAGTCAGTACTAATGATAAATAGGTTAGGTTGGGTTCAAAACATAGGTGAGGTCTCTATAAATAGGCAAGGACATAGAAAGTGGAATTTGGTTGAGGGTAAGTAGCTAGAAATAAGTTGTTATTATTTCTTACCACAGTGACCATCATTGGTAAGGGTGACCATCAGTGGTTAAGGTGACCATCAGTGGTTATGTGATCATTGATGGTTGAATGTGATCATCAGTGGTTAGGGTCACAATTAGTGATTGTTGTGGGCTATGAGAATGTTTAGAAAAGAGGATATATAATGGGTCAATAAGTATGTTGGAGATCTGGGTAACATTAGGGGGTTAGAAGAGATGATGTAGAAGGATTTAATTTAGGTAGAGATGTCAGAAACCAGGTAAACAAAACATGAAAATTAGAAATGTACTTAGCTAGTTATTTGATAGGTGGTAGTTGATCCTAGATTAATTTTGGCTGAGCAACCATACTTTACCTAAAGATTAATTTTGGTAGAGTTTTGGGTCTCTATCATGGTTATTAACTTGCCAAAGGGAAGACTTGTAAAGAAGTTCTAAATTTTGGTTGATAGCTTAATTTCCTTATTGCTAGATGTTTGGATGAATGGATCCTCTTTTCCAATTCCTACTTCTCTCTTTTAGTAGCAAAAGATATGGAGGTGTAATTTATAAAAGGGGTGAAACTCATTACACAAATTTAATTCTTGATTTATTAGCTCAATGCATGAATTAAATTGTGATTTGTTTGGGTACACATAGACTGAGTTTGAGTAGTTAGGTGTTGGGGGCCTCACCATTAGTGGTTAGGGTGATTGTCAATTGTCACTATGACCATTGGTGGTGGAGTTTAATGGTTTTATCTAGGGGTGTTTGGACATATAGAACCATCATGTGTGGTTTTCTAGTATCTACACATTGATATAAATGATGTGTATGCTTCATAATTGATTAAGAACATGAAATGATTGAAATTAGAGTTATATTTTTTAGGTTTAATGATTCACCCTCCCCTTCTTAGTGATTTTACCTATAATAATTGGTATTAGAGTAGGTCCTTTGGAGGAAGCCTAATAGCTTGAAGGTGATCCTAAGTAGGCATAAAGATGTCTAAGTAGTTGAAGAAAGAAAAATAATAATAGAAGGTTGTTATAAAAGCACTTGAAGATAAAATATGTACTTTGAATAAAGATGCCAAAGAGGATGAAAATGTTATCAATGATCTCAAGGTTCAACTAGTAGATGCCAAGATAATTTTGTGTTCAAAAGAAAAGGACATCATGTTTGATAAAGAAGCTTGTCATAACATTAGAGAAGATGATAGCAAGGAAGAAGTTGATCTAGAAGATAAGCTCATTAGTGCACTTGGTAAACTAAAGGAGAAAAAGAAGAGGAATCATAAAATGAGGAATATGATCAAAGGTCTTGAAGCATAAGTAAGTTCTCTTGAGGGATATTTTTAAAGTTTGTTAGGTTTGTCCAAGAAATAAGAAGAGAAGTATCAAGAATAGATCAAGTCTATTGAAGTAAAGGCATATAGATTGGAAGACATGGACAACAAGGTCAAAGAGGATGAATAGAAGATCAATATTCTTAAGGATCAGTTGAAGACTAAAAATTCAAATCTAAAATAAAAATAAGATGAATGCAATTAGTTGAAGTTTGAAATGAAGTCATTAAAAAGTGAGCATGAAATTGTTATAGTTAAATTGGATAATCTTAAAGAGAAGCATGAGAATCCTAAGTATTTCAAGGAGAATGCAAGCTTTGAAAGCAATGAACAAAGGTATAATAAGAAACCATATTATTTAAGGTATGCTAGTTTATTTCATGGTCATTATTATACATAAGTATGGTCGTAGAGCTAAGGACTATAGAAAGAAGTCAATCAAATATGGAAATGCATGTAGCCCCAGAAGAAGGAATAATTGGTCATGGAGAAGTCATAATTTAGATCAGTCAAGAGGTATGTCAATGATATTGTTTGCTACAGTTGAAATAAAATAAGACATATTACTAGATTCTACAAGAATAGTTTGAAGAAGCATTATGCTCCTAAAAGTCAATCAATGGTGTTGAGACCCAAGATTATGAAGGATAATCTTGATCAAGGTAGATTGTCTACTATAATAAAGAAGGAATTATAAATAAAGAAGATACAAGACTTCTAAGACAATTTGTCTTCTATCCAAATAGAAAAAAAGATCACAATCATCATCAAGAAAAATATATGAATGATATTATTTATTTTAGTTGTCATAGAGTTGGTCACATTTTGTGATGTCCCTTACTTAGGGGCTTCTTTTTTCCTACATATGCTCTGATACCACTGTGATATCCCCTTCTAATAGGGAATATAAAATGTCAAAAGCTCTGATCACAGATACAAACTTGCAAAATATCAATTCAAATAAACAAATTACCACAATATAATTTCTTATTTATTCACTCAGACTATTACAATAGATCTCTATCATGCACCTCAAAGAATATTACAATACTATTTTAAAACCCTGATCTTCTACAAATCTGGAAATGAAAACTAAATTCTGGAAGGTCTCGGCCTTTATGTGTCGACACACAGACGCCGACGTCGGTTATACTACCGTCGTCGGTCGACTAGGCGTTGTTAACCTGCCGACGTCGGTCATATGTCGACCGATGTCGATCTCTGTGGATCTCTCCCTGCCGATGTCGGTCTCTGTGTGAACTTGTATGGATCTGTACGGGCTTTGTACGGCTGCCAATAAAGTACACCCTGTTTGTAGGACCCCTGTTCTCAAGATATATGACTCTAATATAGAATATCTCTATCTGTATAATTTATTGAATCAAAAACTAAATAAAGAAATACCTGAAATACCGTGATAACTTCTATGTGAAGTTATCTCTCAAATATTTGTAATACTATGATAACTTCTAGGTGAAGCTATCTCTCAAACCTGAAACCTCTGTGATAACTTCTGTATGAAGTTATCTCTCAATTTGGCAATAGATCGGCTAATCTCTCACAACCTCTGAATCGCACACAATGAAGAGTTGATGTTCTTCAATGCTAATGGAAATTTGTGATAACTCCTGTATGAAGCTATCTCTCAATTTGGCAATAGATTGGCTGATCTTTCACAACCTCTTAATCGCACACAATGAAGAGTTGACGTTCTCCACTGCAGATGGAATCCTGGAACCCTTGGCTCAGTCTTCACAGAAGAATTTCTTCAATATCAAAATCAATAATCAATTCATACATCAACTCTCTCCCATGAGAAACTCTTATACCCTTCCAAAGGTGTGCTTGCTAAAATTAGATTTCCTCAAATTAGAACTTGGGGTTCTAAAATTAGAACTTGGGCTTATTAAATTAGAATTTGGGTCTTAAAATTAGACCAATTAATTATTAATTAATAATTAATTAATATCTAATTTAAAATTAGACCAAATAATTAATTAATTAATAATTAATTAATATCTAATTTAAAATTAGACCAAATAGTTAATATTTGATTAAATCAATCAAATATTAATATCTCCCTCAATACATGTCGGATCCTTGAACCGTCTAAAGTTGGTGAACCAGGGAGTGATTCTGCACATGACCATATCAAAACAAGGGTGCTCTGCTGTATGTCAAATATCCCTAAATAATAGGAGCTCAGGCCCAATGTGTCTGAAATAACCTGAATGAGAGCCAACTATAAGAATTCTATAAATCAAAGCCAAGCCAATCTCCATCATGACCCTCTATCCATCCAATCAGCCTACGAAGGTCGCATAATAGGCTAATCATCAAGCCTATCAATGTCCACAAAAAAGGGGACATGACAATCCACCCCTCCAAAAATTGCTTGTCCCCAAGCAATCTTGGAACAATGAACCACTCGATCCACCTGGATCCAAAATGTAATTATGCTCTGTACTGCTATAAATCAATGCAAGTACCTAGAATATCATTAGAAGTAGAACAAAGAGAAACCCATAATCAAATTGGTGAATGCAACTCAACCAAACTCTAAAAGCACAACTGCCATAGTCAAGAATACATGAGAACCAAACTCTCGAAGCATCATAACCCAAGTAGAATGGACAACTCAAACTGCCAATTCCATCTGCAAGAGATGGTGCCAATCCATCCCATAATGGATGGTAAGAAACTGGAGCTGATGTACACCTGTGTGAAATCAAATCTTCTCTCTCTGGGTCAAAAGAAGAATAATGAGCATACCCCACCTCAAAATCCTTGTGAGGTAGCATAGTAGATAGGATCCCTATAATATCCCCACCCAATCTGCTAATAGCATGAGTACCTTGGATGAGAACACCTTCTGTCACCCTATGCAAATCCCGATGAACACTTGCACTATCCAGCAAATACTCCATGAATGACTCCATGCAGTAAAAATTATATGTGGAAGCATCAACATACTCCCCCACACACCACAACTAATCTCTTTGTAAAGGTGGCACAATCAACTAGACCACACTATCATCTGTGTGAGAAGAATCAATCTGGAGAGGTATCCCAAACTCATCAGAACCAGGTACTCCCAAATCTTGAGCCGGTGTGTCAGCCTCAACAACATGTTCCTCAGCTACAACTATAGGAACGTACTCACCAACAACACTCAATGTACTAACCTCTGAATTTGGGGCTGGTGAAGACCATAAATGCTCTAACTCCATGGTCATCTCAGCCAAATGAAATTGTGACTCCTCATAAGCTAACTGCGTAGTCTCAAGAATCTCAGAAGTCACCTCTAGCTACTGAGTAAGCTCACTCACCTTATCTTCCTCGACCAACAATGCATCATATGCTGTGCTACCCCACTCCATAAGATAATCTCTATCGGTGACCAACTGCATATAATCCTGTCTCAGAATCTGGATAGCCTCCCATAAAGAGTGGATCTCTGTCAAGGACAAATAACTACCTCCCTGCTCAATGCTAGTAGGAGAACCCCATCCATAAAGTGCTAACAACTGACGAGCATCATCAAAATGCTTGCAAGTGGTAGCAATGTCTCGCTCACTAACTCTCAGCTGACTAGACACATGGTGGCACTGGCTAGACTGTCTCCTACAATCCTCCTCTGATGCATGGTCCAAAAGAGTAGACTCAAAATCACTGATCTCTGAAGTACTACCATCCATACTTTGTGAATCAAATCCATAGCTCATATCAACATACGGAGTATCAACAACTGTAGCATCACTGTCTAACTCCTCCATATCGAGAGAAATGGCTGGTGAAACTAAGTCCTCAAAATTGTCCACTGCATCCTCCTCAGTATCATCTGCAATAATCAAATCCTGGGACTCTTCTACAATCTCTATCATAACTGAGAGATCATCAACCCTCAGTGCACTAACATCTGAACACACCTCTACACTCTGAGTGCAAGCATCAGACTCGTCCTCATCTTCACTATCCTCTATCTCATAATAATCATAATAATCATGGGACATGCTGCGCTCTTCTCTAAGTGATCTATAGTGATCTCTTCTTAGCTTAACAAAGTGATCAAAAGACAACCTCCCCTAAGCTCGTGGAGTTAATAACTTCCACTCATCCTTTGCTGTCATATACCGTGTGGGTTTGTCTTTGGATGTAGGATATGAAAGAGATTCATTCAACCTCTTCAAACTTAGTTCCAGCTTCTTCATATTATTGTCCCACTGCCTCTGAGTATATGAAGTCATTATGATACTTTGCTGATTCAATCTACCCAAACTACCCAATAGGATGGCAAGACATTGGCTCTGATGTGCCCAACAAGATGGCAGGAATTTGGCTCTAATACCACTGTGCTGTCCCTTACTTAGGGGCTCCTTTTTTCTGCACAAAGCTCTGATACCACTGTGATGTCCCTTACTTAGGGGCTTCTTTTTTCCTACAAATGCTCTGATACCACTGTGATATCCCCTTCTAATAGGGAATATAAAACGTCAAAAGCTCTGATCACATATACAAACTTGCAGAATATCAATTCAAATAAACAAATTACCACAATATAATTTCTTATTTATTCACTCAGAGTATTACAATAGATCTCTGTCATGCACCTCAAAGAATATTACAATACTATTTTAAAACCCTGATCTTTTGCAAATCTAGAAATGAAAACTAAATTCTGGAAGGTCTCGGCCTTTTTGTGTCGACACACAGACGCCGACATCAGTTATACTGCCATCATCGATCGACTGGGCATTGTTAACCTGCCGACATCAGTCATATGTCGACCGATGTCGGTCTCTATGGATCTCTCCTGCCGATGTCGGTCTCTGTGCGAACCTGTACGGGCTTCGTATGGCTGCCAATAAAGTACACCCTATTTGTAGGACCCCTGTTCTCAAGATATATGACTCTAATATAGAATATCTCTATCTGTATAATTTATTGAATCAAAAACTAAATAAAGAAATACTTGAAATACTGTGATAACTTCTATGTGAAGTTATCTCTCAAATATCTGTAATACTATGATAACTTCTAGGTGAAGCTATCTCTCAAACCTGAAACCTCTGTGATAACTTCTGTATGAAGTTATCTCTCAATTTGGCAATAGATCGGCTGATCTCTCACAACCTCTGAATCGCACACAATGAAGAGTTGACGTTCTTCAATGCTAATGGAAATTTGTGATAACTCCTGTATGAAGCTATCTCTCAATTTGGCAATAGATCGGCTGATCTTTCACAACCTCTGAATCGCACACAATGAAGAGTTGACGTTCTCCACTACAGATGGAATCTTAGAACCCTTGGCTCAGTCTTCACAGAAGAATTTCTTCAATATCAAAATCAATAATCAATTCATACATCAACTCTCTCCCATGAGAAACTCTTATACCCTTCCAAAGGTGTGCTTGCTAAAATTAGATTTCCTCAAATTAGAACTTGGGGTTCTAAAATTAGAATTCCTCAAATTAGAACTTGGGCTTCTTAAATTAGAATTTGGGTCTTAAAATTAGACCAATTAATTAATAATTAATAATTAATTAATATCTAATTTAAAATTAGACCAAATAATTAATTAATTAATAATTAATTAATATCTAATTTAAAATTAGATATTAATTAATTATTAATTATTAATTAATTGGTCTAATTTTAAGACTCAAATTCTAATTTAAGAAGCCCAAGTTCTAATTTGAGGAATTCTAATTTTAGAACCCCAAGTTCTAATTTGAGGAAATCTAATTTTAGCAAGCACACCTTTGGAAGGGTATAAGAGTTTCTCATGGGAGAGAGTTGATGTATGAATTGATTATTGATTTTGATATTGAAGAAATTCTTATGTGAAGACTGAGCCAAGGGTTCTAGGATTCCATCTGCAGTGGAGAACGTCAACTCTTCATTGTGTGCGATTCAGAGGTTGTGAAAGATCAGCCGATCTATTGCCAAATTGAGAGATAGCTTCATACAGGAGTTATCACAGATTTCCATTAGCATTGAAGAATGTCAAATAAAAGAATATTAAAATCTGGTCTTAAGACCCTGGCTTTTGCTAATCTGGAAGTGAAATCTGGATTCTGGAAGGTCTCTACTTTTTTGTGTCGACACACAGACGCCGTCGTCAGTCGATATCTCATCGACATCGGTGACTGTCGGTCGGCTTTCTACTAATGTCGGTCTTCAGTCGACTGATGTCGGTCACTAGAAGCTCTTTGTCTACCGAGGTCAGTGCCTGAGCAGATCTGTACGGACCTGTATGGACTTAGTACGGCTGCCAACCTGTCTGTTCTTAACCCTTGATAGCTGAACAACCTGATCTCAAGAATATACGATTCTAACACAACAGATCTATATCTGTATAACTTATTGGATCAAACACTAAATAAGAAATACCTGGAATATCTGTAATAACTTCTATGTGAAGTTATCTCTCAAACTTGAAATTCTATCATAACTTTTGGATGAAGCTATCTCTCAAATCTGTACCTCTGTGATAACTTCTGGATGAAGCTATCTCTCAATTTGGCAATAAATCAACTGATATTTCACAGCCTCTAAATCGCACACAATGAAGAGTTGACGTTCTCCACTGCAGATGGAATCCTAGAACCCTTGGCTCAGTCTTCACAGAAGAATTTCTTCAATATCAAAATCAATAATCAATTCATACATCAACTCTCTCCCATGAGAAACTCTTATACCCTTCCAAAGGTGTGCTTGCTAAAATTAGATTTCCTCAAATTAGAACTTGGGGTTCTAAAATTAGAATTCCTCAAATTAGAACTTGGGCTTCTTAAATTATAATTTAGGTCTTAAAATTAGACCAATTAATTAATAATTAATAATTAATTAATATCTAATTTAAAATTAGACCAAATAATTAATTAATTAATAATTAATTAATATCTAATTTAAAATTAGACCAAATAATTAATATTTGATTAAATCAATCAAATATTAATATCTCCCTCAATACATGTCGGATCCTTGAACCATCTGAAGCTGGTGAACCAGGGAGTGATTCTGCACATGACCATATCAAAATAAGGGTGCTCTGCTGTATGTCAAATATCCCTAAATAATAGGAGCTCAGGCCCAATGTGTCTGAAATAACCTGAATGAGAGCTAACTATAGGAATTCTATAAATCAAAGCCAAGCCAATCTCCATCATGACCCTCTATCCATCCAATCAGCCTACGAAGGTCGCATAATAGGCTAATCATCAAGCCTATCAATGTCCACAAAAAAGGGGACATGACACATTTCTAAGTATTTTATGCTCAAGGTGGAAAAAGGATTAGAAATGAAGGAAATTCAAGATTTTATGCTATCAACATTTACTAGTAAATTTGAAGTAAAGAATGAAGTCAAGTATCCATTCAAAATCAATTGGATGATGAGGCTGGACTATAAGTTAGAGAAAGATATGGAGATATGGGAGTCTCTTGAGTTTTGGGACTTTTAGTCTCACTATGTCAAAGGAGTGTCTCTATCAAGGATTCAAGGAGACACTTGTCAGTCAAAGGAAGCTTGGTGGCTATTAGATATTGTTTGTTGAGATAATTTGAAAATAAGGTATGTTTATGATTTTTTATATATATCTTTCATTGGAGAAAAGAAGCTTGTGAATAATCTCAGTGGTCTTATCTTGAGAAGGAGTTAGCTTATTGACCATGGTTTTGATACTATGGTATAAAGGTGAATTTCAAATATCTATATGCATATCAGTTTGTGGTAGATGCCAAGTGAGCCTATAATTTGAAGGTCTTTCTTCTAGACTTATGTTCTAGATCTTGTTAAGCTTGTTAAAGGCTTGTTGAACAATTGTGTATGCCATGGAAGTTCACAATATTGTAAAGATGAGGTGTCTCTATATGAGTATTGACTATGATTGGATAGTATTTAAAGATGTCATATTCTAAGTGAAGCATGAACTTAGGGGGATATTTGTAATTGTTCAAGTCCTAAGATCATAGGATTGAGTAGTTGAATCTAAGAAAGAAGGTATAGAGGTTTTTATGCACTCATGGGTTTATCTATCTTGTTTTAGGTCGAAATCCATTAGGATGTATGGGTTTTAAAAGATGTGTAATCTAAAATATTGTTCCAAAATTATGTAATGGTCATCTCCAGGTGTACAAGAAGTTTCAAACGTGGATGTTGACTAGAAGGTGTTGTGTTGACCTTGCTTATTTTGAGATTATAGGGTTTTTTTATGATCTACTAGAAAAGTGGTTTGCCTTATGATTTGAGGTTTTAGGATTATTAATAGGATGAATGGGATAAATTGGTTGTTAAATCAAGTTTTACAGATATTTGAATGTTTTTGGGTTTCAAATTATTCATGTTTTTGTCAAGATGGAGGCCTAATTGACAAGTAGGTTTGTGAAGGAAGTATGTTGTAGAGAATGAGATAGGTAATCCAAATAGGTTTGATTGATGGGGAAATTGAGAGTACTCTAGATATTAATTTTTAGGTCTTGAATGTGTGTCTAATAATTTTTTTCAGCTTTGCAAGTTCTAGGTAGGGCTACAAGTATAGTAGATAGGCCTAGTTTAGGAAGAGTGTTTTTTGCTCAATTTATCCAAAATATCAAGGTATGCTTGTTTCAAGGAGTGTCCTCAAGTTGTTTTATAGAATTTTCCTATTTGGTGAGTGGCATGAAGTTATTTTGGTGGTTCTTAAGGTGGCTTGAGAAAGAAGGCTAACATGCCTATATGGTGGTTCTTCATGGTGTGTAGAGATATGAAGATGATAAAAAGGTGTAAAGGCTCATAGATATTAAGGGGAGTCCATCTCATATGTTTCTTGGTAATTTCCATTATATTTTAATATTTTTGTGTTCTCTCTTCATTGGCTGTAGTGCTTGGTTGGAAAGAGTGTTGGCATGGAGCAAGATGAAATTGTCAAGGCAAGAAGAGGTTGGCTCAAGGTAAGGAGGAGTTTGTAACATCTTTATAAGGTATTCCTCTCCTATGTATGGTATTTTTAGGTCCTCAAGATCATATTTTACCCACTTTGTAATTATATCAAAAGGGGAGAAGATTCCCATTGTGAGAGTGCTTAAAAAGAGAAGGAAGGTGAGATGTATATTGATATATGATGGTTGGTGACATCAATAACAAAGGGTGAGATTTTTGTATCATTTTAATAATGTCATGATGATTTATTCAAGGTGTCTTTGTGAGTGGATAATGTTCCTTGATATTCTAAGTGATAATGATAAAGTGTACAATGTGTTTGTCCTAGTATGCTTGAAAGAAGCTTGATTAATATTTAGTTTTGGCATGACTAGAGATGTTCAAGAATGAGTATGGTGATTTTAGGATGTTCAATAGGTCCCTAATATTTTTTTAATTCTTTTATATATTGTTCATATGAATGGATTTCATCTAATTGATCATTATTATCATCTAGACATTTTGGGTCTAGTGGCAGAAAATTTGAGTAGACAATTTGATGACATCACCATTAACACATGTGGATGAGTCAAGGGAGTTAGTAATATGGTTTTGATAACATTATTCCTTAGTTTATTTTCACTAAATTTTAGATCTTTCATTGAACAACATTAAAATATATGGAAGTACAAAGTTGGGTTCCTAGGTAGTTTACTTAGCCAAATTTACATGAGGCAAGAAAGAGCTGATTAAGTAGTTTGATGATGGAAAATATCTCACATGTGAATGTTTCAAGATAATTTGATCGTATGGTTTTGTTAATTTTTTTTCCTAGTTAATTTTTTCTAAATTTTATATCATACATTGAAGCATGTCAAAAGATATGCATGTGAAAAGTTGGCCTTACAAGCAATTCTTGACATTGTTGGCTCTATGACAGATAAATCTAAGGAGTCATTCTAATGTTTTTATATCTCTCATTTGTGAAGGTTTCAGGATCATATTGAAACATTTTTAGATTATCCTATGTGAATAGATCATATGGTCCAAATTTTAGAAGATGCACTTGAGCAAAATAAAAAATATGACTATGCAAAGTTGGCCTTTTAAGCAGATTGCAATGGTTCCCATAGTCATTTTTGCACAAGTTAATGTTTGAGTAACATCTATGGAGTGAATTTCTCTAAGATATCAGGAAGTAATTAGGTGGTGCCAAGTATTTAATATTTAATGTTGAGGAAAGATAAATATTGAGCTTCTTCCAAAGATCAATGATGATTATGCGAGTGTATAGATAAAGATTAATGATGTGCATTAAAGTCAAAAGGTTAATGTGATATTTTTATAGCATTTTTAAAGAAATTACTAATCCATATATTTTGATGGTGCATGTTTAATCAATGTTTCCATACTGCATGAGATGAGGTTAAATGGTAGATATTTAATGTTTGGGCATTGATGCACTATGCATTAAATATTGAAGAATATTGATGGTGTGTGATCAATATAAAGACATGAGGACATGATATGTGATCATAGTGTTTTAATTATGACCTTTTTCCTTTGAATATTTGAATTTGCAAAGGAAAACTAGTGCTTTGTATTTTGGTTATATTTTTTGATCTATGCAAAATTTGCTCATGGGGTAAAAAGAAAACTTGTAGAAGACTCCAAGGTGCTTATAGAAATATATATTTAAAGATATTAAAGTTTATACAATCATATTTATGAAGCTTTAAATTTTAATGTGTGTCCATGTGTATTCTACAAGTGATTCAAGAAGGATATTCGAGCTCATTCTGTTGGTATTTCAATGCCTCATGTTGACTTAGCTATTTGGGAGTATTATGGAATTCATGAGGATGATCTATGTGAATTTTAAAGGTTTTGAAAATCATATATAATATAAAAAAAGGTTTATAAGTTGATTATGTATTCATTCATGGTGATTGTGTACACATAATGTTTTTTTATCAAATTGTGCTTAAGCAGAAGGGTACTATGTTGGTTGTTGGCACTTAAAGGGGACCTGTAGATCATATGGATTAGTTCCATGCATTTGGAAGTGGTCCTATGTTATTGCTTTATATGATAAAGTTTTAAATGAGTGAATAGGTCTCCATGAGACCTATAAGAGCTACAAAGGCCTAGTTGAAAGATGTAGCTACTTAAGGGTGACCCATAGATGCTTTGTCCAACCTATGAAGATTGTATTGAGTTGATTCTTTATATGATATATTCCTTAAGGGTTAAGAAATTCCTAATGGATAACCAAGTTTTTGGTAATCATGTTTGATCTATAAATGGTGAAACTAAATGTGTTGGTTTTTAGACTTGGAAAGAGACTTGTTTGTGGAATTTGAATTTGAGAGCATAGTATGGTGAAACGAAAGAAAGGGTGGGTAACATATGGATGAGTTAAAGGGAAGAATATATTGAGAACTATTTTTATGACCTATAGGTCATAATTCTATTGGTAGAATGGTGCTCTTTTTTTTTGAGTATGAGTGAAGGTAAAGAGTGATAATCAGAGGACCATCATAAAGTGTTAAAGACATAAATTCAAAAGTGGATGTGTCCATAGGTGTTATTGTGATGACTCAATATATAAGGGGGATAAAAATTCCCTACAAGGTG
Source organism: Torreya grandis (assembly GCA_037957365.1). Taxonomy (NCBI): domain Eukaryota; kingdom Viridiplantae; phylum Streptophyta; class Pinopsida; order Cupressales; family Taxaceae; genus Torreya; species Torreya grandis. Next base: position 447,075 of record JARHVA010007291.1, on the reverse strand, counting down.
AAAATTGATAAAGTTCAATTTATTTTGGTATATCAGCTAGATAGGTGTTATATCACCTTGTGAGATTGTAGTCTCACTAAATAGGGATGGTAGTTCCTTGACCAGTTGTAGCTAGTCTAAATTGGTTCTTACTTTTATAGGGCAGTAGTCTAACTGTAGGTTATAGTGGGTTTTCACCCCCAAGAGGGTTTCCCACATAGGTCATGTGTTATGTTATTAATCTTGAATTATCACTCTTCCTGATTACTATGAATCATGTGTATGCTTCAAAAATGCTTATGGTAATTGATTAAGAACTTGAAAGGATTGAAATTAGAGTTGGACTTTCTAGGCTCAATGATTCACCCACCCACTCTCAATTATTGTATCTATAATAATTGGTACCAAAGTGGATCCTTTGGAGAAAGCCTAACATCTTGAAGGTGATACTAAGTAGGTGTAAAGATGGCTAAACAATTGAATAAAGAAAATCAATAGTGAAATGTTGTGATCAAAACATGTGAAGAACATATATGTACTTTGAATAAAAATGTCAAAGAGGATGAGAATGTTATCAATGATCTCAAGGTTTAGCTAGTAGATGCCAAGACAAGTTTGTGTTCAAAATAATAGGACATCATGTTTGATAAAGAAGCTTGACATATTATTAGATAAGATAATAGTAAGGATGAAGAAGTTGATATAGAAGCTGAGTTCATGAGTGCACTTGGTGAACTAAAGGATTAAAAGAAGAGGAACAATAAAATGAGGAATATGATCAAAGGTCTTGAGGCACAAGTCATTTCTCTTGAGGGAAGTTTGTCAGGTTTGTCCAAGAAATAAGAAGAGAATTATCAAGAATATATCATGTCTATTGAAGTATAGGTATATAAATTGAAAAACATGGACAATAAGGTCAAAGAGGATAAGAGAAGATAAATACTCTTAAGGATCAATTAAGGATTTCAAATGAAAATATAAAATCAAAAGAAGATGAATGGATTGATCTGAATGTTGAAATAAAGTCATTAAAAAGTGAGCATGAGCTTGTTATAGTCAAATTGGATAAGCTGGAAAAGAAGCATAAGAATCCTAAGTATGCCAAGGAGAATTCAAGCTTTGAAAGCAATATAGTAATGTCTTTTAGACAACCAAATGCTTCAAGGCATGCTATTTTATTTCAAGGTAATTGTTATACATGTAATAAGTATGGTCATAGAGCTAAGGACTATAGAAGGAAGTTATTAAAGTATGGAAATTCATGGAGCCTTAGAAAAATGAGCAATTGGTCATGGAGAAGTCATAACTCAAAAAATTCAAGAAGTACGTTGAATGATATTATCTGTTATAGTTGCAATAAAATAGGACATATTGCTAGATTTTACAATAATAGTTTGAAGAAGAACTCTACTTATAAAAGTTAATAAATGGTGTTGAGACCCAAGATTATGAAGGATAATATTGATCCAGGTGGACTACCTACTACAACAAACAAGTAATTAGATATGAATCAGATATAAGACTACCAAGATAATTTGTCTTCTGTCTAGATAGAAAAAGAAGATCACAATCAGAATTAAGAAAAAGGTATGAATGATCTTGTTTGTTTTAGTTGTCATAGAGTTGGTCACATTTCTAGGAATTTCAATAACATGTTGAATGAGTTACCAAAGAAAAATAAGGTGTATGGAGCTCTTCTTGTGTAAGGAAGAGGTCACAAATGGGCATGGAAAACAAAGGTAATCATTGCCAATTCTTATAGTCATAAGAATGATAAGAAATTTTCTATATAATGTTATGTTGTAAAATAGGATAATATCAAGGTTCAAGTAGGTAAGATGGATGTAGAAGATCAGAAGAGTCAAACTATGGTATGGAGACTTGAGGTAGTAAAGACTAAGGAGACTAACTCTGTTGAGTCTAACAGTTTTGATGGATTATTTTCCAAGGTGGAAAAAGGATCAAAAATGAAGGAAAGTCAAGAGTTTACGTTGCAAGAATTTATTGATAAATTTGAAGCATATAATGAAGTCAATAATTCATTCAAAATCAAATGGATGATGAGGTAGCACTACAAGTTAGAGAAAGATATAGAGATATAGGAGTCTCCTAATTTTTGGGACTTTTAGTCTCACTATGTTAAAAGGGTGTCTCTATCTAGGCTTCAAGGAGACACTTGTAAATTAAAGGAAGCTTTGTGGCTATCATATATTATTTTATGAGATGGTATGAAAATAAGGTATGTTTGTGCATCCTTTTTATATATCTTTGATTAGAGAAAATAAACTTGTGAAGAATCTTAGTGGTCCTATCTTGAGAAGGATTTAGCTTATTGATCATGGTTTGGATGATTTGGTATAAATGTGAATTTAAAGTATCTATTTGAATATCAATTTGTGGTAGATGCTAGGTGAGATTATAAGTTGAAGGCCTTTCTTCTGGACTTGTGTTCTAGATCTTGTTAAGCCTATTAAATGCTTGTTAAATAGTTGTGTATGCCATGGAAGTTCACAGTGTTCCAAAGATGAGGTGTTTTTATATGATTATTTACTATGATTAGATATTATTTGAAGACTTGTTGAAGATATAATGTTTCAGGTGAAGTATGAAGTTAGGGGGACCTTTATAATTGGTCAGGTCCTAGGATTAGAGGACTAAGTAGTTTAATCTAATAAAGAAGATATAGAGGTTTTTGTGCACTCCTTGATTTATTTATCTTGTTTCAAGTCAAAATCCATGGGATAGGATGTGGAAGATAAAATATTAGTCCATAATTACATAACAATTGTCTCTAGATGTAGAAGAAATTTTAGAGGTAACATTGATTGGAAGGTGATGTGTTAACCTTTCTTATTTCGAGATTTTATGGTTTTTTGGGCTCTACTAGAAAAGTGGTTTATCTTATGAGTTTATTTTTAAGTCTTATTAATAGTCCGAGTTTTACAAATGGGTAGTCAATTCATATTTCCTAGAGATTTGAAGGATTTTGGTTTTCAATTTATTCATGTTTTTGTCAAGATGGAGGCCTGATTAGCAAGTAGGTTTGTGAAGGAAGTATGTTGTAGAGGATCATCTATGTAATTAAAAATTAGTGTGATTGATGGGTAATATGAGAGTGCTATAGATATGAAGTTTTAAGTCTTGAATGTGTTTCTACTAATTTTTTTTCTCTTTAAGTTTCAGGTAGGGATACAAGTAGACTAAATAGGCCTAGTTTGAAGAAGAGTGATTATTGCTCAGTTTCTCCAAAAGAGAAAGGTATGTTTTTTCAAGGAGTATTATTAGGTTGTTTAGATGATTTTTATTGTTTGGTGAGTGTCATGAAGTTCTTTTGATGGTCCTTGAGGTGTCTTAAGAAAGAAGGATAGTAAGCTTGTATGGTGGTTCTTCATGGTTTCTTGAGATCTAAAGATGCTCAAAAGGTGTAATGTATTAGATATCTTAAGGGGAGTCCATATCATATGTTTATTGGTTAATTCCATTATATTTAAATATTTTATTTTTCTTTTTTCATTAGTTATAGTGCTTAGCTAAAGAGAGTGTTAGCATGGAGAAAGAGGAAATTGTCAAGGCAAGAAGAGGTTAGCTCAAGGTAAAGGGGAGTTTGTATCATATTTATAAGGTGGTACTCTCCTATTTATGGTAATTTTAGGTCCTTAGGAACATATTTTTCCCACTTTATCATTTTTCAAAAGAAGATAAGATTCCTATTGTGAGAGAGCTTGAAAAGATAGAAGGAAGGGGAGTTTTATATTGCTATATGATGGTTGTTGACATAAATGACAAAGGGGGAGATTATTTGAGAATTATAAATTATTTAATATGGGTGTCCTAGTGAGTGTATTAAGTTCCTTTATTATCTAAGTGATAATGATGAAGCATGCAATGTGCTTGTCCTAGTTGTTTAAAGGAAGTTTGGTTCATCTTTAGTTTTGACATGATTAGAGATGTTCAAGAATGAGTATGGTGATTTGAGGATATTAAATAGATACCTAATACTTTTTATATGCTTTTATTTCTTTTTTTCATGGGTCGATTTCATATGATTGATCATTATTTTCATCTAGACATTTTGGGTCTAGTAGCAAAAAATATGAGTAGGCAATTTGATGATGTCATCATTACCACATGTGGATGAGTCAGGGGCATTTGGTCATATGGTTGTGATAAAACTAGTCCCTAATTTATTTTTAATAAATTTTATATCATGAAATGAATGCCATAAAAATATATTCAAGTGCAAAGTTGGGCTCTCAGGCAGTTTGACAGTGTTTTCCCAAACTTAGCCAAATTTGCATGAGTCAAGAAAGAGTCGAGTAAGTAGTTTGGTGATGGCATATATTTCACATGTGTAAATTTTAGGATAATTTAGTCATAATTTTTTTAATTTTTATGTCTATTTTATTTTTTCTAAACTTTAGATCATGCACTAAAGTTCATCAAAAGATATGCATGTGCAATGTTGCCCTTCCAGGTAATTCTTGACATTGTTGGCTCTATGATAGATAAATATGAGGATGAATTTTTATGTCATTATATCTCACATGTGTGAGGGTTATAGGATCTAATGGACACTCATGCACTAAAGTGTATCAAAAGATTTGCATGTGCAAAGTTGGCCTTCCAGGTAATTCTTGACATTATTGACTCTATGATAGATAAATATGAGGATGAATTTTAATGTCATTATATCTCACATGTGTGAGGGTTCCAGGATATGATGGACACATGGTTGGATTATTCTATGTGAGGAGATCATATGTTCTAAATTTTAGAACATGCACTTGAGTGAAGCAAAAGATATGACTATGCAAAGTTAGCCTTCTAGGTAGATTACAATGGTTCTAATACTTAGTCATTTTTTCACAAGTTAAATTTTGTACAACATAAATGGAGCATGTTGCTCCAAGATGTCAATAATAAATGATATGATGCCAAGTGTTCAATGTTTAACACTGAGTAGAGATAAATATTGATCTTCTTCTAAGGATCAACAATGAGTGGGCAATCAGATAGATAAAGATCAAAGGTGCACATTAAATTCAAGAGGTCAAAGTGATAGTTTTATATTATTGTTAAAGCAAGGATTGATCCATAGAGATTGATGGTGTTAATTGAGTCAAAGTTTCTATATTACATGAGATGAGGTCAACTCGTAGAGGTTTAATGTTCGGGCATTGGTGCACTATGTATCAAATCTTGAAGAAGATTTACAATGCATGATCAATATAAATAAATGAGGACATGATATGTGAGCATAGTATCTTAGGTTTAAATATTATTGTTTGCATTTGAATCTGCAAAGGAAAAATTTGTGCTCTATATTTTGGTTATAAATTTTGATCTATGCATAATTTATTCATGGTGTAAATAGATAACTTATAAAAGACTCCAAGGCCCATATGGTAATATATATTTAAAGATTTTATAGTGTGTAAAATTATAGTTATGAAGGTTTAAATTTGACTATGTGTTTGTGTGTTTTATACAAGTGACCTGAGAAGGATATTTGAGCTCGTTCTATTGGTATTTCAATGTTTCATGTTGACTTAGCTATTTGGGATTGTTATAGAATACATGAGGATGATTTATGAGAATTATGAAATTTTGACCAATCATATGTAGTATGAATAAAGGTTTAGAATTTGATTTTGTATTCATTCATGGTAACTGTGTGCACATAATGTTGTTTGAACAAATTATGCTTAAGAAAAAGGGTACGATGTTGGTTGTTAGAACTTAAGGGGAACCTATAGATCATATGGAATGGGTCCATACATTTTTAAGTTGTCTTGTGTTCTTGTTTTATCTGCTAAAGTGCTAAATGGGTGAATAGGTCTCTATGAGATCTATAAGAGCTATAAGGGCATTTACTTAATGGTGACACATAAACTCTCTAGTCAACCTATGAAGATTGTATTGAGATTTGTTTTCATATGATAAGTGTATTAATGGTTAAGTATTTCCTAATGGCTAACCAATATGTTTATTTCATATATAAATGGTGCAACTAAATATGTTGGTTTCTAGACTTGGAGAGAGACTTGTGTGTGGAATTTGTATTTGAGAGCATAAGTTGGTGAAGCAAAAGAAAGGGTGGGTGCCCTGTGGATGAGTTAAAGAGAAGAATAAATTGAGAACTATTTATATGACATGTAGGTCATAATTCTATTGGTAGAATAATGATCTTGTTATTTGAGAATGAGCTAAGGTGAAAAGTGATAATCAAAGGTACATAGTTAGGTTTTGAAGACATCAGTTCAAAGGTGGATGTATTTATAAGTGTTGTTGTTGTAGATAAACATCTCAGGGGGTTATATCCTCCTTCCAATGTGAAACTTTATAAAGGTCTAGTTGGTGTGGCAACTTAGCTAGATAGGTGTTTTATCACATTATGGGATTGTAGTCTCACTAAATAGGGATGGTAGTTATTTGATCAGTTGCATCTGATCTAAATTGGTTATTTTTTTTATAAGATAGTCGTCTAATTATAGGATCTAGTGGGTTTTCTCCCCCAAGAAGGTTTCCCACATATTCCATGTGCTATTTAATTGGTATTTAATTATCTCTCTTGATCATTTATATGAATTATGTGTATCCTTCATGAATGATTATTGTAATTGATTAAGAAATTGAAAGGATTGAAATTAGAGTTGGATTTTCTAGGCTAACTCATTCAACCCCCTCCCTCTTATTGATTGTGCCTATAATATAAGAAGATAATATTTCATATTTAGGCATCCATGGTTTCCATAATATCCCATCATAGGCCTCTAAAATTAGATTCCAACATAAGAACCAACAGAGGTAAGGAAAACCTATTGGTTTCAAACTAGGCATGAAACAAGTTTTATACCATTAATGGTGTTATAGGTATTTAATAAGGTTTTAAAAAGTATGGAATGGTAATTTATAGCCTAAAAAATCTTGTCGAAGTGTTTTATTACATAGGCAAGTTTTTGGTTCTTCATTCTAAGTAAAAACCATTTTGGGTTGTTTAGGATAGCTCTAGGAGAGCCTCAAGTTTTCACTCAATAAGGTCAGAAGAGAGAGAGTTGGGAAAAAATAATTTGGGAATTAATATGTATCCTAATTAATTTAAACTTTGTGTCATTGGTAGTCTGGTTCATCTCCCCATATTTATGAACAATTGCTAAAAGTTTGGGGTGTCTAGATGGCCTGCTCATCCAAATAAGGTCTAGGTTTTCCCTTGTTTATTCGCTTCAAAATTAAATGAGAAATAATGGTTTTATGGGAGTTATTTTAGGTTAAAATAATACATATTAAATTTTTTTCATTATCTAAATCATCCAATGAAGGTAATTATGTCATAAAACCTATTTTCCTTCTTGTCCTTATGAAATGGCCATTTGATCAATTTTAGAGCAAAAATTGGGTTTGAGGGATAATTTACCTCATAATAATTATTAAAAATAAATAATATTCAAGTTATATTTCTCCTCAATCCTTAATGGTTCATCAGAGCCTTGATAGGCCAAAAAGTCAAGTTGTTAGTTGGAGCTCTAGTGGAGTTGTAGGCAAGTTTATCAACTATAGAGGTTTCTCTTTCCTATAGTGGCTTCAAAATAAAGAGGATATGATGTTTGTACCTCTAATTCATCTTTATTATTCTCCATCTACACCCATGGTTTAAGGGAAAAGGAAAAGAGGCACTCCCTTTGGGGGTTTTGGCTTAATTATGTTTTCTTACAAAGTGTAACCATATAGAAAACCAATAAAGGAATTGGTTTTCACCATAGGATATTGATCTAGTTCATAGTTGGTGACCTTCTTAAGATCTATACTTATTCATTATTTAATTTTATTCTTAGGGTTAACCTAGAACCCACTATGAAATCATGCACTTATAGGCCTACTTTGGTGAAGTATACCTATAGTTATACTAAGCACAATCATGTAAAAATTCTTAGAAAGAGGTTGTAATTATAGTGATCAAGGTTAATTCATGCTTAAGATAATGTTACAATGGGATCAAACTGATAGGAACTCATTAAGACCATATTGAGATGGGTTTCAACACCTAAAACATAGTCAACCCATTGAATGGGCATCTATAGGTGCCTTGGAAGGAGTCCATCACATTGAGATAGAGAATTTAATTGGTTTTAGACTCTTTATGATTTAATATTTCTATTTTAAGGTGTTAATGTGTTCTAAACTTCATTTCAAGTTCATATACCATGACCACATTGATCATTTCATATTTATTGCCTTACATGCTATTGTAAGTGAATCTATAAAATATACATAAACACTTGAGGTGGTGGTGTAGAAATGGTCTAGCATGTCTTGAATTATTCATCAAATAAGGGTAATATGGGTATATATTGATAACCAAGTATAAGATCACACATCATGCATGTTACCTAAACTCACACCCACTACCTATATACCTATAAATGACCACCTACATGTGGCTTGAAAAGAGTCATGAAGGAGTTAGAAGGAGGTTCTTGACATGTTTTTGATCCTCCTTTAGGTTTGTGGATGTTAGAAAGGTCATGAAAACATGTTTTAATAAATATACTATAAGGTAGAGTTAAGAGGTCATCTTCAAAGTTGAATGACTATGTTAGGGACAATTTCCATAGAACACAAAAATACAGGATTGAACACCTTTTGTTGATAGCAAATGATGATGTCAAAAATGTTTTTGACCAATCCAAATGCCCTCATATTATATTCCTATCACAGGTAAGATACTTTCAAAAGGAAAGTGTGTTTGAATATAGAATAATATTGTTTGAGGGCCTCCAAGTTTAAATTTTGTTCACTATGATCATTCAGTACACTCTATAGGATTGGAGCTTTAAAAATGTCCTTACACCATAATATGTCAATGAAAAATCCTATCACTATGAAAAATGGTTCCATGCAAATGAAATAGAAAATTTATGGTCTAAATTTTATCAAGATAGGTTATATTACTAGGGTTTATCCCAATGGGTACACCTATAGGTGTCATTTGGTTTAAGAGACCACCTACAACTAATTATAGGTATCTACAGTCTAATGATAAAAAATTAAGCATGAAGTCTTAATGGAGACATAAACATTTTATAAGGGAGGATACCTCCAATGGATATTAATAGGATAATAGGCCATATGACACAATTTTTAAGGTGCGTTTTTACTTATAAGACCCCTATTTTGCCTCAACATAGTCAATTATAGTTGACTACAAGAGATAGTGAGCAAGAGTATGGTGCTTTGAGTGTCAACATAGCTTGATTTTAAATTATATAAATCAAGATAGATGAAAAATAATCTTGGGGTCCCTATTCAATTCTCTAGACATTGTCTTCAAGGCCTAAACCATGCAACTAACACCTATAGGCTAGGTAAAATAAGGAAATATAGTCAGCCAATCATGAGGGCACCTACATCAAAGTTTTTTTTAGAAGACATGATGAAATACATTCAAGGAAAGGTATAGGGGAGATAAGGTGTTATTTATCATGGACTCAAATAAATAACTAATGCAATGTGAACTCTTCAAGTGGCATAGATAATCCACCTTAGATAACATATGGATTGTATCAGTTCATATAGTGACAAGAATTAAGGGGCTCTTAATAGCTAGACTGATAAAAAGGAATAAAATGATCTCATAAGAAAAATGTGGGTAATTATAAGTCTTAAATACATTATAATATTAATGAAATATGTCTTTTCACCATGAGTCATCAAGCCACCACCTCTTATAAAACTCATAAACGCCTACAACCACCTTAAATGCACTACTACAGTTAAAGGTTAGATGTTCTAATAGGTTAGAGGGAGGGTCTTTGTATGTTTTAAAGTAAATGTATCAATTTTATATACATATTTAAGGTCCTAAATACTTGTTAAATCCCTTTAGAAGCAAACACATTACAAATTGGAAATTCTTCTTCCTTACAAAATCAATTATCATGCACATAAGTCTTTGTTTTGGTTTATTTTGAGCATGTGAAGGTCAATGAAAGGTTATAAATTATTGGATGTGTTTAATTGAGTTGAAAAAAACCTTATATTTTTATTTTTGTCCCTTTAAACTTATTAAAACTCAAGGAAATTATTTTTGAAGGCTCTCAGGGCTATGTAGGGAAGGGGAAACCTTAGGTTAGGGTTTTGGTGTTTGAGAGAATTTTAATCATCAAAAAATCCTAAAAACTTGTGATTTTACATAATTTTATATGAGGATAATTAATAAATATGTTTTGGTCTGATTGGAGTCGATACAATACCAATTTGGTGGATGAGGGTTTGGAACAAAGCTAATTAGGCCTAAATGAGGGGTGTTTTCCAAAGGAAGTGTGATATAAGAGTGAAATCAAGTCATGAAACTTGTCACACACCTATAATGAGATAGATAATAGGTACAAATGGTCTCATATTTTTAATATAGTTCATATACTATTGAAACCAAGGGTATTTTCCCAAAAAAGGTTTAGCAAATAAGCCTGGGCAACCAAGAAGTCATTGATTTAGTTAAATCTATGAGTTGGTTAAGATCATAAGAGGTATCCCAAGGTGATCCATGCCATAAAATAGGTATTATTCACTCATATCAATAAATCTCACTCTCTAATTAGCCAAAATGAAGGGATTTATGCCTATAAACTAGGCATGGTCAAGAGACCAAGCAATTATTTAGAAACCTAAAGCTAAAATAAGAAAATGGAACCTCCTAAGGGATTCCATAATGTTTTAGTTGTGATTATGGATGAATTTAACCACCCCCTTTAAAGTATTCAAAAACCAATGTCCACACCAAATGTTTTAATGACTACTCATAAGTAATCAGGCTTATGTGTTAGTAAGGTTAAGGGCACCAAATATGTTGAATAGTTTTGCAGATTGATAAGGTACTTGATGGAGAGATAAGAGTTGTTTGAGAGGCTTGTGTATAAATAGGACCTATGGAACATGTTTTGATACGTACAATCATTGATAAAGAGGGGGTGAATTAGTGATGCAAGATAATCTAATTCAATTCCCAACTCTTAAACAATTAGCACATATAATCATGATTCTTACAAATTAACCATTGCAATGAAAAAGGAAAATATAACAAGATCAATCACATAACACATTGTATATGTGGGAAACCCTCTTAGGGAATAAAACCCAATGAACCCTTTAATATGTGATATAGTTCTATAAAATAATATCCAAAATTTATACCAACACAAATTGATCAAGGAACACCTATCCCTTAGTTTAGTAAGACACCAATCCCACAATGAGTTATTTTGCCTATCTAGCTGAGCACCTACAACAACTAGACCTTTATCAAATTTTATCTTACAAGGAGGAACCAACCCCTTAATAAAATAAAAACCCACATAGATACCTTGAATAGATCATCTTAAACACATGTTTCTACTCTTCAACTGATGATGAACACCTTTGTCTGTACTCTTCACCTCCAATCTCTCTCAAGCTGCCTCTGGGACTAAGTCACTCTAACTACCTCTTCTAGGATCATTCGGTAAAATGGCCTATGTGTCCTAAATTAAATTTATTAGGCAATCATGATTGATCCTATTCACTCTCTCAATGACCCATGCCTTCTCTTTCAAAGGTTCTCTCCTTTGCTTGAATCTACTCTCTCATAACTAACTCAAATAAGCCAACAATACCTTGTATTTATACCACTCTCTTGTTATAACCCATATTGGTAAGAGAAAAATATTAACATACTTGTTCTACCTTTGAAATATGTCATCATATATGTTACATATAATAACCACATAATCCTTATGTTGGTCAATACCTTATTAGCCCCAAACCACCATTAGGTCTTGGTGAGACCTAAAACAATTAGGCCTTCATACTCACACATTACATATGAGACTACTTGGACCACCTTCATCCTTTACCAATGATTTAAACACATAAATCCTATCTCCAAAATCCCATTCATTACTCTCATCTATGTCTATGCCACATGGAATAACAACTCAATACTTGAACCTACCAATTAGGTCTCCTTGCTCTTCAAGTCTTCATACATAAGAAACATAGTATCAAACTTATAAATTAAAAACTCAAGTATTTCACATATCCATATGATTATATCATATATATTAACTCATAAGGACTTTTTAAACAGCTCCATGTGATTTAGACACTTCAACATAAGCTCTAAGAATTAAAAATAACTCTCTCAAAATGACCACTTAGACTGGTCACACATAATCAAAATATAATCAGGTTATTTTGACTCTCCATAATTGATTAGGGACATATCATGACATCCAATACCTTCTCATTAACCTTTGATACTTCCTTGACATATTAATATTCATTTTTTTCTTCAAATTTTCTCAAAACACCTTCAACTTAACTCTACAAGATGGCCACTCAATCTATCATTGTATTCAACAAACATGTCAAATTCTAAGCAAGTGTTCACATTGTATATGGATTGGTTATAATTACAAAATCCACATAGATGGTCCTCATGGAGTCTACAACACTTTCAAATAGTTATTTCATCTTGAAACAGCAAGACACTATCAAGAATGACTCAAATACCCTTCTTGAATCACATACAAACCATGGTCAACCACATAGTCAACTTTGAAGCTCAATAAATTTTATTGTATAAAAATTTATACCTTATAAACAACTTTGATATATGTGCCTTTAATTCCTCTTAAACTTTGATTTTAACTCCTATTAGCCAATTTTGGCCTACATATGGATATTTTACTAGATGGATCAATTTCTATAGGTTTTAGTATGGAGTGATCAACTAAGCAGAGTTTTGGATGGAATGAGTGGTCCAAAGATCTTATATTTCTTATAAATATTTTTAAACAATTTAATCAAGCTTAAAGTGTAACTTTTTGATCTTTGAGAAGTAGGTTCTGAAACAGGTCTAGATTCTCAAGGGAAGATATGCAATAGGTTTTCATGGTGATCATGGCTTACATAAACATAAATTAGGTCTCAAAAGTCTTAAACTGTCATTTTGAGCCTTGAAATTTCATACAAAAGCATAGAAGAGCCAAACCATCATCAACACATCATGTAAAACTAGATAGATTAACTTGATTATGCATTTAATAAATGCACTTAGTGAATCAATCAAGGCTACAAGACCACATATATATGATGCTTTCAGTGCCAAGATCATCCTCTCTAAGTTTTATGTCTTGATGTATCTTCTATCTCAAGATATAAAGATCCATATTTAGACTTGTAGAATGAAACGTGCATGGGGACATCATGTTTAAGCTTTGTGAACTAGCCATTTGAATTCACATTTTCTAATAACAATGGTCGACATTCAATTGGATAAAATAAAATGGTGAGAAACAATATAATAGATGTTAATGGGTGCTAAAGATATAATGGTGCACATTTGATCATAGATTCCAAATCAATAATGAGTGTCAAGTCAAAAGGTTAAAGGATCTCTAAGGTAAATGTGTGGTAGACAAGTGGTAAGATCATAGGATATTAGATCAAATCTAATAGAAAGAAAAATTTTTATAGATGTCAGTGGGCCTAGGTAAATCAATGGTGCATGATCAATTATAAAATTATATCTAATGAAAAGTGATGGGTTAAAAGGTTAGTGAATTTTTAAGATAAATTTGTGGGTGAAAAAGTATTTTAAATGCATTAAACTAGCATAATATCTATGCCTCACATTCATTCATACAAAGGAAGATTGATGGTAAGTGATAGTCAAGATCTGATGGTAATCATCTAATATGGATCAAGATAGACAATTAGTAATCATTTTTAAAGATAATGGGTCCAAGAAGATCAACAATACTCATTCAATCATGAATAATTAGATCAATAGTCAATATTAAAGGTCTAAAGATAAGATATTTCAAGTGGATAATAATTATGACCTAGGTCAAAACATAATCAAGTCCTATAAATATCATCATATAACCATTATAAATTAATTAAATACCTTTAAAATGATATAGTGATATAGTTATTATGATCAATAATGGAGTTATAATGACATTGAAGCTTAAATTGACCTCTAGTTTGAAGTTTTGGAACATACAGGGTCCATCTTTTGGAATTATAGTCTTGTTTCATGACTATGATCTTTGCTCTTTAAATAAATATACATGCATATAATGAGTTATAATTTTACATAAATTTTAAAAGGTATAATAGGTCTATTTCAACCTAATGGAGATCAAGAAGGAGGCTATATAGTCTCCAGGTTTGCATTGATATAATAGTTATAGGAAAACCAATAAAAGAGATTAGTTTTTAATCTATATAAAATACCTATGCTTAAATATTATAGTAGGGGAAGATATATTGTTATGGAAAAGTGTCTCATCTTTAGAAAAAGTTATATCTTTGATAAACAACTACTAAGAGAATAATTTTGCATTGCTCTATCAATTACATGGATATAAGGACCTTACCCTCATAATGAAGCAAATGGAGATGATGTAGAGTCCCAAGATGGAGATCTAGTTATCAGAGAAAGTAGTTGTATCATTTAATATATTTTTAGGGTGCCTAAGGTTTTTCCTTGATAAGCAGGATCATGACTCACCACCTTTGGAAACTATTGGCTTCTAGTGTATTTTTCTCAGCCAATGATAAGATTTAGGGGCTATTGGGACAAATAAAAATTTAACTTGTCAATAAAGAACTAGTGTTGATTTTATCAAAAAGGTGGTGGAGGATTCATCAAAATGTGGTATCTCAATTAATTATTTTTTTACTCATTCACCCTCTTCTCTCTCCCTTTCTCATATATTACCCATTCTTTCCATTTTGTAAGCTCTCTTTGGGATTTTAGAAGAAGACTCCCTCACGTTTGATTGTAACTCTCTCTCAATTCTAGAAGAGTAGATACTCTCATTTTAATAAGTCTAGACCCTATCAAAACTTTTATGAAAGACCTCTTAAAGCTAATAAAGACTTTCCTTACCTATCTCTTATTTTTTTAAATCTATGTTTAGTAATCATGTGCATGATAGCATTGTAAAGGAGAATCTTCCATGCTCGTTGTCCTCCTTTCTTGATTATTTTAGGGTATTTCCTAGCTGATTGTAGGTCCACATTTGTGTTATTTTTTTCATTTATCTAAGCTTGATGTGAGTCTTAGAATTCCTCCTAGCTTCATTCATTTCTTCTTGAACCTAATATATGAGATACTTGTGTAATTAGATAAATTTCAAGATTGTGTGAGTTAGTACTATCTTATGCTTCTTTAGTGTATATTTCATGTTTGTGTGAGTTATAATTTAATTTGGTACATCACCTTATTATATTTTTTAGGATCCCTTTCCCCTCTCTAACCCTTTTCATAATAGTAGCATTAGTATAGGTGATCTATCAAGAGGAAGCAAGCCTTCTCTGGAGGTTCAACCCCACCATAGGTAACTGATAGACTTGGGTTGTTTTAATAGTGTAGCTTAATTGGAGAGAGCTTGAAGAACCCTCTCCATGGGTATAGATTAATGTTGGAATAATTTTTGGCATGCCTGATGGGACACAGTTCAAATAATATTGGTCAAAGTTTGATGTTTATTTGATAAATTTGTAGTAGTTCTAGCTCCAATCAATAGCATCTGGTGAATATAAAGGATGATTCAACATTTTAGCAGTAAAGCAGTGACTTCAATGATGCCAAAGGTGACAACAAGGTTATCTTAAAGAGGAATTCCCTTTAAATTTATTGAATTGCCTTAAATTTAATAAAAAGGTTAATGTTTGCTGATACACACATATAAAGGTAACTTTGTTCCTAAATCACTTTCAAGGTTTACCCTTGCCAGGAGATATTTATTAAACCCTTTCTTAGCCATGGTAGTCCCTAGAGATTTTATGTATTTTAATGGCTAAAGTAATCTAACCCTCCCTCAATATGATCCTATTCCAGTAACATCTCTTCAAAGTGTTCCTTATTTTACTGGAGACAAAGCTATAACCCCTTATAAACACCTCATGGATATAGCCAACTTCTACAACATTCATTATATTAATGAGGAAAATGTGGCAATTAGGTTAGTAGCCATCTCTTTCAAAGGGAAATCCTTAGACTAGTATATAAGACTTGATAATAATTCCATTGACACATGGGACCAATTATGAGAGGCTTTATGTAAAATCTTTGAAGATAAAAGTGAACATTTATCACATGTAGAGTAAGTAACTACAATAAAAAGAGCCCCTCATAAAGTCATGTAGGACTTCTATAGAAGGTTATAAAAGATGTGGGATAGAATCCCAATCTCTATTAGGCTTACCCCTAACTTTGCCTTCTTATACTATTTGAAAACCCTAAATAATGACATTGCAGTAATGATCCAATCCATGGGAGGAAACACATTTCTAGATGTATATGATGTGGAAATCAGAGTAAAAAGTTATCTAGTGTAGGATACTACACTTATACCTAGACCACTAATGATTTTTTTCTCTAAGATTAAACCACTCCATTTTTATATTATTCCCCTTGATGTCATTCCTCTTATGCCCACAATTGCTTCTATACCCTCACCAAAGTAGGAAAAAGGCTTCCACTAGTCAATCTAGTGATTCCCAAGAGCATAAAAACTTTCAAGAGCTTAAGATCATATTTCATCCCTTAGGAAATGAATTAGTTAATGTTAAGAGGCATCAATATTTCAATAGGCCTTAACAAGCCTCATATCAACCTCAGTAACAATCTTATCAAGAAAATAGGTCACCCTACAAAGGAAATTTCCAAGGCCAAGTCAAGGCTAGGGATAAAGGAAACCTAACTATAATAGGAAAAATAATTATAACCCTAATTCTAAAAACACTTCCAAAAATTTAGTCCATATTTAAAATAATGTTTCTCTAGAAGCTGAAGGGATCATGCCTTTGAACCAGTCTTATAGGTAATCCATTATCCCAAACACTGACTTCAATCAAGTTTCAATTATCAATGGTAACATGATACTAATTATGGGTACAAAAAAGCTCTTATAGCTCAAAATATAGAGGTACCCATGATGAAAAAACTAAAATAGCCTCAACAAAGTCAAGGGTCTGATTAAGGACCAAGCCATTTAGGTATTACAATTGTTAACTATGAGAAAGAGGAGTGTTATCACTCAATCACCAGGCTAGTTATAGCTAGGCATACATCCCAATGGCAATAATTACAAGGTTCAAAAGAAGGAACAGGGATGGTAACCATGAAGTATTTAAGGATCCTCCTACCATTAATCCTTCAATATCAAATTCAAATGGACCTAGTATTGTTCTAAAGGTTCTAACAAATTCAAGGAATCAAAGTCAAGGAAATGTCTTTGTTCCCCAAAACTCATAAATTCAATGTATAGTTGTGGCTCCCAAAACACAACCAAAGGTTGGTCATTCATCCATAAAAGTTATAGAGTAAATAAAAAGGTCCAATGTGAGTGTTCCAATGTGGGATATCCTCTCCATGCCTAGTTAGGTAGACATCCTCTAAGAAGGGTTGTCAAGAATCAAGGTTCCTAAGAAGGAATGAAGAAAATAGAGTGTAGTTCTCACCAATGCAACTAAATGACCAAATGAAGGGAAATAAATTAAGGTGGTCAAACCTCCCCCCTTCTATATTTTAGTAATCATTGGTGACTCTTTAGTGAAAAATTTCTTGGTAGATAATGGGGCTAACACCTTAGTAATGCCAAAGTCCATAGCTAATCATCTTGGTCTAAAATATGAGCCCTAGTCTAAAGGAGTTATACAAATTGATGGCTATTACACCAAGACATTTGGTATTATCAAATACCTTAACTTAACCCTGCATGCTTATCCTAGTTCTTAGTGGTTCAAGATGTGTTGATCCTTGATGCACCTCCTCATCCTACATTATACTTATCTAGATAATTCACTACAAAGATTGAAGGTTATATTGTTTCATATTGGTCATAAATGGCTTTTAGAACAGGATATGGCACCAAAGTATCCATCAAAGCTAAGCACATTACATAATTCCACATAGAGCCTCATGGACCAAACAACATAAACGTCAATTGCACCATCCTTGTTGAAAATGAACATGTGGTTGGTCAATAATTGACCGCTCACCTTGAGGAGATACCACATATGTTCTTAGATGAACTATGGAGTGACAATCATTTGGTTGACCCCTTGGAAGGATTTGAAGAGAGGGACATGGGTTTTTATTGCTTACATGAAGATAATTAGTCCATAATATCCCTAATTGGACCTCAAGAGGATCTTCATGGCTTATATAAATTATTTTTTGATGGTTCAAGGAGCAAACATGGAATGGGTGTAGGTGAAATGTTGTTATCACCCTCAAATGGCAAGTTTTTCTCTTCTTACAGGTTCTAATTTAGTTTCTCTTGAAATGAAACATAATATGAGGGTCTTATCCATGGCCTCTAATGGGATAGTAGGAGAGGGATCAAGTAGTTACAATTTTATGGAGATAATGAGTTGATAGTGCATCAAGTTAGAGGCTAAAATATCACAAAAAACCCCTTGATGAAGTCTTAAAAACATAGAGTGTCTCATTGAGTATTTTGAGGCCTTTAACATCCAAGTAATAGCAATAAAATAGAATGGACATTCTAATAGGTTAGAAGCTATGGGAGCTCAATTTGATATCCTAAATGATTTAAAATTGACCAAGGTGTAGCTACATGTCAAAGTAGTAGTAAGACCATCAGTGCTAGATAATGAAGCTCATTGGTAGGTCTTTGAGAATGAAAAGAAAATTACCTATTTATTGTAGTAAGAAGGAGATTTATCCATAGCTAAGAAAATATTCAACATCAGTATGAGGAGAAAATTATTCAGTTAGGATCCAACAAGCTTTGTAAAGGGCTTGTCACCCTTGAAGGTCTTTTAAATGAGGTATATCATATGAGAAAAGATAAGGCAGTAATGTCAATAAGTGAGGATAATAATGAAAGAGTCCTTACATTCAAAGACAATATCCTCAACCTTGGAAAGGTAATCACTAAAGTTGAAAAGCATGCTTTCATAGAACTCTGTAAAGAATATGTAGACATCTTTGCTTGGGAATATAGTGATTTGAGAGGCTTTGATCCCAAGTTGGTCCAACATATTATATAACTAGAGGCTAATGCCAATCCTATCACACAGAAGTAGAGGCCTATAAACCCCAAAATTGAAGAGATTATGAGGAAAAAATTAACCAAGCTAATTAAATCCAAGATCATCTTTCCTACTAAACACTCTTCATGGGTAGCCAATTTGGTACATGTGAGGAAGAAGAGAGGGGAGATCATATTATGTGTTGACTTCAAGGATTTGAATAGGGTCTACTTGAAGGATCACAATCCTTTGCCATCCATGGAGAAACTACTTCATATAGTTGTTGTTTTAGAACACTTCTCCCTCTTGGATGGGTATTTAAGTTACAACCAAGTTCTAGTGAGAGAAGAAGATCAATATAAGACTACCTTCACTATAAAGTGGGACAAATATGCTTACCAAAAGATGCCTTTTGAGTTGTCAAATGTAGGATAAATTTTTTAGAGGGCCATGGACATGTATTTATAATGGTTTTTGAATCAGATGGTACTAATTTACTTGGATAACATCACAATTTTATCCACAAAGGATAGTGAACACATGGACCATCTAAGGTCGATCTTCCAATGATGTAGAGAGTATGTGATCTCTTTAAATCACAAGAAATGTGTGTTTTATATTCATGAAGAAAAACTTTTGGGTCACATTGTCTCAAGGGAAGGGTTATCCATTGACCTTGATATAATAAGTGTTATCTTAGAACTATCTTTAACCAAGCATAAAAAAGGAATATAGAGCTTCCTTGGGAAGATAAACTTTGTGAGAAGGTTTATACCTAGTTTTGTAAAACTGGTCAAATCCATCACCACCATGTTAAAGAATATCCAAGTGTTTTATTGGTTAAATGAAGGCAAAGTAGAATTTGAGGCCATTAAGCAAGACATTTCCCAAGCACCCTCACTCATGAATCTTGATTTATCAAAGGATTTCATATTTTAAACCTTTTTGAATATTGACAACATATCAGCTATATTGATGCAAAAGAATGGTGAAGGACTTAAAAAACCAATTGGATTTTTTAGTCAAGGGCTAGAGGGATATGAGGTAAAGTATACCTTCATTAAAAAATGGGTTCTTATAGATTTTATAAGCCTTGAAAATATTAGGTCAATGATTTCCAATAGCAACATTTATCTTATGGTGTCTCATCCTAGAGTTAGGGACTTCCTCGTTAACATATATTTGAATGAAAAAAGAGTAGGATGGATTACCAAGGTCATGGAGTATGATATGGAGATCAAAGTCACCAAGATGGTAAGAGGCAAATTACTATATGAGAATATGGTGGATGACCTTCAAAACGATAAAGAAGATGTTTTGGTAACACAAGACAACTCATAGGTAAATGCAGCTTGACCCCAAAATAGTTATATCTAAGACATGACACATTTCTTAATGATAGGAGAATGCCCCCAAGGATTGGATAGAGAAAACAATAATGTATTTTAGGCTTTAGTTGATATATTATACATTAGATGATGGTGTTATTTTTATAAGGGGCCTTAATGGTGTACTTATTAGGTGTATTGATGACAATAAAGTGATAAAACTCTTGAAGCAATTTCATGATGGACATGTAGGATGACATTTTGCTCTAAGAAAAAAAAAAACAACAAAGGTAATGAAATTTGGTTATTACTAGACCAAACTCTTCAAGGATGCCTATGCATGGGTCAATAAATTCCAAAAGTGTGCTATATTTATAGGAAAATAGAGATTATCAGCTCTTCCACTCAACTGAATCTAGGTGGAGAAACCCTTCATCTAATGGGGGTTAGACTTCATAGGGATGATCAATCCACCTTCAAGTGTAGGGCATAAATGGGTGCTCACTAAAACTAACTACTTTATGAAGTGGGTCGAAACAATTGACCTTAAATAAGCTAATGAAACAATAGTTTGGGCTTCTATGAAAATATAGTGACCAATTTTGGGGTCCTAGATACTATAATTTTAGATAATGCCTTAGAATTTGCTGGAATGAAGACAATTTAATGGGCAATTAAGCTAGGCATCTACCTTAGCACATAATCCAACTACTACCCCCAAGGAAATAGACTATTAGAGTCCATAAATAAGAACTTGATAAGGATTATCAAGAGAACTATGGATGAAAATCAAAGAGTGTGACATACAAGGTGAAGGACATCTTTATGGGATGATAAAGTGACTCCCAAAGCTACCATTGGTAATTATCCATATGTCCTTATATATAGAAAGGAATCCAAATTGATCATTTATATTTAACTATCTACATTGGATTTATCCCATTAGCTTGAGTTGATGGAGAATGAGCCCATGACTATGAGGATGATAGAGCTCATGGAGCTTGAATAAATCAAGGACCTTATAATGAAGACATTAGAGTCACATCAAGCTCAGGTCAAGAAAGCCTTTGACAAGAGAGCCATATCAAGGGAACTCAAATAAGGGGACTTAGTCTTTAGGTGGGACTCAAATAATACCAAGCTAAGCAAACACAATAAGTTTGATAACTTGTAGAGTGGTCTTTATTTGATGCATTGATGCAAATGGCATAATTCTTTTTAGCTTATCTAATTAGATGGAGAGGTATTACCTATCCCAATCAATGGCATTCATTTAAATCCTTTTTATTAGGAAATTTTGATGCTATTTTATGATATTATAACATATTAGAGTAGTTTTTGATGCTTTCCTCTAAGTGCTTTGAGCACATTTTTTTCAGTTGTGTGTTTCCATTTCAATAAGTGCCTAGGGCACAATTGTTTGTTTTACTCTCTTACTCCTTTTTGCTTCAAAAAGAATGTTTTATAAAGGTTTAACCTTTTATCAATGTCATAACAGTTTTATTTGGGAAGGAATTTTGAGACTCCATGCCCAATGGATCAGTTTAAGGCTACTAGTCTTTTACATAGTAGGCATGCAACCCTAGGATTTCACTAGAAATGTTGGCAAATTTTGGCCTACATATGAAAATTTTCCTAGAGGGATCAATTTATAGAGTTCTTAGTATGGAGTGATAAACTAAGTATATTTTTGGATGGAATGAGTGCTTCAAAGATCTTATATTGCTTACAAAGCTTTTAAAACACTTTAATCAAGCTTAAAGTGCAATTTGTTGATCTTTGAGAAGTATGTCTTGAAATAAATCTAGAGTTGCAAGGGAAATGATTCAATAGGTTATCATGGTGATTATAACCTAAATAGATATAAATCAGGTCTCAAAAACTCATTTTGAGCCTTGAAAGTTCTTGAACAAGCATAAAAGAGACAAATTGTCATCAACATATCATACAAAAATGGAGAGATCAACTTAATTATGTATTTAATAAATGTATTTAGGGAATTATTCAAGCATAAAAGACCACATATACATGATAATTTTAGTGTCAAGATCATCCTCTTCAAATTTTATATCTTGATTTATTTTCTATCTCAAGATATAAAGCTCCAAAGTTATACTTGCTGAGTGAAATGTGTGTGGGGACGTCAAGTTTAAGCTTCATGAACTAGTTGTTAGAATTAAAACGTTCCAAGATCAATGGTCAACATTTGATTGGATAAAATCCAATGGTGAGTGGAAATCTAATATATGTCAGTGGGTCATAAATATCTAATGGTGTGCATTTGATCATAGATTCTAAATCAACGATGAGCATCAAGTCAAAAGGTTAAAGGATCTCTAGGGTAAACATATAACTGACAAGTGGAAATATCATGGCATATAAAATCAAATCTAATGGTGACAATCAATCTAATAAATGCTAGTGTATCTAGGTAAATCAATAGTCTGTGATCAATTATACAAGTAGATCTAATGATGAGTGATGGGTCAAAAGGTCAGTGAATTTTGAAGACAAATGTGTGGGTGACAAGTGTCATAACAAAATTAAACTAACATAAGATATATGTCTCATGTTCATTCATACAAAGGAAGATTGATGGTACATGAAAATCGACATCCAATATTAATAATCCAATATGGATAAAGATTGATGTTTAGTATTAAAATTCAAAGATTATAGGTTCAAGTAGATCAATAGTTCTCATTTAGTCATGAGGAAGTAGATCGATGGTCAATTTTAAAATTTTAAAGATAAGGTATTTCAAGTGGACAATAATTATAACCTAGGTTGAAATATAATCAAGTTTTGTAAGAATCATCCTATCACCATTAGAGCTTCCTTAAATACCATTAAAAGGGAATAGTGATATAGTTAAGATGATCCATGATGGACTTTCAATGCCATTAAAGCTCAATATCAACCTCTAGTTTGAATTTTTGGAACATATAAGTTCCATATTTTAGAATTTTAGTGTTATTTCATGAGTATGATCTTTGCACTTGAAATAAGGAACCATACATATAATGATATTTTAGTTTCCCTAAAGGTTAAAAGGTAGAATGGGTCTATTTAAATCTAATGGAGATCAAGAAAGAGGATAAATAATTTATACTGCGTCAATATAATAGATATAGGAAAACCAATAAAAGAGATTGGTTTTCAATCTATAGAAAAGACCTATTCTCAGATATTATAGTAGGGGATAATATATGGTTATGAAGAAGTGTCTCATCTCTAGACAAAGCTATAGATCCAAAAAATAGCCACTAAGAGTAGACTTAGGCATGGATATGTTTAGTACATGGATATACGGACCTTTCCCTTATAATGAATCAAGTCGAGATGGTGTAGAGTCCCAAGATGGTGATCTAGTTGTCAAATAAAGTAGTTATAATATTTAAGAGATTTTTAGGGTACCTAAGGGTTTTCCTTCATAAAAAAGATAATGACTCACCACATTTGGAAAATATTATATTATAGTGCATTATTCTCAGCCAATAAGAAGATTTAGGGGCTATGGGGACAAATAAAAAGTCAACTTGTCAATAGAGAACTAGTGTTGATTTGATCAAAAAGGTGGTGGAGCATTCATCGAAAGGTGGTAGCTCAATTAATGATTTATGTACTCATGCTCCCTCTTCTCTCTCCCTTTATCATATATTACCCATTATTTTTATTTTGTATGATCTCTTTGATATTTTAGAAGAAAACTCTCTCACTTTTTATTGTAACTCTCTCAATATTGGAAGAGAAGAGACTTTCATTTCGATAAGTCTAGACCCTATCAAAATTTATATGAAAGACCTTTTCAAGATAATAGAGACTTTCTTTACCTATATCTCACTTTTAAACTATGTTTAGCAAGCTTCTACATGATGTTATTTTGAAGGAGAATCTTCCATGCTCATTATCCTCCTTTTTTGACTATTTTAGGGTGTTTCCTAGTTGATTCCAACTCTGCATTTATGTTCTTTCTTCCATTAATGTAAGCTTGATGTGA
Source organism: Torreya grandis (assembly GCA_037957365.1). Lineage (NCBI taxonomy): Eukaryota > Viridiplantae > Streptophyta > Pinopsida > Cupressales > Taxaceae > Torreya > Torreya grandis. The sequence goes on along the minus strand of JARHVA010007291.1, from coordinate 422,715 downwards.
GTCTTAGAATTCCTCTTGGTTTCATTCATTTATTCATTAACCTAATGTATGAGATACTTATACAAGAAGATAAACTTTGAGATTGTGTGAGCTATTACTTTCTTAGGCTTCTTCAGTGTATATTTCCTGTTTGTGTGAGTTCTCATTTCATTTGGTGTATCACCTTGTTAGCTTTATTATGAGACATTTACCCTCTTTAACCCTTTTCTTAGTAGTTTCATTAGTATAGGTAATCCATCATGAGGAATCCAACCTTCTCTATAGGTTCAATCCCATCATAGGTGACCCATAGCTTGGGGTTGTTCCAATAGTGTAGGTCAATTAGAGAGATCTTGAAGAATCCTCTCCAAGGGTACAAATTGATGCTACAATAACTCCATCAAGAAATTCATCCTATATTAAAATATAATATAAAAATACTCATCATTATTTTTTTATTTTGCTAATTTCAAATACTAACGGTTACTATTAAATGTAAATATTATAGACATGTGTCTTTATCTTGTGTCCTCACATAGCTTAAACAAATTTGCTCTATCAATATCCTTGGGAGTATCTTGGTCTCTACCTTGCATTACTCATAATTTATCTTAGATCCTCAATTTCAAGATCAAGCCATTTGGTATCTCTACATGCCTTATATGTAACGTACAGTCAATCTTTAATGAACTTCTACCATTTGGCATCCCTGCATGCCTTTTGAGCACTTTGTTGACTTATTGAATCAATATGCTTTAGTAGATCATAATACACACAATCATATGGTCACCATTGGATATTCATCTATTAACTTAGATGCTCATCATAGATATTCATCACCTGATTAAACTCTCACCACTAGATCTATCTTGATTATTTGACCCCAGACTTTATGTAGTTAAACTTGACAGTCTCTAGTCTATCACATTCTTCTAGAATAACTTTGAAGGTTTATATTTTGAACTAGAAAAAACTTCAAGACTCAAAATACTTAGATTTCCTTCATGGAACTATAGGAAACATCTCCATGAAAATGTTTGACCACTATTAACTTTATTATTACCGACACAAAATGTACAAACTTGTTAGATCACTCATATCTCCATGACATGCAGTGCTGGTCTGGATTCTCTTAAGCTAAAAGATACATGTTTATCTTTCCAAATGATCAAATGACACACCAAAACTTCACCAAGGAATCTATGGATGCCTCACAACATCTTCTTTGTCCTTACTAATATGCACATATGCCATATACTCTCCAAGCTATCAATTTGATCACTTTATCATTAATGCACTATGAATCTTGACCAAGCTTGATAGTAATGACAACAATGACATTCTTACGATACCAAGAGAATATGTCCAATAATCTCCCCCTTTGTCATTGATGGCAAACCATGCTTATAATGCCTTCTCTCAATCTAAACAACTCCTCCATTCTGATATTTCTCCCCCTTTGACATTAATGACAAAGGGTCTCTTCTTCAATATTCCAACTTGATCATTGACCTAACAAATTTCTCATAGAGCTTGGAAATATCCCCCTAAAATCAAGCTCCATCTCATGTCATATTTTATTTGACATACACTAATCTAATCTTGGGCTTCTCTGATCCTTAGACCTATCTACCTATACAACTCACAAACTCCCTTTGCTTTGCTCATGTATGAAGATTCAATACCTTGTCAAAATACATGACTAGTTTAATAAATTCATCATATCAATCTTCTTGAATTCATAACTATAGAAGACATATTCACACTCTTATCATGAATAAATCATCTTCACATATGCTCCCCCTCAAATCATGAACAACTCTTCAATCCTTTTAAACTATCTAAGTTAGTTCCCCTTAACTTTATGCTTCAATTAGATCATGACATATTTAACAAGTTTTCTCAATGAGCTAGGTCTACCAACAAATATTCAACACTATCCACACATCCTTGATTAGACACCTATATATCTTCATTCACTACTTGTAGATCTTGAACACATAGCTTCATTCTTCACCACTTTTGACCAACTAGACCATCCTTCAAAGATTTGACCAAAACTTTGACTTTTAGGATCAATGTCCCAAAATATATTTTCTAAATCATTCCATCAAAATATTTTGGAGTATATTCATAAAACTCATTACTCCCTCTTATCCAAGCACATTTTCAAAAAAATATTTCTTATCAAAAACTCAATCTAACATCCACCATGCTTCTTCTTGTTGACAAGTGTCTACTTGAAGACAAGAGAGAGAGACCCCTTTGACATCGTGAGACTAAAAGTCCCAAAACTCAAGAGACTCCCATATATCCATACTCTCATTTGAATTTAAATCCTATCTCATCACCAAATTAACTTTAAATGGATCCTTAACTTCATTCTTTACTTCAGACTTGTCAACAAATATAGATAATAGAAACTCTTAACTTTATTTTATGCCTATCATGGAAAAAAAAACATTTTTGGTCTCATTATGATCTCTCCTAATAGACTTAGGTCTCCAAATCTATGTTTAACCTCTTCCTTACACACCAGGTGATCCATACACCTTATTTTTCTTTGAGAATTCATTCAACTTAATCTTAAAATATTTGGCAATGTGACAAAATTTATGACATCTAAAACAAACAAGTTCATTCATACCTTTTGCTTGATGATAATTGTGACCTTCCTTCAATTTATTTATTCTCTTCTTGAACTCTCTAGCTAGTCTTGTTTTTCACACTCGAGGAGCCTATTTGAACTTATCTTGAGTAAATGGTCTTTTCTTACAGAACCTAGTAATATGACCAACTCTTTAACAACTGTAGCAAATGATATCTTCCATACATTTTTATTTAATATGGTAGTGATCTCTTTTTGACTGATTACTTACTCTTACATAGTCCTTTTCCCTATGACCAACAAGATGACAAATAAAACAATGGCCCATAAAATATTTTATATACCTTGAATCATTTAGTTGTCTGATTGGTTTCTTCATTTTACCTTTCACCTGATCTAACTTATTGTATTTCATGATAGCAACCTTTTTGTATTATTATGATTTATTTTGATTTTATTTAAGCTTTCCTATCTTTAATATGACCTTATTATGCTCATCATTTTAGGAAATAATATTATTCTTTAATTAAACACATTCATCTTCTTTATCCCTCATACTTTGACTTTAAGTCTCTAATTGAATTCTAAGTTCTTTGATGGTCTCTTTATCCTCGTTAACCCTTTTGGCCATGTCATCTTTCAATCTACATGCTAGATCTTCCATATATTTGATGAGTTCTTGATTCTCCTTTTCCTCTCTCATGGATTTACCTAACAAACTCCTCTCAAGAGATTTGACTTGTGCTTCAATACCTTTGATCATATTCCTCATTTTATGATTCCTCTTCTTTTTCTCCTTTAGTTCACCAAGTGCACTCATGATCTTAGCTTATAGATCAACTTATTCTTCCTCTCTATCATATAACTCTACTTATTCTCTACTGTTATGGAAAACTTATTCATCAAACATGATGATATTTTCACCCATATTGTACCTTGGATCTTCTTCAAGTAGTAGAATTTACATAAAAGGTCCTACTCTAATACTAATTATTAGAGATGTAATCACTGATAGGGGGCATGAATTATTAAAGAAAGATAATCAAATTAAATTATCAACTCTAAAATAATTAGAACATACAATCATTATGCTTACAAATTAACCATTGCAATGAACAAGGAAGATATAACAAGCTCAATCACATAACATATGATATATGTTGGAAACCCTCTTGGGGGATAAAACCCAATGAACCTTAAAAGATGGACTATAGTCTTATAAAACAAGATACAACATTCATACCAGCACCAACTAATCAAGGAACACTGATCCCTTAGTTTAGTGAGACACCAATGTCATAAGGAGCTACTTCCCTTGTCTATCTAAGCACCCAAAATAACTAGACCCTTAACAAGCTTTATTTTGTAAGGAAGAACCAACCCCCTAGGCTACTTAGTACCCACTTAGATACCTTTCATATATCATCTTAAACACCTATTTATACTCTTAAACTAGTGATGACCACCTTTGTCTACACTCCTCACCTCCAATCTCTCTCAAGCTGACTCTAGGACTAACTCACTCAAACTACCTCTTCTAGGCTCATTAGGTCTAATGACATGTGTGTCCTCCTACATAAACTTTATTAGATAATCATGAATAATATTTTTTACTATCTCAATGACCTTTACCTTTTATTTCAAAGGTTCTCTCTTTTTTTTTTAATTCAATCTCTCAAAACTAACTCAAATAGGCAAACAATGCCTTATATTTATACCACTCTCTTGGTATAGCCCATCTTGGTCAGAAAAGATGCTTACCATACTTGTTCTACCTTTAAATACGTCCTCATAAATGTTACATATAATAACTACACACTCCTTATTTTGGCCAATAACTCATTATCCCCAAACCACCATTAGGTCTTGGTGAGACCTAAAATAATTAGACCTTCATACTCACATGTTACATGTTAGACTACTTGAACCACCTTCATCCTTTGCCAATTATTTATACACATCAAAAATATCTCAAAAATACACTTTATCACTCTCATATGGGTTCATTCCTCTTATAAAACTAACTCAATAATTGAACCTACCAATTAGGTCTCCTTACTCTTCAGGTCTTCATATACAGTCTCAAACTTCTAAAGAAAACACTCATGTCTTTCACATATCCATATAATTAGATCAAATTTTTGAACACTTAGTCAACTTATAAACACCTCCATGTGATTTATAAACTTCAACACAAGCTCTAATCACTAAAAACAAATCTCTGAAAAAGACCACTTAGGTGGGTCTCACATAGTCAAAATATAGTCAAGTTATTTTGACTCTCCATAAATGATCAAGGGCATATAATGACATAAAATAATTTTTCATAAACCTTTGAGACTTATTTGACATATTAATATTCATTTTTTTCCCTCAAATATGCTTAGAACACCTTCAACTTACATCTGCAAGATGGTCACTCAATCTATCACTACATTTAACAAACACAACTAGCTTCTAAGTAATTATTCACACTAAATATAGATTGATAAAACCTCAAAAATAAACATATATTATCCTCATGGAGTATAAAACACTCTCCAATAGTTATTTAAACTTGAAACATTAATAAACTATCAATAATGACTCAAACACCCTTATCAAATCACTTACAAATTATGGTCAGACGTAAAGTCAACTATGGAGCTTAATAAATTTGATTGTACAGACATTCAGACCTTCTAATCAAATTTTTTAGATGTGAATTAAAGTAATATTAAAATTTATTTTTACTCCATAAATAAATTTTTTCTAGATAAAAATATATTAAAAAATGCTTAGCACTAGTTTTTCCTTTATTAATTTTAAATACTAACAGTCACTGGTAAATGAAAATATTATAGACATATGTATTCATCTCATTTCCTTTCATAGCTTGAAAAAATACACTCCATAGATTTTCTTAGGGGTATCTTTGTCTTTAACTTACATTACTCACCATTGATATTAGATCCTCTCTTCTAAGATCAAACCACTTGGTAGCTTTGCATGCCTTCTACGCATCCTATAGTTAGCCTTCAATGAACTTCTAACACTTGGCAGCCCTGCATGCCTTCTAAGCACTCTATTGACTTATTGACTGAATATGATCTAATGGATCATTATATTCACAATCATGTTCTCACCATTACATCTTTGTATATCATATTATATGTTCATCATATATCTTCATCACTCAATTAAATGCTTGTTGTTATATCTATCTTGAGTATTTGAGCCCAAACTTTAACGTAGTTAAACTTGATGGTCTTTGGTCCATCATAGTCTGATAGAATAAATTTGAATGTTTATATATTGAACTAAAAAACACTTCAAGAGTCTAAATATTTATATTACCCTCTTGGAACTATAGATAACATTTTCATGAAAATATTCAACCACTATTAACTTTCTAATTACCTACACAAAATTCACAAACTTGCTGAATCACTCGTATCTGCATGAAGTGTAGTGATGTTCTTACTTATCATAAGCTATAAAATGTATGTTTATATTTCCAAATGATAAAATGACACACTAGAACCTTAGAAAGACATCTATGGATTCCTCACAACCTCTTCTTTTTCCTCACTAATCTACACATATGCCATATACTCTCTAAGATATCAATCTGATCACTTTACCATTAATGCACTATGAATCATGACAAAGCTTGGCATCAATGATAATAATGGAATTCTTATGAAACCAAGAGATTATTTCCAACACATTTTGTATGTGAGGTGGCCTTGTATAGAGATAGAGGAAGCTTAGAATGACGTCTGAACTAGGTTACCAAGTCACTGAACCCAATAAAATAAAAATCAAGGCTAGTATGTGAAAAATGGTAAAGGTAAGAGACTTGTAATGATGGAATGATCTTGGATAAACAAGGTGAATATAGTTATATTATGGAAAACAAATAAAATAATTATTTTTCCACCCAATGGTGACCTATATCTAGCATCAAAAGCACCTACAACCAACTAGGTGTGCAAGGGATTTAGAAATGTTTTTATGGTGTAGACCTTAAAGGAATGATATTTCAGCTATAGAAATAGCATGATCAAGTAGGAGAACACCTTCACACTCTTTATAACTTATAATATAACTATCCAAAGCCTAAATCAGGGCTATAATCTATACATGTCTATAGTTAAAGTCAAGCAAACATGAAGGAGAATGTTCTCATGAGTAATTGTATGTTTTCATGATATGGAGACTTATTATTCTAAAAATGTGTATAGGTTTTTGGTGTCAATGATATTTTTCGTGATGAATACCATACTCTTATCATTATAAATAGAACTATTTCTACCTACAACTGTCAATAATTAACACAGTCATATGAAAGAGAAAAATGACTAGGAAGGAGGTTTTTAAAGTGGTGAGGGACTAAGAAACTACTATATTAATCATGGTGACTTAGAAATAGACCTAAAACCTCACTACCTAACTCAATCCAACATATCATGAAGTTTCAAGGAGGGTCGAAGTAGATGAAAGTGACCTACAATCTCTCAAGTTCAAAACTCTTCAGGTTGGAAAGTGATATTGAGAAAAAATTGATGCATATATTTTTATTTTTGATTAATGAGTAAGTAATCAATGATTATGTAAAACAATACATAATGTTAAACCTCAAAACTTCAAGTAAACAAAGTCAAGGTCACTAAGGACTGATAGGCTTGTACCCATCCACTAAGGTTTTCATGCACAATATCAAGATTGAAAATTAATGTTACAAGAAGATGATTTAGGAGAATAAGGGACATGGTCTCATTAAAATCATGATAGAGGTCTTAAAGAAATATAATCTATAGTCATGCACCTCATAATCACACCTACATCACTAAGCACATAAGCATCCATAGATGTTCCTTGAGAAACTTAAGTCATATAGAGGTGGAATGAGGGTGAAGGTAAGAAAATGAAGGGTGAAATCATTCAAGGACAAGATACATGATCATTTAAAATAAAATTCACCTTCTTATAGATCAAACCAAGGCAAAAGGGAAGAAAACTTAGTAGTGAAATTTGACCAAGTAGGCACGTATCACTAGCTTTTACCAAAATAGGCCTATAAGACAAAATATATAGGATATATAACAAAATTTGGTGGAGAGTTTAATTATGAATTAATATACCCATTCAAAATCTTATTTATTTATTTTGAGAATGGGAACTATTCACTATTTAATCTTAGTTAACCTTATGTCAAATTACAATCAACATTAGAGCATATCTTGGAGGAATTCACCATTTGGGGGCATCTATAGGTTGATTCAAATCACAAAATTTGGTATGAATGGTCTCCATGACCTAAAAAAATATTAAATTCCATCCTAAATGTCCTATAAAAATTAAAAGTATCCTCTATTCTTACACAATCCATAGGTAGTTAGGAAGGCACAACCATTGGAGACCAAATGAAGTTTTATCAGTTATAGATGCCAAGAAGTAGTTTAGGCCTTGGATAAGTATTAAAACAATATATTATGATTAGATAAACCAATTTTTTCCTATTAAATTTCTCACAATTATGGGTATCATGAAAAATATTTAAGAAAGACAAGTTTTGGCATTGAGGAAACATGTAGGTAACTCAGGATAAATTTTGGTAAAAAAAGGTCTACAAGAAAAAGTACACATTAGAAAGAATTTAAACTTGGTAAATTTTATCCTAATTACCTACTATACCTATCCATAATATTTTAAAGGTCATATTATAATTTAAATTTTCCTGTGTTTATACATAGTCCCCCTATGTCTCATAATGATCACTATTCATGCATGCATACTTTTTGGAGTTTTATTCCTGCAGGCATACTTTTTGGAGTTTTAAGGTATGGTCAAGGTTTAAAATATTAGGGAAGTATTTTAAAAAAAATTTAAGATTTTTTTAATCCAATTAAACACATTTAAATAGCTTTTACACTCTAAACTTCATGCAAACCCTATAAGCAATCTCTAAACCCCATAGGGAATCTCAAAGGCATAAAAGGTAAAGTTGGTTTTTGATCATTTGGAGAAGTTTTATGAGAAATTTTAGGTTACATGAATATTTTTTCAAGAAAATAAGATCATTGGGAAGGTCATTTTGGTCCTTTGGAGGAATTCAAGATTTTTCAGGTTTAAGACACCTAATTTTAGACCTTCTTTAGATGCTCATTTCTTTCATGCCATGAAGAGTTGGTCCAATTGTTTCTAGTATATTTTGATTACCCATATTTAATTTAAATTAATTTTGGATTTTTTTTTTTAAGGTCATGAGTTTTATGAACAATCATTAAGAGTGTAAGCATGTCCAAAATGCTTTCAAACCTTGCAGTGAATCATCCTTATGTGTGCATCTCTTCAAACCATCTGCATGGGAGCATAATATTGTTAAGGGTGTTGAAGGGGTATATGTAATAGAGATATATGGAAATAATTTGTGGAATGAGTTTTTTAATTGTAATAACTATCATCTTGAAGGTGAGGTTGTTTGAGCTGCCAAAGGAGCTTTTTGACTAGTTTTGGGTTTTTGGACTCGTACATCCATAAAATGGCCTATAATTAATTTTAAACCAGATATAATGTGTAAATTACTCCATATATCTCTTGACCAACCTATTTTACAGAATAATATGGCACATTTGGGTTCATAGAAGGCCCAAAATGGCTCAAAAAAGCTTATTTTTGTAGGTCTTCAAAGAAAGAAATGGTTTAAATCCATGAAAAAGGTCTAATGGGACCAAAAACATCATTATATGGAACTTGGGTCTCTTAACCAAGGTTTATATGGTGCCTTGATAAGTTAAAGGGTCAAAAACTTAGTTTTTTGACATTTTCTATATTGTTATAGGTTTTATGGTGATCTCCACCACTGTTGCAGTGCTTGAAGGTTTTCCAAACCTTATTTTTATTCCTCATACACATGCCATGGATGTATTTAAGTCTTATACAGGTCTAAAAGTGATCTTTGCGGTGCCAAATGGCCTTAGAAGTAGTTTTTAAGGTATCTAGTTGAGGTTGGCTCAAGCTTGTGACCTCCATCAATGAGATCTACAAGTTTTTTAGGTTTCATGGAGTTTATTTCAGGTTAGAGGAACAAATTAAAGTTGAAAATAGAAATTAGACTAAAAAATAAACTCCAAGACTTAACCTCCATGGTTAGTTAAGCATTTTATGCCAAGTTAACTAACTATTTTCCATAAGCTTATGGAAGTGCAAGTGGAGGGGGGCATAGAAGTCCAAAGAGGAAAGTTTGTAGGCTAATAAAGGCAAGTGGAGCATTAATTGGGTTTTCAAGGTCTTTGAAAACTAATTACTTTTAGTGGATCATGACATCATCATCCTCAACAAGTTTTTATCTTCTAGTGTGTTTCTATGCCAATGATAGGGCTTAAAGACTATTTGGGCTAATGAAGGTTAATTTATTGAGGAATAATTAGTTATAATTAACAAAAATGTGTTTAATACTCCTTATAAGTGGTTGCATCTTATTTATTGAATTATTTTTGCTTGCCTCTTCTCTATCTCTTCCCCTTTTCTCTTATATCTCCCATTTCTCCCTCATCTTTCTAAGATATTCTCATTTGACAAGGAAAAACCCTATAAAAATTTGTAATAAATAAATTTTGAAAAAATAAATATCATTTTTCACATATTTCTTGCCTCTAAATTGAGTTTAGTAAGCTTGTGCATGATGGCCTTGTGAAGAAGTCTTCTTCCATGTCTATTGTCCTTATTTATTGAATATTTTTAGGTGTTTTCAAGTTATTTTTATGTTTCAAATTGATATATTTCCACCATTAATGGATGATTTTTGTGAATTTTATAATTCCTCTTTACTTAATATATTTTTTGGTGAGCCTAGTTTATGAAACACTTATGTAGATTAGCTAGTTTGTGAGGTTGTGTGAGCAAAATTATCTTATGATAAGTCAATGTTTATTTCAAGCTTAATTAAGTATCATTTAATTTTTTTAATCACCCCATTTATCTATATTTTTTACCCTATACCCATTTTATATCTCTTTTACAAGAATTATTAGTTTAGGTGATCTACCAAGAAGAAACTGGCCTTCTCCAAAGGTTCAACCTCACTATAAGATACCCACAGCCTGAGGTTGATCTAATATTATAGTTAGGAGTGAGAGAGATAGAATAAATCTCCCATAATGGTGAAATTATATTATATAATAGTTTTTAACATGCCCAGTGGGACCACTTTCAAAATATCTTGGTCAATTTTGATGTTGGTTTGATCAATTTACAATGGTTATAGCTTTCATCTTTTAGTATCTAGTGATGTTAAAGTACGCTCAACATATTGGTAGTAGATTAGTAGCTATATTTCATTCAAAAGGTGATTATAAGATCAAATTTAGAGGTATTAATTTTTAATTTCTTTAATTACCTTTAAACTCAAAAAAAGTGTTAAGGTTTTATAACATTCATCCCTACAAATGAAACTTTCCTCATAAACCAGTTTCTTAGGTTACCTCTACAAAGACATCTTTGTTGGGTCCTTTCACTACCATGGATTCCCCAAGATCTTTTCATTTTATGTATTTTATTATAAAAATTCATTTGGATCTCAATTGATATGACCCTATTCCAGTCTACAACCCCTTCTAAACACCTCAGAGATATAGCCAAATTTTGCAATATTCGTGACATCAATGAAGAAAACATGGATGTCAAGTTATTTTCCATAATTTTCAAGAGTAAGGCCTTGGAATATTATATAAAACTTAATTATAATTCCATCACATCATGGGATTAGTTAGGAGATACCTTTTACAAAAGGTTTGAAGATAAGAGTGACCAGTTTTCACTTGTTAAACAATTAACTACAATTATGAGGGTTCCTCATGAGGTTATGTAGGATTTAAATACTATGTTTAAAAATGCATGGGATAATATTTAAATATATATTATGCCTACTCCTAATTATGATTTCATTTACAATCTAAAAGCTCTCAATAGTGATATTGCAGTAATGATTCAATCTAAGGGAGGAAACACACTACTAGAAGCTTATGAGGTCCTAACCAGAGCAAAGAATAGTCTAGTAAAAGATAAAAATATTACACCTAGGCCACCATTGACTTTGTTTATTGAGATTTAACCACCTCCCATAGCCATTACTCCCCTTGATACCATTCCTCCTATTCCAAAACTTTCTTCCATACTTGCACCAAAGTAGGAAAAGGATTCAACTAGTCATTCTAGTGACTCTTAAGAACACAAAAACTTGCAAAATCTTAAGAGCATGTTTCAATACTTGGGAATTGAATTGGTGAATGTGAAGAGGCATAAATCATAGTTCAATAAACCTTATCAATCTCCATATTAGCCTCAAAATTCTTATCAAGTAAATGGGCCTCCTTAAAAAGGAAATTTCCAAGGATAAGGCCAATGACAAGGACAACCTAATTATGCTAGGCAAAAAAATCAAATCTAATTTTACAAGTAAATATAATAATTTAATTCTTATTCAAAATAATATTTCTCAAGAAGGTGAAGGTATTATGCATTGAAACTAGTCATTTTGTTAATACATTATCCCAAACACTAAGTTTAATCAAGCTTCTAATGATCAATGGTATCAGGGTGGTAGTGATGGATTCAATCAAGCTATTATGGCTCAGTGTAGAAGTAGCTATGATGATAAAACCATTAGATCCTCAATAAGGATAAGGGCCTAATGAAAGACCAAAATAGTTGGGTCATATAATGCTTAATTATGAGTAAGAAGAGTGTTATGCATTCAATTAGTAGGCTAGTTATAGCCAAGCAAACAATCTAGTGGTAGCTAACATGAGGCTCAAAAGAAAAACCATGGATGGTAATCAAGAAGTAGTCAAAGAGATTCCTACTATTAATCCATTGATATCAAATCTAAAGTAACCTACTACTACTCCAAATTTTCCAATAACTCAAAATAATTATAATAAATGGAAAGCCTTTGTGCCCCAAAACTCACAAATTCAAAATGCAATAATGGCTCCCAAAGTACAAAAAAAAGTTGGTCATTTTCCCATCAATATTGTTGAACAAATTAAAAATTACAATATGAGTGTTCCAATTCGGGACATGTTTTCTATTCCTAGTTAGGTGGATATCCTTATAGAAGGTTTAGAAAATATTAATGTTTTTAAGAAAACACCAAGAAAGGAAAATATGGTTCTCACTAATACAAACAAAGGACCTAATGAAGGATAATAAAACAAGGTGGTCAATCCTCCTCCCTTATACATTTATTTGATTATTAGTGACTCCTTGGTAGACAAATGCATGGTAGATAGTGGAGTAAGTATTTTAGTGATGCTAAAGTCAATAGAAGATCATCTTAGTTTGAAGTATGAACCCTAATTTAACAAATTTTTACAGCATGATGGAGCTCCTACCAAACTAGTCATATTATCAAAGGTATAATCTTGATCATGTATGCTTGTCCTAGTGTTTTAATGGCTCAAGATGTGTTGATTCTAAAGGTACCTCCTAAGTTTGATCTATGCTTATCTAGAGACTTCATAGCCAAAATAAGGGGTTATATAGTAGTAGATTGGTACATGGCTTTCAGTACAAGGTATGAAACCAAGGTGTCTATCAATCCTGAGCCTATTTCCCAATTTCACATTGATCATTATGGGATAAGTATCCCAAACATCAATTTTACAATTCTATATGAAGATGACCACCTAGTTGATTAATAACTAGACCGTCAGTTTGAGGGGATACTTGATATGTTCTTAGATGAGTTATGGAGTGAAAATAATCTAATTGACCCTTTGGAAGGTATTGAAGAAAGAGACATGGGAGTTTCTTACTTTCATAAAGAGAATTAGCTCATGCCATCCCTCACTAAACCATATGAATATACTAATGGTTTTTAGAAGTTATTCTTTAATGGCTCAAGGAGAAAACATCAGGTGGGTGTAGGTGTGATGTTAATATCTCCATCTAATCACAACTAATTTTCCTCCTATAGTTTATAAATTAGTTTATCTTATAATTTAGATGAGTATGAGGGCTTATCCATGACCTTCATTGGGTTGGTAAGAGGGAAATAAATTAGTTAAAAGTGTATGGGGATAGTGATTTGATAGTGCATCAGGTCAGAGGCAAAAACACAAAAAATAATCCCTTAATGAAATCCTACAAACATAGAGTGTGGGACATACTTGAAGAATTTGAAGCCTTCAACATCCAAGCAGTGCCAAGAGAGCAAAATTAACATGTTAATAGGTTGGAATATATGGTAGCTTAGTTTTACATCCCAAATAATTTGAAGAAGTCCAAATTATAGAGACATGTCAAAGAGGTATTAAGGCCATTAGTGACAAATAATGAGTCTTTTTTGTAGGTCTTCGATCATGAGAATAAGATTAATTTTTTCTTGTGGAAACAAGTAGAATTTTCCTAAATGAACCAAGGTAAAATTCAAAATCGATATGAGGATCAAAATTTTTAGCTAAGGTATAACAAACTTCCTAAAGGACTTGTCACCCATGAAGGTCTTTTCCATGAGGGAAACCATATGATGAAAAATAAGGCAGTGATGTCCACTTAAGAAAAAAATATCAAAGAGTCCTTATCTTCATGGAAAAGTTCCTCAAGCTCAAAAATATAATCAATAAGGTAGAAAATCATGCTTTCATTTAACTTTGTAAGGAATATACAGCCATCTTTGTTTGGGAATATAGTGATATGAGAGGATTTGATCTCATGCTATCCTAACACACTTTAGAATTAGAGGTTAATATGAAGCCTATTAAGCAAAAACAAAGGCCTATCAACCCAAAAATTGAAAGGATTATGGGGAAAGAATTGAATAAATTGAATGAGTCTAATATCATTTTTCCCATCAAGCAATCCTCATGGGTATCCAACCTAGTACCTATGAGAAAGAAGAATGGTGAGATCTAGTTGTGTGTGGATTTGAGGGACTTGAATAGGGTCTCTTTGAAATATCATTATCCCTTACCATCCATGAATTAAATCCCTTAAATGGTTGCTATTTTGTAATTATTTTCTCTTTTGGATGGGTACTTGGGATATAACCAGGTGCTAGTAAGAGAAAAAGACCAATAAAAGATTGCCTTCACTATAAAATGGGGAACATATGCTTATTAATAAATGAATTTTATCCTATCAAATATTGGGGCCACTTTTCAAATATCCATGGACATGGCTTCCAAAGTCTTATTAAATCAAATGGTGATTGTTTACATGGATGACATAATAATTTTCTGTAAGAAGGCTAGTGAGCACTTAGACCACCTAAGATTGATATTTTAAAGATGTGGAGAATATGGGACCTCATTGAATCCCAAGAAATGTTTGTTGTCTATCCATAAGGGTAAAATATTTGGATATATTATCTCAAAATAAGTATTCGATATTTATCTTGATAGAATAAGTGATATCATAGAATTATCATTACCCAAGCATAAGAAGGACTTCAAAGTTTCCATGGGAAGATAAACTTCATGAGGAGGTTTATACCTAGTTTTTTAAGTTTAGTCAAACCTATTACTACCATGTTAAAGAAGAACCAAGTTTTCACTTGGTCAAATGAAGCTAAAGCAACATTTGAAGCTATCAAGCAAGCCATTTCCCAAGTGCCCACACTCATGAATCATGATTTCTCAAGGGATTTCATATTGTATCCCTTTGCCAATATTGATAATATATAAGTTATGCTAATGGAAAATAATGGTGAAGGACTTGAATAATAAATTACTTTTTTTAGTCAAGGGATCAAAGGATATGAGGTAAGGTATAATTTTGTAGAAAACAAAGTCCTTATAGAGGTAAGAAGCCTTAAAATTTTTAAACCAATGCTCTCCAATAGAAAAATATATCTATGGTGTCTCATCCTAAAGTGAGAGACTAATTTCTTAACAAAGACTTGAATGAGAAGAGGGTTGGTTAGATTACCAAGGTTATGAAGTATGACATGGAGATTAAGGTCACTAAGCTAATGAGAGGAAAAGGGTTATGTGAGAATATGGTGTATGACCTTCATGAAGATAAAAAGGTTATCTTAGTGACACAAGACAACTCACAAATAGATGTGCCTTCACTTCACACTAGTTAGCTCCAAGATATGACCCATTTATTGATAACATGTGAGTACTCACAAGGTATGGATAGGGCAAAGAGAAGGTATTTTAGACTTTATTCCATACCTTATGCATTGGTTGATGGG
The DNA here is from genome assembly GCA_037957365.1 of Torreya grandis. Classification (NCBI taxonomy): domain Eukaryota; kingdom Viridiplantae; phylum Streptophyta; class Pinopsida; order Cupressales; family Taxaceae; genus Torreya; species Torreya grandis. Next base: position 406,942 of record JARHVA010007291.1, on the reverse strand, counting down.
GTTTTATTTAGAAAATACATCAATGGAGTGCTTCTAAGGTGTATGGATGATGACCAAATGACAAGGCTCTTATATAAATTCCATGATGGGCCTATAGGATGCCATTTTATCCCAAGGACTCAAATAGAAAAAGTGATGAGAGCTGGTTATTACTATCCCAACATCCTCAAGGATACGTATTCATTAGTAAGAAAGTGTTAAAAGTGTGCTCTCTTTGTAGGTAAGCAAAGATTGGTAGCCCTTCCTCTCAACCCAATTTAGGTGGAACAACCATTCATGAAGTGGGGTTTGGATTTCATAGAAATGATAAACCCACCTTCTAGTGGAGGAAATAAATGGGTACTCACTTCTACTAAATACTTCATCAGGTGGGTGGAATCAATTGATTTGAAAGAATCTAATGAGACAATAATATTGGACTTTTATGACAACATAGTAACGAGGTTTGGTATACCAGTAATAATAATTTTAGATAATGAATTATAATTTGTTGGCATGAGGATGAGTGAATGGACACTTCATCTAGGAATCTACCTTAGTACATCCTCCAATTACTATCCCAAAGGTAATGGACTTGTAGAGTTAACAAATAAAATCTTGATAAGGATGATCAAAATAACTATGGAAGAGAATCAGAGAGTGTGTCACAGAAAGTTAAGGATAGCCTTATAGGCTGATATAGTGACTCCTAAAGTTGACATTGGAAACTAACCATTTGTATTATATATGGGAGGGAATCCAAGTTGCTCATATATCTTGAGTTATCTTCCTTTGAGCTATCCCACCAGCTTGAGTTGATGAAGAGTGAACCTATGAGCATGAGGATGGTAAATCTCATGGAGCTTGAAGAAATAAGAGACCTTACATTAAAGACACTAAATTCACATAAAGATCAAGTCAAGAAATTATTTGACAAGAGAGTCATAGCAAAGGATTTCAAATAAGGGGATATAATCCTCAAGTGGGATTTAAATAAGGCCAAGCCAAGAAACCATACCAAGTTTGATAGCTTGTGGAGTGGTCCTTATTTGATCCATAGATGCAAATAACATAATGATTTTTAGCTTACCCAATTGGATGGAGAGGTATTAACCTTCCCATTTAATGGGATTCATCTAAAGCTTTGTTTTAACAAGAGTTTGCAACCTTTGTATATATTGTACATTTTGTATAGTATTCATGTTTTCCTTTAAGTACCTTGTTCACATCCTTTCAATTGTGTATTCCCTTACCTAAGTGTCTTGGGAAAAATGTTGGTTTTATTTCTAATTGTCATTTTTTCTTCAAAAGGAGGTTTTTAGAAATGGATAGTCTTGTATCAATTTCATATCCGTTGAGAAGAAAGACTTGTGACCCTATATGCCCAATGGATCAGACAAGGTAACTAATCTATTACATAGCAGACATGCAATCCCATGAGATCACTAGAAATGTTGGCCAAAATTATCCTACATATGAAAATTTTTCCTAGATGGATCAAGCCAATCTCTTTAACCCTTTAGTATCCTTATACCCCCATGATTAGTCCCTTTGTGGTCCTAACTTGATGATGTAGTGTAGTATTCTAGGAGGTCCTAGTGTGGTGTGAGAAGATGATCAGATTTATAGTTGAGTGAGTGATCTAATGGTGGAAGGACAAGATAGACCTCATGACCCTACCACATGTCACTTTAAAGCTTTTGAAACACTTTAAGCAAGCTTTAAGGTGAATTTGGTTATTTTGAGGAAAAGGCATAAAAGTAAGTCTAGAATTACAAGTAAATGATCCAACATGTTTCCATGGTGTTCAAGCATTCAAGGTCATGACCTAGGTTTTCACAAAGTATCATATATTCTAACAAGCCAAAAATGAGTCCTAGAGAATCTAATATGTTCAAAAGACCCCCAAAAGTGCATTAGGGGTCCCAAAAATAGAAATTCCAAGTGAAAAAGTAACTTTTTGAGGAATTCAGATTGGTTTTGACTTCCTCCCACCTCATTATGTCTTTTTTTTCCTATTTAGACATGTTCAAGGTCATTTTAAGTCATTTGGAGTGGATGGAAGGAGTTTGGGAGCAAAATGATATATTTTGGATCCTTTTAGAGCTTTAGAAAAATAGGTTTTTAGAGATTTTTCTTGATTTAGGGGATTAGATATCATATTTAGGAATCCATGGTGTCTATAATATCCCCTCATAGGTCTTTTAAATCACATTCTAGAATAATAACTAGTAGAGGTGAGGAAAACCTATTGGCTAAAAACTAGGCATGAAACAAGTATTATACCATTAATGGAGGTCTAGGTATTTCATATGGTTTACAGATGGAATTAAAGTTCATTTACATCCTAGAAATATTTCCAAATTATTGGATTGGATAGGCAAGTTTCTAGTTCTTCATGCTAAAGAAAAACATTTTTGGGAAGTTTGGTATAACTCTAGGAAAGACTCAAGTTTTCACTCAATATAGTCAGAGCAAAGAGATTTACACAATAATATTTTGTTAGTGATAGAGAAATTAATGGCATTACACTTTGTGTTATTTGTGGTTTGGTTTATCTCCCCATCTTTATGAATAATCGTTAACAATTTAGGGTTGTCTAGATGGCCTGCTCTTCCAAACAAGGTCCAAGTTTTCCCTTTTTATTCACTTAAGAATTAAATGAAATATAATGGTTTTAGGGGATTTAATTTAGGTCAAATAGGACATATTCCAATTGGTTTCATCATCTAACTCTTCCTAAGAAGGTACATAGGGCATAAAACATGTTTTCCTTCTTATTCTTGTGAAATGGCCATTTGATTAGTTTTAGAGTAGAACCTAGGTTTGAGGAATAATGTACCTCATCCTCATTATTCCAAATAAAAAATATACAAGTGATATTTTTCCTCAATCCTCAATGGTTTTTTAGAGCCTTGATAGGAAAAATAGTTAAGTTGCTAGTTGGAGCTCCAATGGAGTTGTAGGTAAGTGTATCAACTATAGAGGTTTCACTTTCCTATAGTGGCTTCAAACTAAAGAGGATATTATTTTTACTCCACTAAAGTATCTTGATCAAACACCATATACATATATGGTTTAAGGAGAAAGGAAAATAGGTACTCCCTTTGGGTGTTTTGGCTTAATTATCTCTTCTTTCCAAGTGTAATGACATAGAAAACTAATAAAGGAATTGGTTTTCACCTAGAGGATAATGATATGGTTCATAGTTGGTGACCTTATTAAGGTTTAGATAGAGTCATGATTTCATTTGATGTTTAGGGGTAACCTATAGCCCACCATGAAATCATGCACCTACAAGCCTACATTGGCAAAGTATACCTACAGTTATATTGAGCATAATCATGTATACATTCTTGGAAAGAGTTTGTAAATATAGTGATAAAGGTTAATTCATGCTTAAGAGAATGCTACAATGGGATAAAACTGATAGTATCTCATTAGGACCATATTGAGAAGGGTTTTAACACCTAAAACACAATCAACCTATTGAATGAACATTTATAGGTGTCTTAGAGGGAGTCGATCAAATTGAGATAGATAATTTGATTGTTTTTAGACTCCTTACGATTGAAGAGTTCCATTTGAAGGTGTTAAGGTGGTATAAACCTCATTTTAAGTTCATATAACATGAACACATTGATCATTTCATATTCACTACTTTACATGCTACTATAAGTGCATCTATAGACTTTTTATACAGACTTCAGGTGGTAGTGTAGATATTTTCTATCATGTTTCAAAGTCTTCATCAGATAAGTGGAATATTGGTATATATTGATAACCAAGTATGGGATCACATATCATGAATGTTATCTAAACTCATACCAACTTCCTTTATACCTATAAATAACCACTTATAAGTGGCTTGAAAAGATTCATTAAAGGGTTACAAGGAGGATCTTGACATGTTTTGGAACCTATTTAAGATTTGTGGATGTTAGAAAGGTCACAAAAGCATGTTTGAATCAATAGACTAGAAAGAAAAGTTAACAGGTCCTCTTCAAAGTTGAATTAACATGTTAGGGACAATATCCCTAAAACACAAAAAGAGAGGCTTGAGCACATTTTTTTGATGCCAAATTATGATGTCACAAAGGGTTTTGACCAATCTAAATGCACTCATATTATATCCCTATCATAGGGAAAGAGCCTTATAAAAGTAAAAGGGTGTGTAAATAGAGGAGAGTATTTTTTTTTGGGCCCCTAAGTTTCAATGTTGTTCACTGTGATCATTCAATGCATTCTATAAGATTGGAGCTTCCAAATTGCCCTTACACCCTAAGATAGTAGTGCAAAAGCCTATCACTATGATAAATGGTTCCAAGTAGATGAAATAACACTTTTATGGTCTAAAGGCTATCAATAAAGGTTAGAGTACTAGGGTTTGGCCTAATGGGTACACCTACAAGTGTACTTTGGTTCAAAATACCACCTATATCTCACTATAGGTATCTATAGTCTAATAAAACAAACCTAAGAATGAAGGTCTAATGGAAACAAATACATTTTCTAGGAGAGGATACCTCTAATGGATCTCAAAAGGATAATAGTATATATTATACAAGTTTTAATTTGGGTCTTTACCTAAAATACCCTTGTTTTGCCTCAACATAGTTAATTATAGTTGACTACTATAGACAATGAGTAAGGGTATGGTGTTTTGAGTGTTACCATAGATTGATTTTGTAGTTTATGGATCTAGATATATGAAAAACAATATTTTGGGGCTTATGAAATCCTCTAGACATTTTATTCAAGGCATAAACCATGTAAAAAATACCTACAAGCTAGGTAAAACAAGGAAATATAGTCAACCAACCATGAGGGCACCTAAAACAATGTTATTTTTAGAAGGCACAATGAAAGACATTCAAGGGAAGGTATAGGAAAGATAAGGTGTGATTTATGATGGACTAAAATAATGACCTAATACAATGTTAACTCCTCAAGTGGACTAGATAATCCACCCCAAATAGCATATAAACTATATCAGTCAGTACAGTGATAAGAATTAAGGGGATCTTGATAGTTAAACTGATAGAAAGGAATGAAGGGATATCATAAGAATTTTTTTCTAAAGAGAATTATTAAATGCATGATAGGATGAATTAAATAGTTCTTTACACCATGATTCATCAATCCACCACCTCTCACAAAACTTGTAAACACCTACAACCACCTTAAATGCACTACTATAGTTAAAGATGAGAGGGTACAATAGGTTGGAGGGAGGGTATTTGTACATTTAAAAATCAAGGTATTAGTTTTATAGACATATTTAAGTAATAAAGACTTGTTAACAATGTTTTTAAGTAAATACATTTCAAATTGGAACCTCCTCTACCCTACACAATCAATTATGTTGCACACAAGTCTATGTTTTGGTTAATTTTGAGCATGTGAAGGTCAATGAAAGGTTATAAACTATTTTAGGTATTGAATTGAGTTTAAATAAACCTAATGGTTGTGTTTTTGTCACTTGAAACTCAATAAATATCAAGGAAATGATTTTTGATGGCTTTCAAGCCTATGTGGGGGATGAGAAACCCTAGGTTAGGGTTTTGGTGTTTAAGAGAGTTTTAATGGTCATAAAATCCTAGAAACTTGTGATTTGACATAATTTGATGAGGAGAATGAATAAATAGGTTTTGTGTTGATTATAATTTGTATAGTATGGATTTGGTGGTTAAGAGTTTGGAATAGGGTTAATTATGCTTAAATAAGGGTGATTTACAAAGGAAGTGTGATCTAGGAGTGAAATCAGGTCATGAAACTTGTCATAAACATATAATGAGATGGATAATGGATATAAATGGAATCGTATTTGAAAGAGAGTTCACATAATTTTAAATCAACGGTATTTTACCAAAAAAGGGCTAGTAGATAAGCCTAAGCAACCAAGAAGTCACTATTTTGGTCCAAGCTATGAGTTGGTTAATCTCAAAAGAGGTATCCTAAGGGGATACATGCAATAAAAGAGGTCTAATACACTCATATCAATAAATATTACTCCCTTATTTGTCAAAATATAGGGATTTATGCCTATAAACTAGGAATGGTCAAGAGACCAAATAATCATTTGGAGGCCTAAATCTAAAACAAGAAGATGTAACTTCTTAAGGGATTCTATGATGTTTTTGGTTGTGATTATGGATGAATTTAACCACCCCATTTTAAGTTTTAAATAATCAAGGCCTAGACTAAATGTCTTAAAGACTACACACATATAAGTAGGCTTATGTGTTAGTAAGGTTAAGGGCACCAAATATGCTAGATAGTTCTATAGATTACTAAGGTACCTAATGGGGAGATAAGAGTTGTTTGAGAGGATTATGTATTGAAAAGAGTGGAAAAATAGGACATATGGAACAAATTTTAGGTGAGATGAACTTATATAGAGATAGAGGAAGCTTATATCAAGGTTTAAACCAAGTTGCCATGTCATTAAACCCAAGAGTGTAGAAATCAAGGCTGGTATGTGAAAGCTAGTAAAGGTAAGAGACTTTGAGTGATGGAATGATATTTGATAAACAAGGTAAATATAGTTATATTATGTAAAACCAATAAGGGAACTAGTTTTCCATTTAATTGTGACCTATAACTAGCCTCAAAAGCACCTACAACCAACTAGGTGTGTAAGGGAGTTAGAAATTTTTTTATGGTACAGACCTTAAGGGAACGATCATTATAAAGTAGGTTAACAGCTTCACACTAATTATCCATAATAATCAAACTATCCAAATACTAAATCAGGGCTTTAATCCATACATGTCTAAAATAAAAATTAAAGGAAAGATGAAGGAAATTGTTCTCATGAGAAATGGTATGTTTTCATGATATCAAGGAGACTTTTTCTTCTAAAAAAATGTACAAGGTTTTTGGTGTCAACAATATTTTCCATGATGAATACCATACTCTTACCATTCTAAAGAGAGCTATCTCCACTTACAACTACCAAGAATTAACACATTCATATGAAAGAGAATAATGACTACGAAGGAGGATTTTAAAGTGGTGAGGGACTAAAAGACTAGTATATTGAACATGGTCACTGAGAAATAGACAAAAACCTAAGTACATAACTCAATCATGCATATCATGAAGTTTTAAAGAAGGTATAAGTAGAATAAAGTGACGTACAACCTCTCGAGTTCAAACCTCCTTTAGGTTGGAAAGTGATATTCAGAACACAATGATAGATAGACGTTTCATAGTTAGGAATGGGTGACTAATCAATGATGTATAATACTAAATTATTATAAACATTAAAACTTCAAGTAAACATATTCAAGGTCAAAAAAGAGTGATAGGCTTGTAGTCATCCACCAAGGTTTTCAAGCACAAGATCTAGAGTGAAACTTCATGTTCCAAGAAGAAGATTTAGGAGAAGAAGGGACATGGAATAATTAAAATCATGATATATGTTTTAAATAAATAAAATATATAGTCATGAACTTCATAATCACACCGACATAACTAAGCACACATGCATCCATGGATGTTCCTTGAGAAACTTAAGTCATATGAAGGTGGTATAAGAGTGAAGGCAATAAAATGAAGGGATAAATAATGAAAGGAGAATATCCATGAGATTTTAAATTAAAAATCACCTTTTTAAATCTAAAACCAAGGTAAAATGGAAGAAAACTCGGTAGTAAATTTTGACCAAGCAGGCATGTGTCACTAACTTTTGTCAAAATAGGCCTACAAAACAAAATATGTAGCATTTAATCACTAAATTTGGTGGAGAACCTCAATATGACTTACTATACCAATTAAAATTATTTTTTAGGTTTTTTTAGGATGGTAAATATTCACTATTTTAGTACAATCAACCCTATGTCAAATCACAGTTAACATTGGAGCATGTTGTGGAGGCATTGGCTATTTTGGGGCATCTACAAGTTGATTCAAAGCACTAATTTTTTTAAAAATTGTTAAAATTACCTAAAAAATCATAAAATTCTATCCTAAAGGTCATATAAAGAGTTAAATTATCCTCTATTCTTACACAATCCACAAGCAATTAGGAAGGCAACCATTGGAGAACAACGAAGTTTAATTAGCTATGGATGCCAAGAAGTAGTTTAAGCCTTGGATAGGTATTAAAGCTATATATTATGATGATTAAAACCTATATTTTCCTATTTAAGTGATCACACTCAGTGGTCTCATGCAAAATTTTGAAGAAAGACAAGTTTTGGCATGGAGGAAGCATGCAGGTGGCTCAAGGTAAATTTTGGTAAAAATGGTTTAAAGGATAAATTACATATCCAAAAGACTTTAAAATTGTTAGAATTTGAGTTCATTACCTATTATAAATATACATAATATAATAAATTTCATATGATAATTGGAAGTTCCCACTATTTATACACATTCCCCCTATGTCTCATAATGGTCACTATTTATGCAGGCATAGTTTTTAGATTTTCAAGGTGTGGTTGAGGTTTAAAGATTAGATAAGTATTTTGAAATAATTTTAAGATTTTATTAATCCAATTAAACACCTTTAAATAGTTTTCAAACTCCAAACTTCATGCAAAACCCGTAGGTGAGCTCCAAACCCCATAGGTAGTCTCAAAGGCATAAAGAACAAAGTTTTTTTTTTTTTTCATTTAGAGAAGTGTTATGATATTTTTGAGGTGAAATGAAGATATTTTAAAGTTAATAGGATAATTTTTAAGTTCATTTTTGTCTTTTGGATGAATTCAAGCTTTTTTAGGCTTAAGACACCTAGTTTGAGCCCTTCTTTAGATGCTCATTTCTTTCATACCATGAAGAGTTGGGCCAAGTTATTATATTATGTTTTTATTACCCATATTTGATTTAAAATAATTATGTATTTTGGTTGGTTAAGGTCTTTATTTTTATTAACAATCATTAAAAGTGTAAGCATGTCTAGAATGCTTCCAAACCCTACACATAATCATCTTTATGTCTGTATCTTTTCATATTATCTACATGGGAGCAAAATATTTTCATGGGTGTTGAAAGGGAATATTTTCTATATATATATGGAAATAATTAGTGTAATTGGATTCTTCATTGTATGAATAATCATCTTGAAGGTGAGGATATTTAAGCTGCCAAAGGAGTTTTTTGACCAATTTTGTGTTTTTAGACTCATAGGTCCATAAAATGGCCTATAATTACTTGAAATAAATTTTAATGTGTATATTAATCCATAAAATTCTTGAAAAACCTATTTTTTAGAAGAATATGACACATTTGGGTGCATAAGAGGCCTAAAATGGCTAAAAAATGCTTACTTTTATAGGTCTTAAAAGAGATAAATCATATAAATCCATGGGAAAGGTCTAATAAAACCTAAAACATCATTATATGTCACTTGGAGATCTTAATCAAGGTTTTATATGGTGCCTTGTTAAGCTAAAGAATTAAAAAAAATACTTTTTTGACATTTTTTGAATTATTGCAGGTTTAATGGTGATTTCCACCATTATTGCAAATCTTAAAGTTTTTAAAAACATTAATTTTATTCCTCATTCAAATGTCATGTATGTCTTGAAATATTATATAGGTCCAAAAGTGATCTTCAAGGTGCCAAATGGCCTTTGGAGTAGTTTTCAAGGTAGTTGGTTGAGGGAGGCTCAAGCTTGTGAGTTACATCAAAGGGGTTTACAAGAGTTTTAGGTTTCATGGAGTTTATTGCATTTTGGATTATAAAATTCAAGTTTAAAATATAAATTATCCTCAAAAATAAACTAAAATAATTAATGTCCATGGTTAGTTAAGCATCTTATTCCAAGTCAACTAACTATTTGCCACAAACTTCTAGAAGTGAAAGTGAAAGGGGTGTAGAATTCCATGAAGGAGAGTTTGGAGGTTGAGAAATTCAAGTGGAGAATTAATTCAGTTTTTAAAGTCTTTGAATACTATTTCCTTTTAGTGGATCATGACATCATCATCCTCAATAAGTTTCTATCTTCTAGTGTGTTTCTAAGCTAATGAGAGGGATTGAAGACTATTTGGGATAATTAAGGTTAATTTGTTGAGGAAGTATTAGTTATAATTAACATAAATGTGGTTGAGAATCAATAGAAGTGGTTGTGTCATTTATTAAATTCTATTTGCTTTCCTCTTCTCTCTCTCTTCCCCTTTTCTCCTATCTCCTATTTCTCCCCCATTTTTGTAAGATATTATTAGTTAACAAGGAGAAACCCTATAAAAATTTGTAACAAAGACATTTTGAAGAAATAAAGATCATTTTTCACCTATCTCTTACCTCTAAATTGTGTTTAACAAGCTTGTGTATGATGGCCTTGTGAATAAGTGTTTCTTCCATGTCCATTATCCTTCTTTCTTGCCTATTTTTAGGTGTTTCCAAGTTATTTGTAGGTCTGCATTTGATCTATCTACACAATTAATGGATTCTTGGTGTGAATTTTAGAATTCTTCTTTGCTTCATGTATTGTTTGGTGAGCCTAGTTTATGAAACACTTATGAAAATTATCTAGTTTGTGAGGTTGTGTGAGCAAAATTATCATATTCTAAATTAGTGTTTATTTCAAGCTTAATTGAGTGTCATTTAATTTTTTTAATCACCCCATTTAGATCTATTAGTTACCCTATTCTCCCTCTCTAACTCTTTTCAAAACAAAAGTATTAGTTTAAGTGATCTACCAAGAGGAAGTTGGACTTCTCCAAAGATTCAACCTCACTACATAACACCACATCCTAAGGTTGCTCCAATATTATAGTTGGGAGTGAGAGACTGAATAACTCTCCCAAAAGGCTGAAATTATATACTACAATAGTTTTTGACACACCTAGTGGGACCACTTTCAAAAAATATTGGTCATGTTTGATGTTGGTTTGATCAATTTTTAATGGTTATAGCTTTCATCTTTTAGTATCTAGTGACTCTGAAGAACACTCAACATTTTGGTGGAAAATAAATTTCTATCTTTCTTTCCAAAGGTGGCTACATGATTATATTATAGAGATATGACTTTTAAATTTTTTGAATTACCTTTAAAGTCAATAAAAAGGTTAAGATTTTCTAACACTAGCCCTATAAAGTAAAATTTCCTCTTAAACCATTTTCTAGGTTTAGCACCGTAATAAGATATTTATTGGGTCCTTTCACTACCATGGCTATACTATGAGATTTTCATTTTGTGGCTTTAAATGGAAAAATTCTTTTTGATCTCAATTAGTATGACCCTATCACAGTGGAAAACCTTAAAAGTGTTCCTTACTTCATGGAAGACCAGTCTACAACCCCTTCTGAACACCTCAAAGATATAGCCAACTTTTGAAATATACATGACATCAATGAAGAAAACATGGCTATCAAGTTATTAACTATCTCTTTCAAGGGAAAGGCCCCAGAATGGTATATAAACCTTACTTCTAATTCCATCATATCATGGGATCAGTAAGGAGCTACTTTGTGCAAAATTTTTGAAGACAAGAGTGACCACTTGACACTTTTAAAAAATTAACTACAATTAGAAGGGATCCTCATGAGTTTATGTAGGATTTCAATACCAAGTTTCAAAAGACATGGGATAATATTCAAATCTCTATCATGCCTATTCCTATCTATGTTTTCCTTTACTATTTAAAATCTCTCTACAGTGGTATTGCAATAATGATTTAGTCTATGTGAGGAAACACACTATCAGATGCTTATGAGGTGGTAATCAAAGAAAAGAATAATATAGTAAAATCTATAAAAATTACACCTAGGCCACCAATGCCTTTGTTTCTTTATATTCAACCACCTATTGTAGATATTCCTCCCCTTGATACCATTCCTCCTATGCCAACACTTGCTACCATACCTACACCAATGTAGGAAAAAGCTTCAACTAGTCATTATAGTGACTCCCAAGAACACAAGAACTTCCAAGAGATTAATATCATGTTTCAATCCTTCAGAAATAAATTGGTGAATGTAAAGAGGTAGAAAGCCTAGTTCAATAAACATTATCAAGCTCCATATTAGCCTCAGTAATCTTATCAAGTAAATAGGCCTCTTTACAAAGAAAATTTCCAAGGACAAGGCCAAGAATAAGGCCAATGATAAGGGTATCCTAACTATGCTAGGCAAAATAATTATAATCTAAATATTACAAGTACCTCTTACACTTTGGTTTCTATTTCAAAAAACATTACTTAATAAGGTGAAGGTACTTAATTGGTCAATCCACTGCCCCAAACACTAAGTTTAAAAAAGCTTCAATGATTGATGGAAATAAGGTGTTATCTATGGACTCAATCAAGATTTTATGGCTTAGAGTATAGAATTACCTATGATGGAAAAACCAAAAGAGCCTAAACAAGGCCAAGGGCCTAATGAAGGACCAAACCAGTTGGGTGCTATAATGGTTAATTATGAGCAATAAGAGTGTTATGTATTTAATCAACAAGCTAGTTTTATCCAAGTAAACATTCTAATGGTAACTAATGGGAGGTTTAAAATAAGGAATATGGATGGTAATCAAGAAGAAGTCTAATATATTCTTACCATTTATCTATTGATATCAAAGCCAAAGGAACCTACAACTACTCCAAAGGTTCCAATAACTCAAAATAATCAGAATCAATGGAATGCCTTTATGCCCCAAAACTCATAACTTAAAAACATAGTTGTGGCTCCTAAAGAACAAGAAAAATTTGGTGGCTTTCCCATCAATATTTTTTAACAAATTAAAAAGTCTAATGTGACTATTCTAATGTGGGACATGCTTTCTATGCTTGGTCAGGTGGATATACTTCAATAAGGTTTGTCAAAGATCAATGTTTTTGAGAAGCCACCAAGCAAGGGAAATGTGGATCTCACCAATACAACTAGAGGACCTAGTGAATGACAATAAAACAAGGTGGTAAAGCCTCCTCCCTTATACATTTCTATGATCATTGGTGACTCCTTGATATACAACTACATGGTATATAGTAGAGAAAGTAATTAAGTGATGCTAATGTCAATATCATATCATCTTGGTTTGAAGTATGAACCCAAATATAAGGGAGTTTTACATCTTGATGGATCTTCTACCAAGATAGCTAGTATCATCAAAGGTCAAAACTTGAACCAACATGCTTATCATAGTGTTTTATTGGTTCAAGATGGGTTGATTCTAGAGGTACCTCCTCATTTTTCTCTATGATTATCTAGAGATTTCATAACTGAAATAAGGGATTATCTAGGAATAGATTGGTCCTACATGGGTTTTAATACAAGTTATGGGACCAAGGTGTCTATCAAAGTTGAGCCTATTTCCCAATTTCACATTGATCCTTATGGGCCAAGTAGCCCAAACATCAATTTTACCATTGTATATGAAGATGACCACTTGGTTGGTTAAGAACTAGATACTTATCCTAAGGGGATACCTGATATGTTCTTAGATGAGTTATGGAGTGAAAATCAACTAATTGACCCTTTGGAAGGTGTTGAATAAAGAAACATTGGATTTTATTCCTTTCAAAAAGAGAATAAGTTAATGTCATCCCTCACTAAGCCATAAGAAGATACTAGTGGTTTCTGTAAATTGTTATTTGATGGCTCAAGGAGAAAACATGGGGTATTTGTTAGTATGATGTTGATATCTCCATATAATGACAAGTATTTTTACTCTTACAGGTTCCAATTTAGTTTCTCTTTCAATGCATTTGAGCATGAAGGCCTTATCCATAGCCTTTAAGGGGCTATTAAGAGGGGAATAAAGAGTTTAAAAGTGTATGGAGATAGTGAGCTGATAGTGCAATAGGTCAGAGGACAAAACACCATAAAGAATCCATTAATGGAACCCTATAAACATAAAGTGTGGGACATACTTGAAGACTTTGAATCCTTCAACATCTAAGTAGTGCTAAGAGAGAAAAATCAGCATACAAATAGGTTGGCAGCTATGGGATCTTATTTTGACATCCCAAATAAGTTGAAGAAGTCCAAAGTATAGCCACAAGTCAAAGTGGTAGTAAGACCAGCTCCAAATAATAGGGCTTATTAGTAGGTCTTTGATAGTGACAAGAAGATTGCTTGTTTATTTCAATAAGAAGCAGAGTTTTCCTTAATGAACCAAGGTAAATTTCAACATCAGTATGAGTATCAAATTGTTAAGCTGAGGTCTAACAAAATTCCTAAGGGCTTGTCACCCTTGAAGGTATTTTGCATGAGGGAGACCATATGAAGAAAGATAAGATAGTGATGTCCACTAACGAAAAGAACTATGAAAGAGTCATTATATTCAAGGATAAGATCCTCAAGATTGAAAAGATAAACAATAAGGCATAAAAGAATGCTTTCATTGACATTTTTAAGGAATATTAAGACATCTTTTCTTGGGAATACAATGATTTGATAGGATTTGATCTTAATCTATCCCAACACACTATAGAATTAGATGTTAATGCCAAGCCTGTTAGGTAGAAGCAAAGGCCTATCAACCAAAGAGATAAAGAAAGAATTGACTAAATTGATCAAGTCCAATATCATTTTTCTTATCAAGCACTCCTCATGGGTAGCCAACCTGGTTCCTATGAGAAAGAAGAATGGAAATATTTCATTGTGTGGATTTTAAGGACTTGAATAATGTCTATTTGAAAGATCATTACCCCTTACCATCCAAGGAGTAACTCCTTTAAATGGTTGCTAGTTCAGAATGCTTTTCTCTTTTGGATGGGTAATTGGGATATAACTAGGTGATGGTAAAAGAAGAAGACCAATACAAGACTGTCTTCATCATAAAGTGGGGCACATATGCTTATCATAAGATGCCTTTTGGCATATAAAATGTCAGATCCACTTTTTAAAGAGACATAGACATGGATTTCCAAGGTTTTCTAAATCAAATGGTGCTTGTCTACATAGATGACATAACAGTTTTATCTAAGAAGGATAATCAGAACTTAGACCACCTAAGATTGATCTTTGAAAGGTGTAGAGAATGTTGGATCTCATTGAATCCCAATAAGTGTGTGTTTATTGTCTATGAGGGAAAAATATTGTGATATATTGTTTTAAAACAAGGATTAGCTATTGATCTTGATAAAATAAGTGATATCTTAGTATTATCATTAACCAAGCATAAGAATGGAATTCAGAGTTTCCTTGGAAAGATAAACTTAATGAGGAGGTTAATACATGGTTTTTCAAGTTTAGTCAAATCCGTTACTACCATGTTAAAGAAGAACCAAGCTTTCACTTGGTCAAATAAAGGTATATTAGAATTTAAGGATATTAATCAAGCCATTTCTTAAGCACCCACACTCATGAATCTTTACTTTTCAAGGGATATCATATTGTATTCCTTTGCCAATATTGATGACATATAAACTATGCTAATGCAAAATAATGGTGAAGGAATTGAGTAGCCAATTGATTTTTTGAGTCAAGGGCTTAAAATATATGAGGTAAGGTACACTTTTTTATATAAGTAAGTCTTTTTATTAGTAAGAAGCCTTAAAATTTTTAGACCGATGCTCTCTAATAGAAAAATCTATCTTATGGTATCTCATCCAAGATGTGACAAACTTCTTTCTTAACAAAGAATTGAATGAGATGAGGGATGGTTGGATTACCAAGGTCATAAAGTATGATGTGGAGATAAAGGTCACTAAGATAATGAGAGGCAAAATGTTATTTTATAATATGGTGGATGACCTTCATGACGATAAATAGGTTGTCTTGGTAACACAATATAACTCATAAATAGATGCACCTTCACCTCACACTAGTTGAATCCATGATATGACACATTTATTGATAATAGGTGAGTGCCCACAAGGTATGGATAGGTCAAAGAGAAGGTATTTTATGCTTCAATCCATACCTTATGCATTGGTTTATGGGGTTATATTTATAAAAGACCTCAATGGAGTGCTTATAAGGAGCATAGATGATGACCAAGTGACAAGGCTCTTGAATCAATTCCATGATGCCTATAGGTGGCCATTTTGCCATAAGGAATACAACTACAAAAGTGATGAGAGCTAGTTACTACTGGCCCAACATCTTAAAAGATGCATATTCATGGGTAAAAAAGTTTCAAAAGTGTGCTCTCTTTATAGGTAAGCAAATATTGTCAGCCCTTCCTCTCAACCCAATTAAGATGGAGTAGCCCTTCATGCAGTGGGGTTTGAATTTCATAGGAATGATCAACCCACCTTCCAGTGGAGGACACAAATGGGTACTCACTCCTACTAATTACTTAACCAAATGGGTGGAATCAATTGATTTGAAATAATTTAATGAGATAGTAGTGTTGGACTTCTATAATAGTATATTAACAAGGTTTGGTGTACCAAAAACAATAAGTTTAGATAATGCCTTAGAATTTGTTGTCATGAGGATGGGTACATGTATATGTGTAATTTCATATAATTTTATATAATTCCTTAGTGTGTGTGTGTGTGTGTGTGTGTGTTTGTACACACACATGATACATATATGTATGTTTGTATAGACACACATATGTATATACTAGTTATTTTATACTTGTTATCTAGTAATTGTTAAGCATCTTGGGATTTATATTTAGTATACATAGTTTTTAGGTAGTCTATATAAGTATTTTGAATATTTTATATCATTGAGTGCATGGTTTTGAGAACATTTAACCCATTTATCAGAGGTATGTAAGTCTATTTCTTTTTAAATGATAAAGTTTTGAAATTTTGAAGAATGTAATACTTTTATGTGCTAATAAAATGTTTTTTTGGGTTTGATATTGATCATTTTTTAAAATAATTATTTTTCATATAATTTTTGTATCATTTTATGAGTATTCATGAGATTATGATGGTTTGTTTCAAATATTTTGCATGTTTTTGGTTTTCATAATTAGTTACACCTTATGGGTGCAATACGAGTGTTGTATCAAAGCCATGACTAATTTTCCATGACATTTCTTTGTATTTTTGTTGGTGATAGACATTTTGTGGGTGAAATATGATATTTTTTATTGTTTTTATGAATAACATTCATAACATAGTAGTATTAGTATTTTCATGCAAAAACCTTTCTTTCAAGGATATTTCTTTTCTTCACTATTGATTATAATGGGTTTAATTACAAATTTGTATTCGGTTTCGATATAAATTTTTAGTTATAATTTAGAAATTATTTATTGAACTCTCAAAGGTTTTTAGTATTGTTTAGTTTCTTAATCACTTGATCATTAGTAAACTTGAATTATTTGGAATTAGTATTCTAAAACATAGTGGTTTAAATATTTTTTTTCTTTATTAAAATCTACATGTAAATTTTTAAGTGGTTGACTGAATACATTGATATGTTTTTTCTAAGAAGTCTTATAGATTTAAATTCATACATGGGTTATTTTTCAATTTTCAAAGTAAAATCATCAACTCTTTTGACCCAGATGTGTGTACATACACACACACACACACACACAGATATATATATATATATATATATATACATATACATATATATATATACATATATATATACATATATATATATATACATATATACACATATATATACATATATATATATATACATATATATATATATATCTACATATATATATATATATATATGTATGTATGTATGTATGTGTCCATGTGTGTGTGTGTGTGTGTGTGTGTACACACACACACACACACACACACACACACACACACATACGTATGTATGTGTCCATGTGTGTGTGTGTGTATATACACACACACACACGGACACATACATACATACACACACACACATGTATGTATATATATATATATATATACATATATATATATATATACATTTACATATATATATATATATATATATATATATATACATATGTGTGTGTGTGTGTGTATGTATATATATATATATATATATGTATGTATGTATGTGTGTGTGTGTGTGTGTGTGTGCGTGTGTGTGTGTGTGTGGATATGTATATGTATATGTATATGTGTATGTATGTATGTATGTATGTACACATTAATACATATATACAAATAAATGTTTATATATGTGTGTGTACATAATGGGTGTGTTTATTTTATGTGGCTACATACAGTTATAGACACATAAAATTAATCATTAAGTGATTTATAATGTTTAATCTTGACATCTTGATGTTAGTGTGTTCAGCATTTCACTAACTTAAAATATATAAGAGAGCCTCTATTCTCTTACAAAAATATAAAGTATAATTCATACATCCATATTTAAAACCCATTCATCTATATTCAACCTATAGGTTCTTTTCATACCTTTTTTAGTAGTCTTTATCCTCATGGGACAAGTTCACATTAGGTCAAATAGGGTCGCACTTTAACATTATCCACTAGTGCGGCCTTGTCCCTTTACTCCAATGATTAATTTTTAAAAATTAAACATTTCAAAATGTCTCTCCCATTCCTTTTTTAGATTAAATTAGTGAAAATATTCAAAATATTTTCTGATATAATCACATTAAGGCCACTCAATACACCACTTGATTAATCTAGCAATCACTTGGAAATTCTAATTCACATTGAGAAAAAGAGCACTATTTCATCCAATATCATTTATAATACATTATAATAGTCATAGGCCAAGTCTAAATATTGTTTATTATAAGTCAAAAACATCTATTGTCAATCATTTCAATCAATCTTAGGGATACAATCATATATTTGCATAATCACATATCAAAAATTCACCCTAAGAGGGATAACTACATTGGTCTAAAGCCCGTCTAGGTTATGTGGGTAGCACTGAAATTAAATAGTTTTTTGTGGGTAGTTATGATATTCCCATAACCATATTCCCCAATTTTTATTATTTGATCTCTATTTTGTTTATTTTAAAAGACCAAGGGTTTGTGTTTTAAAGGTCTTTAGTGTATCATATCAACATATAGAATTAATGATTCAACTATCACAAATAGTCACTATTAACTAATTTGACCCAAAGTCAAATTAGGTCAACTCTTATATATTTTAAACTTGTTATAGGGTCTCTTAGGTTGGAAAATGTTCACCATGGTCATTAATGAGGCCATTTAATACTTTTTAAGCCTTAGTCATTTTTTATTTGTCTTTAGTGTTAGATTATGCCACCTTTTGGCCATTTTCAATAGTTTTGTTGTTTCCCATGAGAAACAAACGTGTAAATATGTATTATAATGTCCTACATGTCATAATTATCAAATTTGGTAGTTTTCAAACTAAATTATGTAGGTTTAATGTCCATCTAAAAATATCAGGGAATTTTAGGCATTTTTACAACCTATATAATAGTTATGGCATGTGTGGATACTTAACCAGTGTCCCTTCAGATTCAAACAACTCATTTCTAGTCTTAAATAATTTTGACATACCCAAAAATATTAAAAATTGACCTCTCTTTCCCTTTTCTCTCTTGGACAAGTCAAAAAGGTCAACCAATTTCCACTTGGTATAGATAATAGGAGCAAAGTTCAAGTGAGTGAACTTGGTAGATGAAATTAGTATCTATTTACTCCAAATTTATGGTCATAGTTATAATTTTGGTGTTTTTTGATTCGTGAACCATTTATAAGAGTGTTGGTGACTCTAGATAGCTTGCATATCCCCAATGGTTTTAGTTTTCCTATTTGATGTCATTGACCAATAAAAATCAAGTATTTTACATGGAATTTTAGGACATTTTCTTCCTTTTCATGTTGGATTTTAATAAATTAGCATGTGTGAATGTGAAGATATTAACAAGACTATCTCATCATAATATTATAAGACTCCATTGAAGCCTATAGGTAGTGTTTCATTAGTAGTATAGTTTCACGCTCCTATAAAAGGTTTTAGATTAAAGGTGATATGTTATTTATAACTTATCATATCATGATGACCAATTTTTATTTTTAAGGTTTAGTCTCAAAGAGTACCATTGATGGAGAATATGGTCAGAATTGCACATAGTTAGATCTCTTCGTGACTATCACCTACAGTTAAGTGAAACTAATCCTTGATCAGTCATGTTGATGAAACAAGAAGGTTTCAAGATGGTGATAAGACTTTCAAGGTATAAATAGTATGATTGATGTATTCAATGGGGTTATATATTGGTTTTGAAGACTAAGTCAACATACATAGTCTTATATATAGTAACACCTACAATCAATCTCTATTATGGTTTGAGAGTCAACACAAAAGAGATGGAGTAGTGTTAAATAGGAGGTGTTTTAACTCATTGTAGACCTTCAATTAGGTTTAGGGCCATAGGTTGTATCATTATGATAATGGTAAAGCTATTATATTGTAGAGAAACCTAAGTCCATGTCCATAGATTGAAAATTTTTTAATTGAGAGGTCTTACCTTAACTTCTTTGAATGAGGGTTTTGTCCATTTTATGATGATTAATTTGAGGTTTGTGTTAGTTTAAATGTATTATTTCCTATAACCCAAGTCTATAGGTTACATTTTAACATGACAAGTTAGTTGTTTGATCAGGACCAAATTTTATTTGAGTGGTATCTAACTCAGACAAGTTTTGACTTGAAACACTCAATAAAACATAGTGTTAAAATGACTAACAAAAACATAACTTGCAGTGACATATAGTAGTGAGTGCGACTATGGTATCAAGGCATGAGATGAACTCATATAGGTGTTGAATGGCCTTAGTAACTTCAATAAATATCAAAGAGGATTAAGTCTAGTGTCAAGGTATACATCATCACCTATATGAATCCCAAAATTCCCAAAATGAAGCATCTATAGTTTGACTATAGGCATACAGAGTTTTAATAGTGAGAGATAAGAAGCATAGTCTATAGCCATAGATGTTAATTCAAGTTTTAAATGACCTAATTATATTAAATATGTAACTGAGAGAGAGAGAGAGAGAGAGAGAGAGAGAGAGAGAGAAATAGTATGTAAGACCTAATGAACATCTACAATAATCCCATTTTCCTAAGATGAATGTCTATAGTCTGTTATAATCACAAACTAGTTCATGCTAGTGGAAGGTATTGACTAACACACTAAGATATAAGATGTATGGACATGTTGACACTAATATCATAGTTTTAACATCAAATTAATATTATTTTTATATTAAATAAGTATGTAAAAGTCAAGTTTCTTACTTCATACTCAGCGTGAGGTTCTAGATCTTATAGACAATCACTAAGATTGAAAAGCTAGTTTTAGGTTTTGGATTGTTGAGAGAGTTTCAAGGGTGTTATATATTTTTATGTTTGTAAAAATGGTATTAATGACATAAAAAATATATCCATAATATTATTTAATCCAAATAAATAAGGGAAGTGCCCTCTATTTTTTCTCAGATAGAAGACACTCCATAGGTAATCTAATCTATTGACATGGCATATGAATGAGAAGGGGATGAAATTAATAAGACTTGAAAAACTATGCAATGGTGTGGAAGGTTTTTCTGGACATGAAAAATGTTATTAAATAATTAAAACTATCATGAATGTGTAGAGGTGGTTATAGGCATAGAAATACAATCTAGGCCTATTATGCCTAAAACTAGACCTAAGCCATACAAGTGCATAAAATCATCCAAATGACCACATGATCCTCATAATATATTTTATGACCTTAATTGGAGATTTAAGGATGGTTTTAAACTATTTTTTTATGGAGTTACATAGAGTGGTCATTTTTAGCCTAATTCTCTCCTAGGGGTAACCATAATGTAGTCAAAATCTTGAGAGGCCATTTTCAAATGCTCATACCTATATGGACACATTGAATGGTTCCTTAAGGATATAGGGGTAGTTGAAGAGGGTCATGAAATCAATATTTGTGTATTTTTTTTGGAAGATGAGATTCTAGTTTTTATGAACCATTGTTAACAAGTAGAACCTCCTAAAAACCTCTTAAAACCTAATGAAGGAAATATCACTGGAGATGCATTTAGGAGAAATAAAATTTCCATGAAAGTGACTTGAATATTTATATTACTCACTCAAGATACATGAAATATATTTTATCCATGCTATCACTTGTATAAGTAGAGTAAAATATGAGTTTCTTGTAGGTTTTCATGTGTTTATAGGTACAAAGGAGATTTGGTAGATGAAGGAAATTGAGGGAGGTATTTAGGGACTTTTAATAACTCAATATACTCATATATTACTAAATATATTCATGAAAACCTCTCTACTAACCTATTCACTATAGGTAGTCTTGGACAAATAGTAAAAATGAGAAGTGACTACCTAGTTAAAAGATGAAAGGCCTGATATTGAATCTTTTTGAGGTCTAACTAAGGGATTATAAGACAAAGGGAATTTTATTAGATGCAATTACACCTCTTTCATGGATTTATTTGAGAAACTACTAGTCACCTTGTTGACAAATGTGAAGATTGAAGCCAAGAGGGCTAGTAAGTGACTATAGACAATGAATACAAGTGTCAAGAGGAAGGATATTAGTTAGGGGTAATATGGTGACTGTCACATCTTAGTTATAAAATTAATAAGACATTTCATATGTTTTAAGTATTCCTAAGGTATTTTAGAGTATTCAAGTGAAATCATCACTAAAATGTAGTTTTGAGAAGACTATTTGAGGTCTCTACACTAACATGAAGGAGAATGATGAAATTTTGATGTAAATTTATCCAAAATGATCTTCATGATCTATTTAAAACTCCATTATCCTAAAATTTAATTATTTTTAATATTTTTACACTTTTCCTTGTGACCTTTCCACTTCCCTTTTTCTCTCTCCTCTATTATGCTTTATATATGCAGGTAATTTTAGCCTTTGTATAAAATCCACACCTAGTATGGAGAAGCCTTGATGGTTTGAATACTATATTTTCCTTTTAAATAAATATTTCCATTATATTTTTTATCTCATAAACTTCTTTTCTAAGTGTGTGAATTGGTGCATAGTGGAATGTCAAGTGATAAGTATCTATCATTGCCGTATCTTTACTCTTCCATGTTTGATGTGAGTAGTTCTCCCTCTAATAAGTCACATGAATTGTAGTTAGTGTATTTTTATATCTTAAAGTGTAAGGAGTAAAATTAGTGTTTGTAATTTGACATCATGTTCACTCATCTTGAAAAGTATAAACCATATCATCTCCATGTTTGAAATACTTATGTTAGAGTAATATAGGAAGTTGAGACTAGTATTGTGATTCATGTTTCATAGTGAAATTGTATGGTAGTCTAGTAGATATCTATCTAGGGTATCACATCATTATCCTAGGTTAAGTTTATGTTCCTTTTATCCCTTTTCATCTAAGCAAACAAATGGTGTAGGTGATAAGCTATAAAATACTAATCTAGGGAGCTAGCCCTTAAACCTAGAGGTTTACCACTACTATAGAAAACAAATAGGCCTAGAGGTAATCAAATTTTTTACTAAATATAGATAAGACTTTAAAAACCTCTCTATGGTGAAATATTAAGTGACAATAGTCACACATAACTAATTCAATAAATCAATCACACAGTCAACCAGGACATGACCACAATCAATAAACAAGGTCACATTGTGCTCTCATCCTCCTATAGACCTTTGCTATCTCATATAATTCCTAAATTTAATCACAAAATAGTAGAAAATTCATTTCAAGTATTTTTTAGTCATAGTCATCTTGTACAGTTAGCATAAAATCTATTTTTTTGGAGGTTTGGATATCCTTAGTCTTATTTACTATTTTTAGTTAGTTTCCAATTTTGTAAAATTATGTATCATATTATATTTCATTATTATATTTGTATATACCATCATTCAAATTTCAATATTTTAATATATATTAATTTAATTCATTTCAACTCAAAATAGATCAAACATTCTAGTGAACCCACTATTTTTTGAACATTTCTTGCTATTTGTTTGATTTTTGTCATAGTATTTCATACATATTTATATAAATTCCTAACACTAAAATAAATCATCCTTCAACTTTGGATAAAATTTGACAAATAATGAATGATGTTCTTTAACATTGGATTTAATTTGACACTAAATAATTTTATCTTGTCATCTTGGATAAATCAAACATAAAATATATTTATTTTAACCTCAGGTTGAAAATTGTTGATATTTATACACAAAAAAAAGTAAGTTTTAATTTTAATTAATTTGTGTTTATTTTAAAAATTGTGCCTTGATAATTTTCAAACTAATTAGTGATTGTTTTAAATGGATACATGTAATTATATTTACATACATCATGATGTGAGGGGTTTACCCTGATAATCATATCCATTGTATAACACCAAACATGGAATTTAGTTTACATGCATCTCACAATATATCAAAAAAAAACATAGGATCTCTTGTTTATACCATAGAAAGCCTCTTTAAGCCATTTTATTTGTGGTTTACTTGAGAGGAGTATATCATCTAGGGAATTTACTCTCATTTTACCCTTAAAAATAAGGTTAATGGGCTACATGCATGGTTTTTCCATTTTAGTTAGTTATTTGAAACATTGGGGTGACACTAATCAATAAATGAGCAAGAATATTTGACAGCCCATACAATAATTCAAACCCATGCCTAGATAACCATTACACATTGATTTTTGTTTGAATTTTAATCATTATCATTATCTTTTTTTAAAATGAAATATTAATTGATAACACTAAGCATTTTATTTTTTGCATTTGTTGTATTTGCATTCATTGTATATATCATGGCTAGTTAATTTTCCTTATTCTATACTCATGCTAAGAATTTTACTTATGATAATGAATGGACAAACCACAATAATAAAAAAATTAAGGAATAATCATATATGGATGATTTTATTTTCATGATATAGTATCAAATAAATGATATGATTTTGATGCATCTTGGGAACATGAATCTAAGAAAGAATTTCCTTCTAACAATCTAGAGAAAAAAGATCAATTCAAGTCTTGAATCAAAAAACATTTAGACATAAATATATCAACACAAAATAAAAATATTTAAAAAAAAAATCTTGATAAATTCATTTCAGATCAAAAATTAATTTCTTAATTTTCTTCTTTACAAATAGTGGATATTGAACCTACATGTCATAGGTCTTCCCCCTTGTTAACTAGTGAGGATAAAATTACTTTATTTTACATTAGTACATCAGAAACTACAATTTTGAATCATGATATTCCATATAACACATCTTGTGATGTTACTTTCACTTCACTCTCATGTTTGTCTCCAAATGATGTTACTCTTATGCCATGATGCCATAATCTTATCATAGACTTACAAAATGATGGCAATGCATCTCTTTTTAGTATTAATTCGTTCAATGTTATTAATAAAAAATAAGAAATTAAATCATATATGTTGAACAAATATTCAAACCCAAAGGATGAGCATACCCATCCACCTCCTCTTGATGATGTTTATATGTATATTCAATTAGATATCTCAAGGTTTTGTGATTGTGAAACCGTTCAAAATCAAATAATCACTATGAGAAAATAAATAGAAGAGTTACAAAAGTAAAATTCATATTTTGGTTCAAAGATCATATCACTTGAAAATAATATCAAATATACAAAGAATAAATAATATGATAATGTCAATCATGTATCTATATGCACCAAAATTGACATAGTTTGACATTTTTGATACAAATATGATGATGATGCAATGACCTCTTCTTTTGTGTTCCACATGGAACTCTCTAGCTTGATTTTACCCTTATGATTCCCTATTTATCTCTTGAGCCCTTTTGGTCCTCTAAATTTTGACCTTCCAATGTCATTTATACCTCTTCTCAAAAAGAAACCTTGGATGACAAAACTTCCACCCCAGGTGTTAGAACTACCCCTCTAGATTATAAAACCACCCCTCATGTTGCATAACCACCATCATTATTATGAAATATAAGAGGTGGTTCTAACATAAGAAGTTAGTTTTGCATTAAAATAATAGTGGTCTTGAAATAATATACAATGGTTTTGTCACATTAGGTGGTATTTGTACGACCACCCTTGCATAAAGTGGTGGTTCTATCATAGTGTAAATTCCTTCCAAAATTAGCTCCTATAACTTTAGTTTTCATGTGTTTTGCATAACTATCTTTGCACTTCTTATTTTCATCACCTTGTGCTCTCTTCCAATCATGCACAACTCACTTTAATAATTTAGCCTTTTTTAGTTCATCTCAAGTTGAACTCACCATCACACTTAGTTGAACTCCTCCATGAAAAATGTATTATTTTCCTACAAGAAGGTTAATTTTGGTCTCATTTTAAATCTAAAAATTTCCATTAGAAGTTGTTATTGAGATTTTTTTTAGCCACAACCCTAATACAGTTTTCAAAAGATTTAGCCTCTATTATTTTCAAGTTAAATACATAGTTTCAAGTGAATAAGTTTTCTTAGTGAAATAACCTTATCCTTTGATAGCAAAGGCATTATCTAGCCTTAGTTTGGTTGATCTCAATTTATGGATTATTTTTCCCTTGTAAATACCCTAATTTAGTCAAATAACCACAAGTACTTTGTATTTTATTACTCTTTCACATAAGGGTCTTAATGATGGTTGTAGTCCTTATTCGCTTGGTCATATTGAATCTTTTGATCTTTTTTGTCTTATTTTCCCCATTTTTTACACTCCCAGTAGTCACAAGTTACATTTTCTTAGTCCCAAGGTCCCTTGGATTTTCATGCTTTATTTTTTCTTTGTTTTGAACCTTAGGACATTAGTACCACTTTTAGGATAGTAGCACCACATGGTACTAGTGTCCCCTTATGGCTTCCATTTCCAATAGGCCCTTTCACCCATGTTTGAGTCCAAACCCCTTCATGACCCTTATGTTTTTTTATATCTTTTTCATGACTTGTCAACTAGTGAAAAAGCTATTATATTAAAAATAATGGTCATCCTATATAAATATCCTCAAAATACATTTTACATATAAAATTTACTATTTTGGTACTTTTTTACATAAAATCAACGAATACTACAACTCAAATACTCTGCATCGTACTCAATTTTCATAATTAGACATTTGCATGCCTTATCAAAGAAGGGCCTAAGTGAAATTAATTATAGAATACCATGTAATTTGATGGTGCACATTCCCTAAGGGATGACTACATGTGATATGATACCCCTAGAATTGGGTTTAATGTAGACAGTGGCTAAGATAATAGGGGTTCTACTCTACATGATCATAACATCCCACAACCTAGTTTTTCCTTTTCTTTTACATTTAATTAGATCATTATTTCATGTGTGAAGGTATTCATTAGGGTTTTATATAATATTAAACCAAAATAGTGAAATAGATGAGTTCTTGTGTGGCACATAATCACTTACAAGATCTCAAAAAATTGCCATAGCTTTGCTATAAGTTATAGGTAGTCATTATATAAGGGATATTCCACTAGAATTGGACACTAACACCACATGGTGTTAATGTCCTAAGATGGGCTCTACTGTTAAGATCTAGATCTTGAAAAATAGGAAAAATATGAAAGACTCCTTTGTGTCTGCTTAGCCATCTCTAGTACCTTGATCTACAAAAAGATATGTATATCCAAATAAGTTCCTTTTATATTTGTACTTACTATTTTGGGAACATTTTATAGAATCAATAAATTCCAATTTTATTCCAAATTAAAAATAGACCCAACCCTTTAATCTAGATTAGGATTTCCATAGGAAAAACCTAAAAGGTTAAAACATTTGGTGAACTTATCTTACTTTGGATATTGTTTCAAAACCCTAATTTTCCTTAGGGTTTATGTTATCTAAATTTTATACATTAAATTAGGGTTACAAAAATATAATTTTATAATTTTTTAGTCTATCCTAGCTAATTTATTTAATCCTATACTAGGGTTTCATTTACTTAATTTAATTTAAATATTTTCAACACAACCTTAAATAAAAACCTTGGATCCAAATACTAGGTCTATATACATACAAATATTATCATTTGGGGTTTCAATCACAATCCTATTTTCAAATTTATTTTTTTTCAAAATAATTCACACATTGTACACATACTTATGTTAGATTATATTCTACCTATTGTGTGTTTGTTATTCCATGTTTAAACTATCTTCTTTGGCAAGTTAAAAATGACATCTAAAAAGTTTTCTACCCCTCATCCATTTGATGCACTCTTGAATTTATCTCATGATTATGATAATGAATGGACTAATTTTCAATATTGTACGCTATATCATGATCATGACTTCATTTATAATGTTGATGATGAATTTTATTATAATGATGGATATGAGGATTATTGTGAGCATGAAAATACAAATGAACATGAGGATATGTAGATACATCATATTCTCTTTCTCCTAAAAATCAAATTAACAATATAATGCCAAAACAACCTCTTATTGGTAGAGTTTCATTCCACTGTGATCCTAGATTTTCAACTAATTTAGCTACTTCCTTATTAAAATTAAATCAATATAAGTGCACTATATGAAAATTAATTTTTCATGCTTCAAGGAAAGTAGATAATAAAAATGCATCTTCTTTACCCTTCTCAATTATATTTCAAAAAGAAAATACAGAGGATATTACACCTTTTAACAATGCACAAACTTAGGTAGATGAAATTAATTTATTGCCTTAATTCACATTTCAAGATCAACAAAATGATCCTTTATAACAATTTAATAATTCACATGTTTCTAATTATTACCTTATATGTTATAATGTGAAAAAATAAAACATGGTTGTTACCTATCCTTTCCTTGATTCTAAAATAAAAAGTAATAATCATGCTTGCTTTTCAAAAACAAGTAGTGAATAAATGCCTTTCAATACACCTACATATGATGTTGCATTTCATTGTAGTAAAAAGTTAAAATCTTCTTATTCTCTTCCTCTTAATGAGTATGTGGATGATACTTCTTCTACTTGTACTTATTCAAATGAATTAAATTCTAATTTTGATTAACCATGGGATAATGATGATTATTGTGATTATGATGAAGATGACATAGAATCTACACCTTCAACTTCTTCTCCTTCCTCACATATATCTCTTGTTCACCCAAAATATAGGTCACATGTAAAAAGACACACACACACATTTATTGTTATGTGCATAGTTTCCATTCACTAGAGAATAAATCACCTTTTATTCAACTAGTATGTGATAATCCTTCACAACCTAATGATATACAAGATACCAATGAATCCACCTTAACCCCGCTATTATTGTAGAACCTATTTCTTACACAAACCCAAATGAGGGTGATAGCTCATTTCCCTCTAACCACGTCTAAGCTATCACACCTCCAAAGGTTATTGAGAGCATCCAAACACTTTTATAAACAAGATTTCTAGTATAATGTACCAATGGATAAAATAATTAATAAAATCCAACCATTAAATAAACTCCTTGATAATGATAATATACCTTCACAAGTATTTATTTATTTAATGCATGTTGTGGGTGATTTGAAAAAATAAGTACATCATATCACTTTGGAAAATGGAGAATATAAATCTTAGGTTGATGTTAATGTTATATATAATAACTTTATTCCATGCATAATCTCAGCTATGAGGTTGCCATAAAACTTTCACATACCGATGTTACCTATATTTAATGGATAAGGAGATATATATTTACACCTTTAGGCTTATGATAAATCCATGGATCATATTACAGACAAGTTACTTATAGACTACAAGTGTTTCCAAAGTCACTAAATGGGAAAGCACTATATTGGTTCCATCATACACTCCCTAGTGGATATTTACATACATATGAGGAGTTAGAGATAGTATTTCTCATACATTACATAAAAAATAAGGGATCTCTAGTCACATATGAGAGGTTACCTTCATTACATCAAGGTGAGATAGAGCCTACATTAAAATATATTCTACAATTTAAAGCTTGTTTGCATTAGCTAATATATCAACCAATGGATTTAGAATTATAATACATCTTTACTAGAAGTTTGAGCTATCATCTAAATGAGATATTAATATATCAAACATATATGAAACACAACTATAGAATTAAAGGCATAATTGATATTAGTAATTACATATTTAGAGGTAGATTTGTTTATAGACCCCTCAGAACCTCATGCATCTAATTTGGTACAAGATCCTAATCCACTTTCAATTCAAACACTAGTGGAATAGAAAAAACAAATAAAAATAATCAATAAGGGTAAATATCCACTCTACACATCATAATATATAGTAAATAAAACACAAGATACACATGTAACTTTTATGTAGTTTTGAGATAAGGGTAGGCCTCATGACATCTTACATACACTACTAGATAAGGGGATGATCACACTTAAAATAATAATAATCCACCACATCATTTGAACTGGGTAACACATAATCATTTTTATCAGATAAATGGACATTTAGATTACCATTATTATGCACTTTGAGCTTGCGTAAACTAGTATGTTAGTAGAGTTATCATAGTGTTTACACAGGGGGCACTAGTCCTTCATTTTCCACACTCTCCTAGATCACACTCCTATATGATAGATTTATCCTAATATTTTCCTTTTAAGGAACAATTGGTTACTCATCATATGATACCTATAAATTATAAGACAACTGTTTATTAGTATTCATGTACATTGCAACCTTAATGGCGATGGTAACTACTTTGCAGAGTTTAGAATGCACCTTCATTATGTACACCAATTAAATATCTGAGAATAGATAAAAAATCAAAGGCATAATTTTGACATAACAACTAATCAAAATCAATGGAAATAACTACAGAACTATAGTTTCAGTTCACATTCTATCTACATCAACATATCATGAACAATATTGTAATTAGTTCTCCTTGTCTTATGGGTTCATATAGGGTATATCACCATCACACATTATACATGCATACATCTTATTAAATATAAACAAAAAACCATATACCAATAAAATACAAAAATTTAATCTCCTGCCATATGGCTCAAATATTCACAAAACATATACAAATAAATTAAATTTACCCCAAATGAAACAAATAAAAAACATCAACATTTCAAACAATCAAATTGATTTAACACAAAAATATATACATAATGACAAATTAAAAAAAAAAAAAAAAAAATATATATATATATATATATATATATATATAGATATATAGATATATACCAGAACATCATTTTAATACAAATATAGTGCATCACTCAATGTTTCACACATGATTGTTGGGACCATATCCCTCAGTCACACTATTATACAAATCAAAACTACAACTAGAGGCCCCACTATCTATACGTCACCTTGATATATGGTTACACCTACTCTCTTTCTTCCATTACATGCCAAGCTCAACCCTATACTTGTCACACTCTAGTTAAAGTCATATTAGTTGTATTGAGGACGTGTACAACTTTCAAAGTATGTGTTTGGGTGCCCAATAATGTAATAGTGTCGATGCACCGATACCCCCACCACTTGTCTCCCATGTAAAGTGGTATAGGTCCTTGTATAAAATATCTAACATGGTATAAACCCAAGAATACATAGTGATATGCTCTTTAATGTCCTAAAATATCTTGTACATATTATAAAAGATTGATACACCACTCCCATCCATAGCAATAAATGAAAATAGTAGCATATCTATAAATTTATACAATCATGGAACATCAACCATCACAATCATGGTCAAAAATATGCCACTCTATCTACCTGTGCGATGTGTCCCTACCTCCATGGTAGAGAAGTACCTAGATGCCTGATCTATAGTTCAAGGACTAGTAACCTCCTATATCATAACCCATTCCCTAGATATTGACAACTACAAGATCTAATATAAGTAATCTAATGTCATAGTAATCTCACCCATAGGTATATAAAATGTACATGTTTCTACATTCTACCTCTCATATAGTGTAGTGATCATATGCATATCTTAGGGCATAGGCTCTAGGAAAGTAACATATCATAGGACTATTTTATCGAACACCTTTATCTCCATAATAGATAAGGGAAAACCCCAAATAGTCTCCATCATCTTACCCATATATAACTCTCTCATCTAGGCATCAACCTATAAAATAACATCAATAAAATAATACTAAAACCAACAAACAACAAGCATCATAAATCAGTCAACAATTCTAAGCATCACATATTAGGCATACTAGATACTAATGCTACTTAGATGACATTATAACTAGATAGTAGGGCCACACTTAGGATTGTAGCACCAGGATTTAGACAATAGCACCCAAAATGGGACACTAGTGCTAACTTATCCAAAATAGCCCTAAAAATAGACCTTTTCTAGCAAAAATAGTAAAAAAGCCAACAAAAATGATAAACATAGGCAAATGTTTGAGTCCCTTACTAGGAAAACCTCTTCCCCATCATAAATCCATGCCTTGACCTCCTCATAGAATGAAAAAATATCTTCTCATCTCCTCATCATGTGTCCTTAGTTAGATTAAGGACACATTTATCCACACAATTATCTTACATTAATTAGATTCAAAGTGGGTGCAAGTGAGCCTTATTTTATCCACACATTCATCTTACATTACTCATATTCAAATTAGGAGGAAGTGATCCTTATTTTCTCCACACATTTAGATTAAATTAATCAAATTTAGAGTGGGGGAGAGAAAGCCTTATTTCTCCACACATTTAATTTATATACTCAATTCTAGTATAAGAACATTAGTGGGCCAGTTCTTATCCAATTATTTGTCCAAGAAGTGGGCCACATCCTGATTACATTCACATAGGTAATTATAGGTATACATTTATATTTTATTTTACTCTATTAATTTTGTTTCATTTCATTATTATAATAAAAGGAGGGCAAATGTAAACACCTAAATTTGGTCAAACAATCACAAGTACTATGTATTTTATTGTTCTTCACATAAGAGTCTTAGTGATGGTTATAATCCTTGTTATTTTGGACATGTTGAGTCTTTTGATCTTTCTTAGGTATTATTTTCCCTATTTTTGACACCCCAAACATTCATAGGTCACCTTTTCCCATTCTTAGGGGTCCCTAGCCTATCATCCCTAATTTTTGCTCTATTTTAAGCCTTAGGACATTAGCTCCACTTTTAGGATAGTAGCACCTCTAGTTTCCACTTGTGGCTTTAGTTTATGATGGGCCCTTTCACTTGTGTTTGAGCCCAAATCCCTCTACGACCTTTCTCTTATGTTTTTTAGATCTTTTTCATGACTTTTTGGCTAGTAAAAAAGGTATCATATTCAAGAAAAAGATCCTCCTATATAAATAGCTTCACAAGGCATTTTACATCTATCACTTATTATTTTGGCACTCATTTACATAAAATAAACCAATAGTACAGCTCAAATACTCTATAGACTACTCAATTTCACACCTAGACATTTGCATGCTTGATCAAAGAAGGGCCTAAGAAAAATTCATTCTAGCAAACCATATAAATTTATGGTGCACATTCCCTAAAAGAGAACTACATGTGATCTAAGACCCATAGCATTAGGGTTAATGTAGGTAGTGGTTAGGACAATATAGGTTTTACTCTACATGATCGTAACATCCCACAACCCAATTTTTGTTTTCCTTTTGCATTTGATTAGTTCAATTTTTCATGTGTATAGGTATTCATTAGGGTTTTAGATAATATTGAGCCAAAATAGTGACACAGATGAGCTCCCACATGACACATAATCACCTAAAATATATCTATAAACTCTTTTAGCCTCCTTAAAGGTTATAGATAGTCATTATAGATAGACAATAGTGGCATAATTGAACACTAGCACCACATGGTGTTACTATATTAAGAGGGGTACTATTGTTCATATCTAAATATTGAAAGATAGTCAAAATATGAAATATTACTTTGTGTTTACTCAACCATATTGAGTATCCTAATCTATGAAACAAATGTGTATATATAGATAAGTTCCTTTTATCCTTGTACTTAATATTTTGGGAAAGTTCCATAGAATGAATAAATTCTAATTTTATTCTAGATTAACAATAGACCCAACCTTTTAATTTAGCTTAGGAATTACATATTAAAGTCATAAAAGGTTAAAAGACCCCATTTATCATATTCTTCTAGAGTTTATTTATCCTCTAGCTAGAGAGTTTCCATAATTTATTCAAGAGAACATGGAGCTAGCATGCTAAGGATTATCCTATCAACACATTGTATGCATTTCAACTGATTTATTCCAAAATTAGGATGAGGTTTATTTTAGTTTTCAATATTTAGTTTTATTTATTATATTAGATTCAATATAAATTATTATTGTGACTAGATTAGTTTTCCACAAAAGAGAAAATAAGAAAATTTGATGTGAAACAGATCCATTTTTTCATTTGTCTTTTCTACAAAAACAAAGTTAGTTTTGTTTTATGATTGAATTTCAAAAATTTATGTTCCTTCCAAATAATTAATACACTTAGTCAATAATATTGAAAAATACCTTAAAAACATCTATTTTCATCCAACACAACTTATCTTTTCAAGATATAAGCAAGTCATTTACATTCTTAACAACCATCTAGGTAAATGTAAGAAATATAGATTATCATAGGTGCATAATTAAGAGTGTTAGATTTATGGTCCTATTAATTTTGAAAATTTAAAATCATTATAATTTCCCTCTCTTAAATTAAAAAAAATTAATTTATCATCTCTTAATCCTACTTTATAAATAGTTTCAAAAGGTTTATTTGTGATAAATTAAAAAGGTTAAAAAGCTAGCCTAGTTTATTTTTGAACAAGAAAATTAGTGGAGTGTTTTATTTATACTTTTATAGATCATATATCCTCTCACATTTATTTCCTACATACATTTAATTTACACATTTATATTAATTCATGAAAAACATTTAAAACAAACAAAAATATTTCATCTAGTTTGCATACACATGGAGCTAGGAAAAATCAAAATCTTGCATGATAGCATATGTTTATTCTCTCTTCCATCACATGCATCTCAAACATTGAAAAGGATAAAAATATATAGTTTTTATTTAATTTTATTCAATTTTCATTATTCTTTCACTTTCAACACTTTAATTTTTAGAAAAAAAGTATTCATTTATCAAAAACCAAGGAAAGCGCAAAAAAGTAACAAAACAAAACAAAAATAGTGCCAAAATACTTGTTATTTCATTCAAGCCATACAAAAATACTTAAAAATACATTTAATTAGACACATATACCATAAGCCTTGTCAATCTATAAAATCAAACACATACCAATCCTTACTTCAACATTCCAACAAGCACACTTTACAAGGCATTGTCCAAGCAAGCTCATGTGTTTTTCCTTTGATTATTCCTAGTCTATTTTGGATGACCCTTTTTAAGACAATAGGTATTCTCTAGAATGGTATATAACCTATATTTATATAAATGGATTCCACTATCAGGACATAATAGGATATTATCACTGAGTTGAGACATGAGGTCTTTCAATCCACTCCAATAACCCACCTCATTGTAGAGTCTTTCATTACCTTAGAATAATAAGAGAAAGTCCCTAATCCAACTATAATTATTCTCCCATAAAATAGGATATGTCATTACAACATCATCCAAGTTTAGTTACCAATCCATACCATCTTATTATTCTTATGTCTAACCTCATCTTATATCATTCACTCTTAGTGGATGACATTGGAAAAGCATATTCAACCCAGTATAGTAGATCTTCTTCCACTAGTCATTCAACCCAATCTCCCTCATTTCTTTGAGTCTAACATTTACCAAGAACTCCACCTTATTATAATATCATATATTAAAAGTACTTAGATCTATATTTTCACATATATTAACACTCTCAATGATCACAAAAACATTATTGAGATCTTTTAGTTCCATCACAAGAACCCATTAACAAAATCTATCCAAAATCTCATTCCACCCAATAATCAACTAAACCCCTAGCCCATACATTACATTGGTTACTTCGGCCAGACCTCAAACAGTTAAGTGCACATATTAAAATGTGCTAATTTTCATGCACACACATTACAAAACCCATCATGAAGGGGATTCTCCTTTATGTATCCCTTTATTCCTTGTTCTCCATTTTCTCTTCTCTAACCCCATTCCTTCTATTTATTTTGTAGGTATCCATATACCCCAAAATATGTCTAGATTGGATATTAATGGATCCCTTAGCCTAGAGGGCTATAATTAAAGCCAACTTAGCTCTAGTAAACCTTAATTTATGAGTTATAACAACCTAACCTTCCACACTAAAGTGGAATACCAATCCAATGACTACTCCCTCCATAACACTCTGACAAGGAGTGCATTATTCATCTAAGAGATATATGATGTGTCTAAAATAATAAGTAATTATCTTGACTCAAGTGCCATGACCCTTATAGGTGGATGGAAAACCACTTATAATATGTCCATGAGGCTATATATAATCTTGTATATCCAATACATAGAAAGCATTACCAAATAAAATCACAACTTAGGAAAGATCCATAGCTTAAAAGATGAGATCAACCACATGTAAGTTGTTTCACATCCTCCCAATAGGAATTAGGATTCATCTAGCCTACCAATGGACACTAATAAAACCAATATTAGGGCTCCAAATTTAAACCAACCCATTCATATATCCTCTTTGTATACATCCACTCCTCATAAATTATAAACCCATGGATCCAAAACCAACACTAGTTCAAGTTAACTCATTAACACCTTAGTGGGTGATTTGACAATTTTGGGAATATTGATATCTTATTCCTAATTTAGTTAAAGGGTATACATAGTAAAATTAGTCAAAAATTATGCAATAATTAACATACTAATTTCTTAATTCTGATTATTTTTTATAATTTCTAAAAATAGCATGTAAATGGAGAGAAATCAAACTTAGCTTGAAACTATGTTGATCTAACTGAGATAGAGCTTGATATTGACTGTGCAAGACTATGAGACTATCAAAAATTAAGATATAAAATTAATTTTTTTATTAGATAGGATCATTGAAAGTGTATATGAGTGACACCAACACTATAGTCCTTATCTAGCACTATTATCCTCAGAGTTTGAACTTTTTGGTTTTTGTTCAACAAGTTTGTGTGACACTGTCTATGAGTTTGTGAAGCTTTGATATCAATAGTTCTTCTTATATATCTAATTTTTTTTAGTTATAATATTTCAAGGTACATGAAAAAACCTTTGTAAAATAGGGAAAATGGGTTAGTGTGTGTAATATACACAAGACATGTTTCACACTTTGTGTGTGGACACACTGCCTACATACCAATACTCTGAAGAGGGATCAAGCCATATATAGTTCTCCATTTGAAAGTTATTGGTGAAATTTTTATATGAGAATACAAGTAAATTATAAATTAGGTTTTACTGATATGAATAGGGATAGGTGTAAAGATCTAGATGTGCTTAAGAATGTACTAGATGGTTATATGCAAAGAATAGGGAAAATTGCTTAAGTGGTTTCACTTGTATTCTTGCTTGCTTGATAATATTTTCCAACCCTTTCCAAATGAATTTTGAATGGGATTTTATAGGGATATATTGGTCATGGATTAAATTTTATCATGTTAGTCTGACAAGGATAAGGATGGGGAACCAAAATAAATTTACCATTGGGGATAGAAATGGGCTTGGACAATAGCGCCAAAATTATATAGTAGTGGCACCAGTGCTATAGTCCAATTTTGGCACTACTATCTTGACTAGACAAGACCTAAGGGGATTGATTTTACATGAAAATAGGGTCTACATTAATTAGGATAAAGTATATAAGGCTACAGATGACTAGGAATTAGTGAAAAGATGCATATGAGGGTCATGAGAGAAAGCGAGAAGGACCTAAGGGTTGGGTGTCATTAGACATGCTCAAGTTACTAATTTTTACATTTTGTATGACTATATTTTCCCTCCCTTTATTCTAGTGATGTAACAAAGTGAAATACTATAATAAATTAAAAATATAAAGTGTACCTTAACTTATCTACAAGGGTGAATCTTATGAAGTTGTGTGTGCATAGAGAGAGCACACTATGAAGTATGAATCTATAAGAAATATAAAGAGTAGATCAATTTTTACCAAATATGATATATCTATAATAAAAATGTATAAATATGGATAAGAGAGAGACAAGAGAAAGGAAGGAATACATCTCATTGAGTACATAGACCAGTACAAAACATATTTTGATACTGAGTGATGTTGAGTAATGTTGGATGTGTGTTTAACCAAGAGTAATATCATAAATGGAGTTGAGTGCTCAATTACCTAAAAGTGTTTCAAGTATGAAAAATCTAGACCTTTGGCTCCATCATCACCCACTAAGTGAATTTAAGTGATCATGCATATGTTGATCAATGTCTAGACTATGTGTCCAATCCCTCTGAATAGGTGGCTTAAGAATACAAAGGCTAGCTAGTCCTTTGGCTCCATCATTGCCCCATGAAGTGAAGTTATGAATTAATATTAGTATTAAGTGTGTGTCATATGAGATGTCTCCTGAATCCCATCAACGTACTATGATCCAAAAATGTTGGCATGGATAGTTGTATGTATGATAGATTCTAGGTCACTCTTAGTCACTCTTAAAGATGGAGATTAGGCTTGTACAAAATCCAATCTAAACTAGTGTACTAGGCTTGTATGAAATCCACTAAAGAACTCAAGAAGTTAAGCTTATATGAAATCCATTAAAAAATTATGCCAACCACATAAAGATGAAATAAAGCATGTAACTATTGAGAATGCCTAGGTAATGCTGAACTCAAGAAAAAATAGAAATAAATGTGCCATGCACATTACCCTTAATCACTAGTGTCTAGAACATGGATTTTGATTTGGAAGTCATATCATCTTCAATATCTAGAAATATAAGTGAGAGCCATCATGTCATGCATGATTCCCCCTATATATATTCTTTAAGAAAAATTATATTGAAACTTTTGATTCTTGTTTGAACTATAGCTGACAAAACTGTAACTAAACTTACCTTTCTATCTATTTCTATACAAAATATTTTTTTTCTATTTGGACAAGATCACTAAAAGTGGAAACTAGTATCACTAACACTATTTTCCAATTTGGGTACTATTTTTTAAGGCCAAATTTACTGATTGTTCTAGATTCTTGACTATTTGCTTAGTCAGTTCTGACTATTTTGATGTTTGGTTGTTGTTCTAGGTATGTTGAATGTTGTTATTTCAACTGTTAGGAGATATGATCTCTAAGACAAAACCCATGTATGTTTCCCCCTCTTATTAGGGTAGTAATGAAGACCTTATAATGATTTACCTTAGAATAAATATCTTTACAAGTGTGTTATGCTAAAAAAGATACATGATATAGTAATGATAATCGACAAGATATATCAAGATATAACATGACTTCTATTTAGAGATTGTTAGATAAATAGGGGTATGCATAAATAGATATAAAAATTTAAGAACATGTGAAATGTACTGATATTGAAATGAAAATATGGTTAGTTTTTAGTTGTTAGTATGTGGGGATGAAGTATGATGTTCATCATGACATCCAAGAAATCAAGATAAATGCATGATGTGAATCATGGCATTGCAAACAATGAGAGACAAACAAGCAACAAGAACACAAGGCAAGAAGAAATAAACATTGGCCAAAGGGCCAATAAAACTAGGGACATGGTTACTTGTCACTCAAATTAGAAATCAAGCATACAAGGCATGTTCAAATGCCACATACACATATAATTGAAACAAGAAAAATTGGTGTGGAATCCATAATCATATAGATGAGTATAGGAAATGGACATTGGAAAATTTCCTAAGTCACACACATTAATATAATCAAAGGAAATTGTAAAATGTCCTAAGGTACATACAAGAGATAAATAGGAATTAAGAAATGCAAACAATCTAGCTATGTTAAGCAAAAAAAATAAAGCATGTAAGGAACTAGAAGTAAAATCACATCTAACTAATCAAATCAAGAGGGAAAAGATGCAAAACATGTTAGTACAAGACTAGGTATATGCTAATAAATACACAAGTGTTATATACTATTTAGTGTTGATAGAGTAATCTATATGAACTAGTAAGTAATGTACATCAACATGATAACTAGAGTGTGTGGTGTAGGAATGACATAACTTGGATGGTGTAGTCACATAGAATATTCCCC
Organism: Torreya grandis; assembly: GCA_037957365.1. NCBI lineage: Eukaryota > Viridiplantae > Streptophyta > Pinopsida > Cupressales > Taxaceae > Torreya > Torreya grandis. The sequence goes on along the minus strand of JARHVA010007291.1, from coordinate 366,936 downwards.
TAGTGGGTATGTATATTGATGTGTGTCTCAATGTAGAAGTAGGATGCCCCCTCAATGGGTAGAGTGAAACAATCATAGATCTAGATGTTACTGCACACACTCAAAATAATATCAATTAAAGCATGGTAATGTAGATAAATTGAAAAACAAGAATCATAAAATGAAAAATGTAAGTCTATCATAGTAGTATAAATGTAAAGCATGGATGATGTATACAATCATATTTTTTTTGGTGTTTTGAGATTATTTGAATTTTTTTTAGTTTGAAATGTTATGAGTTATGTACAATCACTCACATGAAGAATATGTACAAGAATTGAAAAGAAGATATGTACAAGGAAGACTAAGAAGAGATGATACTAACTAGTGAGTCCTAAGGGAGACTCCCTATCATGGTGTCCTATATCAAATAAAGGAATCATGCATGATTATGAAGCATGAGGGAATGGTTATGAATATGACTCTAAATTTTTAGTATCTTGGAAATGATAATAGCTTGTATTGTTTTATTCATCATTATCATCTTGATTTTGAACCCATGGAATGATAGTGTTGACTTTTGTTGTATCTAGATCCTTTCCTTTGATAAAATTTATCTATGAATTATTTGCCTTAGGATGTTCAATAAATCCCAAACCTAGGTGATAAACATTATCAACTGCTAGAATAGGAGTAGTGATGCCTTGAGAATTCTTACTCAACCCTTGACCTTGATAATACAATTGTTGTAGATACTTTTTACCAAAAACATACTACTTTTAAAGTTGATCCTCATTTTGGAGAGATAGATTTTCATCTTTTCCATGATTTACCTATGTTTGTGGTACTATTTCTTGCTATGATTTTGCTTTTTGATCTTTTTATTGTTCTGAGTTATGCTTTGGTAACCACTTTTGTATTATTTCTAAATTTGATCCTTTGTGAATGTGTTTTTGTGCCACTATGTATTTCTTGACTAATTTACCTTGTATAGGGTAATAATTATCAATTATCTATTATATATGTTGCTTCAATGCCAAACATGAATCTGTATGATGCCCATGCATTCTATGATATGCATAATTGTTGGAAATATTGTCATTTATGCAAAGGTTTAGCATTATTGGTGATAAATGCCCCATTGTTTTTAATGTTTTTTGTAATAAATATATCTTTACTAATATGAGTTAATGTTTATTTAATATTAACAAATATATTTTTGGTTGCATATGAGACAAAAAAAGGGCCCATGGAGAAGTCAAAGAGCCATGGAGTAAAGACAAAAGAAGGATGGGACACATTTTCCCATGAAGAGTCATCTTGGGGAATACCAAGAGTCACCAAGTGAAGACAAAAGAGTAAGGATAAAATTTCTCATGAAGGGACACTTTGAGGAATACGAAGAGTCGCCAAAGATAAGGACAAAAGTGGGAAGGACATTTTTGGTCATGAAGGGTCACCACATGACTTTTCAAAGGCTTGAATATGAAGAGTCATCCAAGATTGGTTCCATTTTCCATGAGGATTGAAGGGTCACAAAGGGGGAAGGCCAAAGGTCATTTATAAAGCTATAAATAAAGGCTTGAGTAGCCATTTTTAATATGATGGATAGAGGTTGATTTGATATTGTAATATCTATCTTAGAAGAGCAATTGTGAGAGATGAATATGATTTGTATTTGTTATATCTAGCCTAGAAGAGCAAAGGTGAGAAAGACACGAAGGAGATGTTGTATTGATCTATCATTTGTTGAGATAACAACATTGAGAGATAGTTGTGTGGTATGCACAAAGGGGTTGGTGCTCATGAATTGTTGCTGGGTTAGAGCTCAGCAAAGGGGTTACTACTCCTGTGGGTTGGTGCTCACAAATAGTAGTTAGGTTGGTGGTTAACAAAGGGGTTTGAAGCTCTTATGGGTTGGTGCTCACAAATTGTAGCTGAGGTTGGTACTTGGCAAAGGGGTATGGTGCTCCTGTGGGTTTGTTCTCACGAATATACTTGAGATTGTTCTCCATGGTTTTTCCCACATTGGGTTTTCACATTATATCTAGTGTCTCTCTCTATCTTGTGTGATGTTTATTGTTTGAGTTTTAATGCATATCTTGAATGTTTTATTAAGTGGAATTTGGTTAAAAGAAAGTTTTATAAGATATAAAATATAATGATTAACCCCCCCTCTTAGTATATTCCATGCTTAATAATTGGCATCAGAGCAAGTTCCTTTTTGAAAAGTTTTATAGCTTAAAGGTAGATCGGGAAAGCACGATGGCTAGGTCATAGGAATGATTTTATATAAATAAGGCACCTTTGTTTGATGAAACAAATTATGCTTTTTGGATCATGAGAATGAAGGTTTATTTGGTGGCCCTTGGATTTGACATATGGAAATCAGTGGTGGAGGAATATGAAGAGCCATAGACATATACAATTAGTTTAGTAGAAAAGAAGGCAAGTGAATGTAATGCTAAAGATTTAAATGCTATTGTATGTCGTTTATGTGAATCTGAATTTGTTAAAGTTATGCAATGTAAATCTGCTCATGAAACTTGGGTAAAACTTGAGAATATTTACAAAGGTGATGGAAAAGTTCAACAAGCTAAGTTGCAGACTTTTAGAAGGCAGTTTGAAAGTTTGAATATGGAAGAAGAAGAAGATATAACAAGTTATCTTTTGCAAGTTGATCAAGTCGTAAATCAGATTCAAGGTCTTGGAGAAATATTGGATGAGTCAACGGTGGTGTAAAAGGTTATGAGATCTCTACCAATGAGATATGATGCAAATGTTTTAGCAATTAAGGAGATGAAGAATTTAGCCAAGCTAAAAATGGATGAGCTTCATGGTATTCTCATGGCATATGAGATGTGGATAGAACAAGATAAACCCTCAAAGAGAGAAGCGGCTTTCAAGACATCAAAGAAGGAGAAATCTAAGATTCAAGAATCAAGTGATAGTTCCAGTGATGAAGATGGCAATGGAGCACTTTTCATTCACAAGCCAAAAAGAGGAATAGGTAAATATTAAGGAAAATTACATTTTAAATGTTTTAATTATGGAAAGATTGCACATTTTTTAGCTAGATGCCTAGATAAAGTTAAAGATGATGAAGAAGAAAAGCCTACATACAAGAATAATTTCGAAGGCAAATCTAAGAAGGGATTCGAAAAGAAGAGCCTGTATTCTAAAGATCCTAGCTCAGGCAAAGATAGTGGAGTTAGCGATTTAGAAGAAGAAGAGATTCTTTTCATGGCTATACATGAAGATGATCAAGAAGAAGAAGAGGAGGAAGATGAAGTGAATATGGAAGCAGAGATCATTTGTGCCTTAGAAGAGTTAGAAGCTATTTAAAAGAAGAATTGAAGATTAAAGCACCAGATTGAGAAAAATGAACAAGAGTCAAAGGAAATGATTGAAGATCTACAAGCACACTTTGAAGAAGCCAAGAAGAATGAAGAAGATCTCACAACACAGTTGGAAATAACAAGAAAAGATTGTGAAAGTTATGTTATTGAAATTGCCTCTTTAAAAGAAGATATTAAGAAAGCAGTCAGTGATAAAGTAGTTAGTGATTCAAAATTCGAAGATAGCACTAACATGCTGAATAAGATATTGGAAAGTCAAAAAGCATATTCAGATAAGACAAGGATCAGTTTTGAAAATAAAAAGAGCTATGCTGAACCTCTTACATAAGAGGAAACAAAAAGGGAAGAAGTGAAGAATACATAGAACATTCCAAATAGAGAAGGCTAGAAGGAACAAAGCTACAAAAGGCAATCAGGTCAGAGATATACAGACAGGTCTTATTTTTATGGCTATTGTTTTTATTGTAATGGATATGGTCACAAGAAATTAGAATTCAAAAAAAGAGCTAACAATTTCAAAAACAATAAGAAGGAAAGTCAAGTAGAGTCAACCAGAAACCACAACTCTTTTGTTGCTCTATCAAGCTTTGATGAAGAGACCATAGTGTGCTACAAGTGGAACAACTTTAGACATATAACTCAGTATTGCAAAAGCATGTTTGAGTTAGTTCAAAAGGATTAGAGTTTCAAAGCTTCATTCATCAAGAAGAAGGATCATAGTGTCAAAGTTCCATTCATCAGGGAGAAGGTTCAGACATGTACATGGCACAAGAAACAACATGAAGATTCTATGATGGTTCAGACAGCCCTGCATGTAAAAGGTAAAGATCAGCCATGGTTAATTGATAGCAGATATTCAAGGCATATGATAGGAGATAAAAGTAAATTCATATCTCTAAAGAAGATCAATGGTGGTATAGTGAGATTCAGAGATAAAACCACTGCTAGAATAGTAAGAAAAGGTACTTTGAGTTTGGATTATGGTAGAACTAAGACTAAGAATGTTTTGTATGTAAAAGGTCTTAAGCATAATCTATTAAGTGTTAGTCAAATATGTGATCAAGGATACAAATTAAGGTTTCATGCTAAAGGTTGTGGGATTAGAAGAAAAGATTCAAATGAGTTGATTATAGATGCTCAAAGGATAGGGAATAATGTATATGTTTTGTCAAATATCTTCTCAAAGGCACGATCAAAGGATACATTCAAAGATCAGTGAGAGGAGTTGAGAGTAATTTCTATTACTTCTTGCCATTGATGTTCAGAATCAAGTGAGGGGGAGCTAAGTGTTAGCTCCAGGTAGGCCCTTTGCCATTGATGTCAAAGGGGGAGAATAATAGGTACAAGTATAGGTGTAGAAAATAGGTACAAGGAATAGGTACAGGTTGCTATAGTAAGGGGGAGTTACTGTATGTCTTCAGATGACAAGATGTGGTAGTTAAAGGATTGAGTTTGCCATCAATGACAAAGGGGGAGATTGTTGGAAATATTGTCATTGATGTCAAAGGTTTAGCATTATCGGTGATAAAGGCCCCATTGCATTTAATGTTATTTTTAATAAATATATCCTGGCTAATATGAGTTAATATTTATATAATATTAACAAATATATTTTTGGTTGCATATGAGACAAAAGAAGGGCCCATGGAGAAGTCGAAGAGCCATGGGGTAAAGACAAAAGAATGATGGGACGCATTTTCCCATGAAGAGTCATCTTGGGAAATACCAAGAGTCACCAAGTGAAGACAAAAGAGTAAGGGCGCAATTTCTCATGATGTGACACTTTGAGGAATACGATGAGTCACCAAAGATAAGGACAAAAGTGGGAAGGATGTTTTTGGTCATGAAGGGTCACCACATGACTTTTATAAGGCTTGAATATGAAGGGTCATTCTTACTCAACCCTTGACCTTGATAATAAAATCGTTGTCGATATTTTTTACCAAAAACATACTACTTTTAAAGTTGATCCTCATTTTGGAGAGATAGTTTTTCATCTTTTCCATGCTTTACCTATGTTTGTGGTACTATTTCTTGCTCTGATTTTGCTTTTTGATCTTTTTTTGTTCTGAGTTATGGTTTGGTAACCACTTTTGTATTGTTTCTAAATTTGATCCTTTGTGAATGGTTGTGTCACTATGGATTTCTTCACTAATTTACCTTGTATAGGGTAATAATTATCAATTATCTATTATATAAGTTGCTTCAATGCCAAACATGAACCTATGTGATGCCCATGCATTCTATGATATGTATAATTGTTGGAAATATTGTCATTGATGCCAAAGGTTTAGCATTATTGGTGATAAAGGCCCCATTACTTTTAATGTTGTTTGTAATAATTATATATTTGCTAATATGAGTTAATATTTATTTAATATTAACAAATATATTATTGATTGCATATGAGACAAAAAAAGGGCCCATGGAGAAGTCAAAGAGCCACAGGGTAAAGACAAAAGAAGGATGGGATGCATTTTCCCATGAAGAGTCATCTTAGGGAATACCAAGAGTCACCAAGTGAAGAGAAAAGGGTAAGGGAAAAATGTCTCATGAAGGGACACTTTGAGGAATATGAAGAGTCACCAAAGATAAGGACAAAAGTGGGAAGGACGTTTTTGGTCATGAAGGGTCACCACATGACTTTTCAAAGGCTTGAATATGAAGAGTCATCCAAGATTGGCACCATTTTCCATGAGGATTGAAGGGTCACAAAGGGGGAAGGCCAAAGGTCATTTGGAAAGCTATAAATAAAGGCTTGAGTAGCCATTTTTAATATGAGAGATAGAGGTTGATTTGATATTGTAATTTCTAGCTTAGAAGAGCAATTGTGAGATGAATATGATTTGTATTTGTTGTGTCTAGCTTAGAAGAGCAAAGGTGAGAGAGAGAGAGGAAGGAGATGTTGTATTGATCTATCATTTGTTGAGATAGGAACATTGAGAGATAGGTGTGTGGTATACACAAAGGGGTTGGTGCTCATGTGGGTTGGTGCTCACGAATTGTTGCTGGGTTGGTGCTCAGCAAAGGGGTTGGTGCTCTTGTGGGTTGGTGTTCATAAATAGTAGTTGGGTTGGTGATCGACAAAGGGGTTTGAAGCTCCTATGGGTTGGTGCTCACAAATTATAGCTAAGGTTGGTACTCATCAAAGGGGTATGGTGCTCCTGTGGGTTTGTTCTCATGAATATACTTGAGATTATTCTCCATGGTTTTTTTCACATTGGGTTTCCACGTTATATCTGGTGTCTCTCTATCTTGTGTGGTGTTTATTGTTTGAGTTTTATTGCATATCTTGAACATTTGTTTAAGTGGAATTTGGTTAAAGGAAAGTTTTATAAGATATATGATATACTAATTCACCTCCTTTCTCAGAATATTCCATGCTTAAAAATTGGTATTAGAGCAGGTTCCTTTTTGAAAAGTTTTATAGCTTGAAGGTAGATCGGGAAAGCACGATGGTTGGGTCACAGGAAGGATTTTCTATAAATAAGGCACCTTTATTTGATGTAACAAATTATGATTTTTGGAGCATGAGAATAAAGGTTTATTTGATGGCCCTTGGATTCAACATATGGAAATCAGTGCTGGAGGAATATGAAGAGCCATAGACATATACAATTACTCCAGTAGAGAAGAAGGCAAGTGAATGTAATGCTTAAGCTTTAAATGCTATTTTATGTGGTTTATGTGATTCTAAATTGTTTAAAGTTATGCAATGTAAATCTACTCATGAAACTTGGGAAAAACTTGAGAATATTTACAAAGGTGATGAAAAGGTTCAACAAGCTAAGTTGTAGACTTTTAGAAGGTAGTTTGAAAGTTTGAAGATGGAAGAAGAAGAAGATATAAAAAGTTATCTTTTGCAAGTTGATCAAGTCGTAAATTAGATTCAAGGTCTTGGAGAAACATTGGATGAGTCAATGGTGGTGCAAAAGGTTTTTAGATCTCTACCAATGAGATATGATGCAAATGTTTCAGCAATTGAGGAGATAAAGAATTTATCCAAGCTAAAAATGGATCAGCTTCATGGTATTCTCATGGCATATGAGATGCGGATAGAGCAAGATAAACCCTCAAAGAGAGAAGCAGCTTTCAAGACATCAAAGAAGGAGAAATATAAGATATAAGAATCAAGTGATAGTTCCAATGATGATGAAGATGACAATGGAGCACTTTTCATTCACAAGCCAAAAAGAGAAACAAGTAAATATCAAGGAAAATTACCTTTTAAATGTTTTAATTGTGGAAAGATTGGACATTTTTTAGTTAGATGACTAGATAAATTTAAATATGATGAAGAAGAAAATCCTACATACAAGAAGAATTTCAAAGGCAAATCTAAGAAGGGATTCAAGAAGAAGAGCCTGTATTCTAAAGATCCTAGCTCAAGCAAAGATAGTGGAGTCAGTGATTCAGAAGAAGAAGATATTTTATTCATGGCTATACACGAAGATGATCAAGAAGAAGAAGAGGAAGCTGAAGTGAATATGGAAGGAGAGCTCATTTGTGCCTTAGAAGAGTTAGAAGATATTCAAAAGAAGAATCGAAGATTAAAGTGCCAGATCGAGAAAAATGAACAAGAGTCAAAGGAAATGATTGAAGATCTACAAGCACACTTTGAAGAAGCCAAGAAGAATGAATAAGATCTCACAACATAGTTGGAAATAGAAAGAAAAGATTGTGAAAGGTATCTTATTGAAATTGCCTCTTTAAAAGAAGATATTAAGAAAGCAGTCAGTGATAAAGTAGTTAGTGATTCAAAATTTGAAGATAGCACTAACATGCTGAATAAGATATTGGAAAGTCAAAAGTCATTTTTAGATAAGGTAGGGATAAATTTTGAAAAGAAAAAGAGCTATCCTGAAGCTCTTACACTGTAAAAGGCTGGAAAGAACAAAGCTACAAAAGGCAATCAGGTCAGAGATATACAGATAGGTCTGATTTTTATGGCTATTATTTTTATTGTAATGGATATGGTCACAAGAAATTAGAATGTAGAAAAAGATCTAACAATTTTAGAAGTAAGGAGAAGGAAAATCAAGTAGAGTCAACCAAAAGCCACAACTCTTTTGCTCCTCTATCAAGCTTTGATGAAGAGACAATAGTGTGCTACAAGTGCAACAACTTTGGACACATAGCTCAGTATTGTAGAAGCGTGTTCGAGTCATTTCAAAAGGATCAAAGTTTTAAAGCTAAATTCATCAAGAAGAAAGGTCAGACTGTCAAAGTTCCATTCATCAGGGAAAAGGTTTAGACATGTACATGGTAGAAGAAACAACATGAAGATTCTATGATGGTTCAGATAGCCCTGCATGTAAAAGGCAAAGATCAGCCATGGTTAGTTGATAGCAGATGTTTGAGGCATATGACAGGAGATAAAATTAAATTCATATCTCTAAAGAATATTAATGGTGGTACAGTGAGATTCAGAGACAAAACCACTACCAGGATAGTAGGAAAACGTACTTTGAGTTTGGATTATGGTAGAACTAAGACTAAGAATGTTTTGTATGTAGAAGGTCTTAAGAATAATCTGTTAAGTGTTAGTCAAATATGTGATCAAGGATACAAATTAAGGTTTCAAGCTAAAGGTTGTGATATTAGAAGAAATGATTAAAATGAGTTGATTGTAGATGCTCAAAGGACAGGGAACAATTTATATGTTTTGTCAAATATCTTCTCAAAGGCATGATCAAAGGATTTATTCAAAGATCGGTGAGAGGAGTTGGGAGTAATTTATATTACTTCTTGCCATTGATGTTCAGCATCAAGTGATGGGGAGCTAAGTGTTATCTCCAAGTAGGCCCTTTGCCATTATTGTCAAAGGGGGAGAATAACAGGTACATGTATAGGTGAAAAAAATACGTACAAGGAATAGGTATAGGTTACTTCAGTAAAGGGGAGTTACTGTATGTTTTCAGATGACAGGATGTGGTAGTTTAAGGATTGAGGTTGCCATCAATGACAAAGGGGGAGATTGTTGGAAATATTGTCATTGATGTCAAAGGTTTAGCATTATTGGTGATAAAGGCCCCATTGCATTTAATGTTGTTTGTAATAAATATATCTTGGCTAATATGAGTTAATATTTATTTAATATTAATGAATATATTTTTGGTTGCATATGAGATAAAAGAAGGGTCCATGGAGAAGTCGAAGAGCCACGGGATAAAGAAAAAATAATGATGGGATGCATTTTCCCATGAAGAGTCATCTTGGGGAATACCAAGAGTCACCAAGTGAAGACAAAAGAGTAAGGGCACAATTTCTGATGAAGGGACACTTTGAGGAATACGATGAGTCACCAAAGATAAGGAGAAAATTGGGAAAGATGTTTTTGATCATGAAAGGTCACCACATGACTTTTCCAAGGCTTGAATATGAAGGGTCATTCTTACTCAACCCTTGACCTTGATAATACAATTGTTTTAGATATTTTTTACCAAAAACATAGTACTTTTAAAGTTGATCCTCATTTTGGAGAGATAGTTTTTCATCATTTCCATGCTTTACCTATGTTTGTGGTACTATTTCTTGCTCTGATTTTGCTTTTTGATCTTTTTTTTGTGCTGAGTTATGCTTTGATAACCACTTTTGTATTGTTTCTAAATTTGATCCTTTGTGAATGGGTTCTTGTGTCACTATGGATTTCTTCACTAATTTACCTTGTATATGGTAATAATTATCAATTATCTATTATATATGTTGCTTCAATACCAAACATGAATCTGTGTGATGCCCATGCATTCTATGATATGTATAATTGTTGGAAATATTGTCATTCATGCCAAATGTTTAGCATTATTGGTGATAAATGCCCCATTGATTTTAATGTTGTTTTTAATAAATATATCTTTGCTAATATGAGTTAATATTTATTTAATATTAACAAATATATTTTTTCTTGCATATGAGACAAAAGAAGGGCCCATGGAGAAGTCAAAGAGCCACAGGGTAAAGATAAAAGAATGATGGGATGCATTTTCCCATGAAGAGTCATCTTGGGGAATACAAAGAGTCACCAAGTGAATACAAAAGAGTAAGGGCACAATTTCTCATGAAGGTACACTTTGAGGAATACGAAGTGTCACCAAAGATAAGGACAAAAGTGGGAAGGACGTTTTTGGTCATGAAGGGTCACCACATGACTTTTTAAAGGCTTGAATATGAAGATTCATCCAAGATTGGTGCCATTTTCCATGAGGATTGAAGGGTCACAAAGGGGGAAGGCCAAAGGTCATTTGGAAAGCTATAAATAAAGGATTGAGTAGCCATTTTTAATATGAGAGATAAAGGTTGATTTGATATTGTAATTTCTAGCTTAGAAGAGCAATTGTGAGATGAATATGATTTGTATTTGTTGTGTCTAGCTTAAAAGAGCAAAGGTGAGAGAGAGAGGAAGGAGATGTTGTATTGATGTATCATTTGTTGAGATAGCAACATTGAGAGATAGGTGTGTGGTATACACAAAGGGGTTGGTGCTCACGAATTGTTTCTGGGTTGGTGGCCGACAAAGGGGTTGGTGCTCTTGTGGGTTAGTGCTCATGAATAGTAGTTGGGTTGGTGCTCGACAAAGGGGTTTGAAGCTCCTGTGGGTTGGTGCTCATGAATTTTATATGAGGTTGGTACTCGGCAAAGGGGTATGGTGCTCCTGTGGGTTTGTTCTCACAAATATACTTGAGATTGTTCTCCATGGTTTTTCCCACATTGGGTTTCCACGTTATATCTGGTGTCTCTCTCTATCTTGTGTGATGTTTATTATTTGAGTTTATTGCATATCTTGAATTTTTGATTAAGTGGAATTTGAAAGTTTTATAAGATATATGATATACTGATTCACCCCCCCTCTCAGTATATTTCGTGCTTAACTATAATAATATGTTAATATTCTCACTAGATGTAGAGGAGGTAGTTTGATCAAATTAGATTTAATAATTTCCCTTAATATCTCACTTGAACTCTTATTTGATATTTTAATGATTTTTTAATCACTAGTTGTAGAGGTACACTTTTGTTATTTCTTGTTTTGATATGTGAAATTGCTTGTAACTAATTGACTAGGTAAAGGTACATAGACATGATTGGCACTATGGTGCCTTTGAGGCTTTCAAATTATAGTCTAATTTTAAAATGTCATGATGTTTTCATGTAATATCTAATTTTGAATTGTTAAATTTGAAATTAAATTTCTCATACTGGTTATTTGAACCCTTGGAGTCTCACTAGTGTAAACCCTAGTTACTTATGATTGAACATGTAAACACATATGTTGAAAAGGGTTTAAAGAAGATATAGGATGAATGTATGCATTAGGAACAATAGTATAATATTCCTCACCTTTTGGAGGGGTGATAGCTTGGACTTGGTTAGAGGGAAAGTAACTATCACCATCTTGAGGGAGAGGAGGTGAAGGTATTTCTTTCTTATTCATGAAATATGACATTGAAACAAGAGTAGCCAAGGAGGCATATACATCTAAGTAGAAACCATGTATATGGGCTAAAATGCATGTAATTGGAGTTATAAGTTTCATTACAATATTTTTATAAAGAACATTCCACATGAGAGATAGAAATCAAGGGAGAGAGAGAATGTATTTATTTATTAATGCATACAAAACTTTGACATGTGCTATGACATTTATAATGTGCTTAGCATGATAAACTTGAAAAAATTTCCATATGAGAGATAGAAAGTAAGGGATAGAAAGCATGAAGTTTGACATGAATTCATAGAAAATTTTTACATGAATCATAACATTTATAACATGTTTATCATGATAAGCTTGAAATATTTTCCACATGAGTGAGAGAGAGAGTATGCAAAAGGAATATTGAAAGTTTGTGCATGTTTAGCAATGAATTTTGTAATATCATCCCTTAGTATAAAAATTAAGCATGAAATGAAAGAAATGAATATTTGTGCTAATATATGGTAAACTTCATCATTCATATACATGATAGGACCAATGATAGTTTACTTATTTTGTGCAAGAATTGCAAGAAATAATTTTAAATAAGTGAAACCCATTTCTTGAATCTGATGTCACAATCTAAGGTGATATCTCACAAGCAATATGACCTAGTATATACAAATAGGGTTTTGAAATATAATTTATTTTTTAGAATTACTATTTAATTGAAATTTTAATGGATTTTTTGATTTAAATATGTTAGTAAAAATTTAGAAAATGATTGGAAAATTACTAGAAAATTACCAGGACCTAGTATGGGCAGCTAGGGTTTAAAAGAAAATTATTTTAAAATAACTAAAAAATTTTAAACTTTAATCAAAATTTATTATTTTATTATTTAGGTAAAAAATCATAAAAATATATGAAAAATCAATAGAAAAATTACCTGAGGGTTTCCAGGGTTTCTATATGCAAATGAAGTAAGTTAGGTTCACTAAAGGATTTAACAATTTTGGGAATATTGGTGTATTATTATTAATTTAGTTAAAGGTTATGAGTATTAATTTTTTTCAATAATTATGCCATAATTAACCAACTAATTTTTTAATTCTGATTTTTTTGGACTTTCTAAAAATAGTAAGTAAATAGAAAAAAATCAAACTTAGCTTGAAACTATATTGATCTGACTGAGATAGAGGTTGATATTGACTATGCAGGACTATGAGACTATAAAAAAATAAGATATAAAATTAATTTTCTTATTGTATAGGATAATAAAAGGTGGATAGGAGTGGTATAAAAATTATAGTCCTTATCTGACATTATTATCCTAGGAGTTAGCTTTCTAGGTTTTGTTTGGCAGGTCTATGTGACACTATCTCTAAGTTTTAAAAGATTTTATAACAATAGTGCTCCCTATAGGGATAATTTTATTCATTTATAAGCCTTCAATGTACTTGAACAAAAATTTAGAAAATAGGGAAAAGGGTTTAGTGTGTGTAAGATGTATTAGATGTGCTTCACACCCTGTGTGTGGGAATGTTGTCTACATACCAATACTCTAAAGAGGGATAAATCCATATGTAGTTCTCCCTTTGAAAATTCTTGGTGCAATTATGATATTAGAATTCAAGGAAATTCTAAACTATGTGTGCTTAAGATGACTAGGGATTGGTGTAGAGATTGAGATGTGCTTAAGATAGTATTAGATGGATGTATGTAGAGAATAAGGAATATTGTCTTAGTGGGTTCACTTGTATTCTTTATTACTTGATAATATTTACCAATGCTTTCCAACTAAACTTTGAATGGGCTTTTATAGGGATTTATTGGTCATGGATTAAATTTTATCATGTTAGACTAATAAGGATAATGATGGGGAACTATAATAAATTAACCATTGGGGCTAGAAATGGGCTTGGAAAATATCACCAAAATCATATAGTAGTCATACCAACACTATAGTCTAAGTGTGGTGCTACTATCATGAGTAGATAGGACCTAGGGGGACTGATTTGTCATGGAAAGAGGGGTCTAGTTTACCTTGGATCAAGTTTAAAAGGCTACAAATGACTAGGAATTGATGAAAAGATTCTTATCATGGTCATAAGATCAAACAAGTGGGATCTAAGGGTTGGGTATCATTAGCCATGCTCAAGATACCAATTTTTGCATTTTATATGACTACAGTGGGTCATATCTATGACCTAAAAAATAATCAACAAAATATAATCTAATGGATAGGCCAAAAACCTCTTTCACCCACTCAACCCTCTTCTCATCCCATTCAAATTATAACTTACCCCACACCACAAAAATAAACCTACATGATTCTACCATTACAAAAGCAAGTACCACCATAAAACCACATCTCTCACCAACCCCTATAAGATATTCTCACTCATGGGGTCCCCAACCCTAATGTATCCAAAAATCATTCACCCTACCAAGTAGTCCATCAAACCTCAAAAGTGGGTATACACATACACTCTTCCACTACAAAATACTATGATAATAAATAATCCACTATTTTACATGCCTCCTAACCATGCACCTCTTGCATAGAACCACCCTCCACATATGGGGTATGTCTTGCCCTATACAAAATCAAGATACACATAAACCACCCATGTACAACCATAACAAGTAACGTATACATTACCACAATAAGTCATGACACCTCCTACATCTCACAACCTCCCTCAATACTTCCACATGTATTCAAAATATACTCAACTAGACAGGTATTCCTTGGCTTACTCCATACCACATTATCAATATTATTCCACACCTCTTAGTAGATATTAAGCCAACCCATACACTACCCCACCGCCTCATTCTATAATCACTATGATGATGATAGACTTTAACAACATGGGAATTTACATCAAATACCCTAAGGATCCCCTCAACATAAACATACAAGGAGTCCTCTCATGTACCCTACTAGATATTATTAAATTCAAAAGGGAAGGTGAACCCATTACACATGTAAAAGCTTATGCTACTATTGTCAAAGAGCTCTTGATTTAGGATGGGGTTGTATAAAATATATTTCTTAAGACTCTCAATGGGATAACACTTGATTGGTGTTATTGTCTCCCTTAGGGATATATACACTCTTTTTTACAACTTATGGTTGAATTTGTAAAGGCACTCGACATGAAAACTATCATAAAGACTATAATATAAGATTTATTACATATCAAATAAAAATATAATGATTCAGCTACCCATTTCATCATAATATGGTGGTAGGTCTTGTATTCTTCTACCAGTGTACCTAATATAGACCAACGAGAGTTATGTAATATTTTCCTCCACTCTTCAATAAAGAAACAAGGGAGACCATCAAAAATTTCCCATATTGGTCATATGAAGAAGACCTTGAAATTTCATTACACATTGACCAAACAACCATCAATAGTGGTTGATGGACCTATGGGGCCAAAGGGTGTATCATCACTCCTAGCCAAAATAATTGGGGTTCTCAAAATATGAACACAAACCCAAATAATGTAAATAACCAAGATCTTAAAATACTGAACTATAATAGGAATGCTACCACTGTGGCATCACATGTCAAGCCAAAAACAAAACCCTATAAATAACGGTCCACATCCACTAACAAAACCAATAATGATAGGTTTAAGAACCAAATCCCCCCTCCTACCATTCATGTAATTGATTTTAACTGACTGTTGCTTTGAAATATGTAATATAAAAACCACAACCAAAACTAATACCAAAAAATTGAATGCTACCCATAGTTTTAGAATAAAAATTACTATCAACATAAGAATCAACAATGATTTAAAAAAACAAGGGAAAAAATACAACCTAACAATTATGACCCCAACATCTATTACCTCTTCCATAGAGTCATAGGCCATAACACTCAGAGCTACCAAGAGTATAACAAGTTCATATAAAGACTCCTGGAGGATTAAAGACAAACATTTGTGGATATGTTCCTAAGAGGTGCACATGCAAATACCCAGACCATTCCAAATGGTCATGTAGCTTCCCAACACTAGAACATTCAAATTTAACACAACCATTTTACTAATCACCAAATTCACCCCCCATTATGTCAATAGTAAAATAAACAACAAGGTCACCTTGTTCAACATAACCAATCCATAGTGATATACACTTATGATTTTGAAGCCTCTACTTTGGGAGTGTCAAACACTAATGTTGCTCATCAATAAGGAGTTCAAGAGAAGACCCAAATGATAGGGGTCATATAATTAGAATTCAAAAAGGAATAAAAATTTGTAAATCATGCTAGAGGGGATCAACCTATCATTGGACATAATTTCCATGTGTTTGAGATATTAGAAAAATAAGATGCTCTACTCAATAGTCACCCCTTTCCACACATAATTAGTGGGTACTACACTATGATAGGGCAAAGTATCATCTAGGTGTTGGGGCATGATTCAATCTCATTTACCTTAATGGGTGAGTTATTCCATTCAAGTTCAAACTAGACTTTGAGTGCATGAATAATAGAGTTTTAGTACATGTTCCCTACTACTTGTTATGTTCATCATGAAGTGCCTGAGTGTTCAAAAATTAAAAATATAGGGAGATTCATAACTAATGGAAACTTAACTATCCAAATTATACAAAACCAAAGCTAAATACCTCTATTTATATAAAATAATTATCCATGAGGTTTCCAAGGACTTTGATTTCATCTCCATCAAAGAAATCCATAGAGAAAGAAACGAACTTGCTTACTCTATGATTTCCTCATCTTCATGTTTTATCCCCCATCCAATGATCCAAAAATAAGATTTTATAGTATCAATTATGATATAGCCTCTCATAAGTAAGGATCCTAATGACAAAAACCACCCATGTTAGATTAGATGATGGTCCCCTTATCTTGGATCTAATAAAAAATGATGAGGCCATCCTTAAATTCCTATAAATTTATAATGACCTTTACTCATTATATCATAAGAGGGGATTCTCACTCACTTTTTATCCTAACTCAGCACTCAGAGTTGAGTTATATGAATCCCAAAACCATGTGGAGGATTGTCTCTCCTTTGATGATGAACATCATGTCTTAAACACCAAGGGTGAATATCTAGACTTTCCCCTAGGTCATGACATATTTGAAGAGGGAAACATGTCCTTCATTGAAGAAACCATGAACATTACAATTACGATAGTATATAACCCTATAATAGTCAATCTATTATCTTCATTCTCTGAATACGAGGTAGAGGACCATAAATAATTCCTCACAAATCTTTATAAAGCATTCACCTTCTCTTGTACTGGCATGATAGGCATAAATCTTGATGTTATCATCCAGAATCTTGTTATAAGACCTAACATGAAACCTATCAAGCAAAAGCTTAGACCCATCAAACCTAAAGTTGTGTTAATGGTGAAGGAGGAAGTCATCAAGCTCTTAAAATTTAAATTCATTAAGACTGTCAATTACTCCAAATGGATGTCTAACATCATAATCATTCTAAAAAAAATGGTAAGATCAAAATATGTATAGAATTTCAATACATCAATAAGGCATGCCCAGAATATAACATCTCCCTCCTATCCATTGATGTCATTGTTGATACTACTTTAGGATATGAACTACTATCACTCATGTATGTTTTTTTTGGATACAACCAAATTTACATCTTTGATGAAGACCAAATAAAACCTCCTTCACTACACATTGGGGAACATTTTTCTATGTTGTAACGCCTTTGAACATAAAAAACATAGGGGTAATGTTTCAAATGGATATGACCCACATTTTCCACTACCTCATTCATAAAATAGTATAAGTATATGTTGATGACTTACTTGTAAAATTAAGGTGATGTGAAGACCATTTAGATTTTTTATACATAATCCTCATGTAGTTGATTGAATATGTAATCACTCTTAATAAAGATAAGTGCATGTTTGGGGTCACTAGTGGAAACCTCCTTAGATAATTTATATCCCAACATGGGATTTATATTGGCCTCACTAATATTTCATTGATCTTATAAATGAACCCTCCCACATATAAATCTCACACTAGAATGTTTTTAGGTAAGTTTGGATCAATATGGATTCATACCTAACCTTGCATAAATCATTCACCCCATAAGAAACCTACTCAAAAGTATGAGTGGACTAACTTAGACAAGTGATTGTTAAGAGGTATTCAAGGTAGTAAAACATTTTCTTATGTCTTCTCCTACACTCATGGCCGTTAAGCTAGATAGGCCTTTTATAATTTATGCAAGAGTGACTAAGGTATACCTGACATATATTTTGGATTAAGAGGATGACACCAATAAGGAGCTCATGATTTATCTCATCAAATGAACCCTTGTTGATTATGAGACATGATATACTCAGGTAGAAAAGGAATGTCTATCAATAATGTTCATGACCAATTGGCTATGACACTATATTATTAATCAATAAATGAGAAGTTGGTGAGATATCAATCCCTATAGACTTTCCTAATCCAACAAACTCTATCTCAGAAAATGAAACACTTCATTACACTCTTAAGTGAGGTTTAATTAACTTATATTAATTGAAAATATGTTAAGGGATAGATCATTATTGAATGGTTGGTTGAATCTCCTCTAGAGATTAATAACCTTATTGATACTAATTCCCTAATGAAGTGGTATACTATATATAAAATCCCACCATCAATTCCTCCCCTTGGTATATAGAGATCATTAATTACCTAGTCAACTGAACTTATCCTTACGATGCCAATTCATAATAAATGAGACACATTTATGTTTTTGTATCTAAGTACACTATATTAGAACCATTCCTTTATCACAAAGCCTTTGATGGCATGTTTCTCTATTGTGTCAACCAAAAGGAGTCATAAAAGGCTATATTTCATTTCCATAGCATTGTGTGTAGTGGGCACTTTGATGGGCATGTAAATGCTTGAAAAATCCATAGGATGGGCTATTTATGTCCCACTCTAAAAAATGATGTCTTTTATTATGTTCATAAATGCAAAAAGTTCTTGTGATTTTCACATTAGATACACATTCCCCCTAGGGAATTACATCCCATAATCAGTCTGTTGCCCTTTTTGTCTTAGGGATTGGATTTAGTAGGTAAATTATCCCCTAATTAATTAGATAGTCATCACTTCATCATCATGGTAATCAATTATTTCACCAAATGGGTATAAATAATGTCCTTGACAATGGTGACCAAAATTATCATTATAAAGTTCATACTCAACCAAATCCTTTATTGATTTAAGGTCCTATAGGTCCTCATTACTGATAATCAATCCCATATTAAGAACCCCTAGGTTTATTAATTATGTGATAAATTTAATATATCACACCATTTAGCTTCTATGTAGTACCCACTAGATAAAATCCAAGGTGAGGCCACAAAAAAAACCTTGAAGTTAGTCCTATTCAAAACCATCAAATATTCCAAATGGGATTGGAATTTATGATTCTACCCAACACTTTGGGCTTATAGAATAACTATTAATATACCTACAGGGGTAACCTCATAATCACTAATGTTTGTGGTCAAGTTTGATCAACCCTTAGATGTGTAAATACATAATCTTTGCATATCCCTTTAAGGCCTCCTTTATGAGGATGAATATAGAGAAATGAATTTATTTGCATTAAAACTCTTGGATGAGAATTTGATCACCACCTCTAATAATCACATAGCTTACACTAACTACATGTGTATACAATATAACAAAGACATCCATGAGTTCCCAATCCACATTAGGGATATTGTCCTTACACTTGACAATTGGATTAACAAGAAGGAAGGATCAGGTTGTAAATTTATCCCTAACTAGTTGGGCCCCTACTTAGTAATAAACCATTTTATAAATAGAGCTTATCAGTAATACACTTTGGAGGGTGAAGATTTTGGTGTGTCCACGAACTCTTTGAATTTGAAAGAGTTATACATATAATTCTCACATATCATGCCATTCCCACCTACATTGAATTTTCATACATCACATGTCCATAATCATAGTAGATATTTTTGTTGTGATTATTTAGTTGCTTAGTTGACATAATATAAAAACTTTTAAAATTTAGTACATCAAATTTACCCAATATCACATCTCTTTGTCACTCTATATAGTAGGTATTCTAAAAATCAACATGTTACATTGGTCTTTATCTTAGTTATTATGACTATAGTACACATATTTTCATAGATATTCTTGCATAACTTAGGAAAATTATAGCCTATGGTGGATTATATAAAACTTATCTATGATAGAGTCCCTCCCTTTATAGTTCCTTTAGAATATAAAAATATTAGCATACCTAAAATAAAATAACTTCACCCACATACATTGGTCCTCGATGATGAGACATTTAGTCTAGGAGTGAAGGATTTAAAAGAGAAAGAGAGAGAGAGGAACTCCTATGAAAACAAAAATATTCTGAAAGTATAAAATTCAAAATTCCACACTTCTCACCTTTGCTAACCTTTAGTGTTTAGCCCTCACATCTTACTAGCTGTGTGGAGTTAGGACTATAGATAGGTACCCTTAATTACATATATCCTTTGGTGATGAGCCCATTTATCTTCCTCGTCACATGATACTAAATGGAAGTGGTTAGAAATAATAGTAAAATCTCAATATAGAAACATTAGTAAATTAGAGGGTGTATAAGTGATTTTTTTTGCAAAAGAAGGTTGTCTATGTGTTATGTTTAAAGAAGATAGCCTTTCCCCATTTTATTTTTTCTATCAAGGCAAGTTCTCCCTAGATGAATCTAATAAATTTAGTATTTTATAAGTTTAACAAGAATTACATATCCCCCCTTTGCTCATAAGGATTAGGTCACCTTCCTTTTTCCTATGAAATTTTTATTTATGATTCATCCCACATTTATCCCATTTTCCCCATTTTTCATTCCTCACTAAAAATTGGAAGTGATATATTGTGTGAATAAAGTAATTAAATGACCATCTATAAGACAAATATTATTGTAGTTTCAGCCACATATGTACATATATCACCATGAATCACCATGAATCATCTACATACATTATATTTCCACATACACAAGCATTTTTCCCATAACAACATATCAAAACAAAAAAATGAGATGTGCACATACAGACATCATCACATATCTAGTTCTTTAGAGTGCATAAACTAAGAAGCTAGCATGAAAATAAAAGAGTTGCATCACATAATGATCAATGAGATATTTGTCAAAAGATCCATATATATATCATGTAAGTTGTTAATTTTTTACAATAAATATGTCTAATACAAACACCACCATAGAGGGCCAATTTTCCTCAAGGCATCTAAAAAAGAATCATCATATACATTTATATGACAAAACTATCTACAAAACATGTCTCATAAGTTTGTCATCCTCCTTTAACAGGGTTTTGAGGTGGAAGAATTTTTGGAGATATGTTTATGATGGAATATCATACTAATCTCTCTTCTTATTTCTCCTCAAATCTCTATAGGTCGGTTTCCAAGAGGGTGAATCCTACCTCATCTTCCCTCTAATATAGTCCTCCTCATCTATGACTAGAGGATCTACCACTTCTTCCCATTAACATGGTATCCACAAGGGCCTCTATATCCTTACGATATCTAACAAAGTACTACTATCTATCCTTGATATCATCATTATTAATGAAACATGATGTGATATGGAAAACACGTGTGGCATCCAATCCCTACAAGAAGCCCAAGATATACCACTATCTAGTCTCGTGTCTAGCTAGTGCTCAAATAAAATAGATTGATCAAGGTATCCTTGATCTTCCTCCTCCATGCACCCATAATATTTAAAATAATAAACACATAAGATAAATTATATCAAACTAGAATATTAAATTCTAACATATGTACAAGTAGCGAAATAACTAGAATGAATCAAAATGTGATCTGTAATCATGAATGAATAAAATTAATAATGTTTACTTGGATCTCCCTCCTACCACCCAATATTAGAATCATATTACATAACCTCCTCATAATCCATGTCTAAATCCTCCTCTAAATCAACATACTATTGGGTCTCACCCTCTCTCTCTCTCCCTATTGCTATTGTGTATGGCCTAGTGGTAGTGGTGTAAGTGGTGATGATGGTGGACCCATATACTATTGACCAACTCTAACCTATCCTCCCCCTCCTCCTCTTCTAGGTTCCTATTGAGTTGGTCAAGTGATTATAACCCATCTCACTAGTCGGTGCCATGATATTCGCCCAAGTCTCACATCCATCACCTCATGAGTCCCCGTATACATAAATCTAAGGATAGGGAGGTTAACTACATAGGAAATATTAAAATATTAGGGCACTTAATCCATCAAGTGTGCCTTAACCTATAGCAACATATCCCAAACCTACATAGTCTTAATGACTATCGTAAGATAGACCCCCTTAGTGGAACTTTTCCCTACCATGTCTTGGTATGGTAGGGTAATTATATATTCCAATGTCATAAACCCTATGGTCTAGGCCAAAGCATTAAAGGACACCACATCTACCCATTTGATCACCCTAATATCCCCTTATTCCCCTATTGACACTCCCCTCTGCTAGGGGATCATTCTCTCATAAACCCAACCTATAAAGATGGTTAGGTGGATAATAGAAAGGGATCCAAAGTGATCCACTCAATATAAATCCTTGTAAATCCACACTAGCATCTCTTATCTTCAATCATAATGATCCATTTTATCCTCTATACATCATACAATTGATGAATAACTATATAGTAGCCTATAAATACCCTTGTCCCCAGCTAATTGGTAGGTAAGAAGGTTGATGATGGCCTTCCTCAAGTTGAGGATCATCGATCCTTCACCTTGAGAAAGACCCATGCCATAATTTTCACCCATGTTAGGTGTGTTATTATATCTAAAATGATCTACCTATTTATGGGCCTCATGGTGACTATTAAAATAACAGATAGACACTAATCATTTAATATTGGGAACACTAGTGATCCTATACACATCCAAGAGAGTGATCATCCACTCTCTCAGGGCCTAAAGGAACATGAAGGTATTCTAATCAGGGTCCCAATAGGTTATCAAGTCACATAACAATTTAATAGAGGAAGGGTGATCCTCAATTGTGTGATACAAAGTATCCTTGCTTAGTCACATAGGAATAACTCATCAACTGTTAAAAGTACTAGGACTCAATGGAGCCACTCCTACTCCCTAGCTCTACTCCATCAAATATAGTCCCCTTGTGATAAGTAAAGATATGTTATGTTAGCAAAGAAGTTCATCTCATAGTCTAAACAAGTTAAAAACATACGCGTTCCTCTAATATCATAGAACCACCCCTATTCATATGTGATAGTTACAAAACATCCTCGTGGAAATTACAAAACTAACCTAAATTAATGACATAACTACCTCAAGTGGTTATGTAACTACCTAAAGGTGGTGACACCATAACTACCTTATAGTAGTTGTGAACTCACTGTGGCAATTACAAAACTATCACCTATAAAAGGTGATGGGTATATAACATGAGAGACAGTTCCACCAAATAGATGTGGTTTTCCTAAAATCCCCCTAAACCCACTAAAATTCACTTAAATTCTCACAAATCCTTAAAAAATTGAACCTACCATCCCTAAAATTGATCAGAAAATTAAAAAAATTCAAAATTGACTTAATTTCAACCACATTTAAAACAAATTTTCAAATTTGGGGTAAAAATGAAAAGCTAACAAAAATTGACCTTATTGTGCCCAGTCATGCCTCCCACTGGTACATTCTCCATCCTCTCATCGCTCTCTTTTTGATGACTAATTTTGTGTCCAAAATGGTCACTATAAATTCAAAGATAAAAAATCTCCCTCACTGCATATGACAAATGAATAACTTTTGGTATGTTTTTGAATATATTGGGCCCCAAACTAGCTATTTTAATTTAAAAGTTTTCCATACCTATCATAATGTATATATGTTTTACCTTTCTTTTATATTTTAATTCAATGATTTATCACTAACAATCTAATAACATTTTTATCTTTTGTAACACATTTTACAATTTTGTAGGTATACATGGATTCACACTAGGTTCAATCCCTTGATAGGATGGTCCAAGTAGTATTATATTCCCCACACATATGGTACATACTCCTTCCATATTTCATTTCATATCTTGATTTTATTTTTATTTCATATTTTACTTGAATCTCATCTTCCATATATAGGTTATATGGAGTCTTGATAGGCTTTGTTCCTATATTTAGATAAGTAAGATAAGTATTTATGGCCTATAATTTCCTTTCCACTTGCCTTACTCCTTACCAATTCATAACAAGGTGCCATCTTAAGGGGGAAATATGTTTTCACCCAAAATTGACATGGTTCAACCATTTTTATACAAATATGATGATGATGAATTGACCTCTTATTTTATGCTCCATAGGGATCTCTCTATATCTATTCCCTCCTTATGCTTCCCTATTTCTCTCTTGACCCCTTTTGGTCACCTTAATATTGACCTTCACATGTCATTTTTATCTTCTCTCAAAAACAAATCTTGGATGATTAAACCATTACCCCATGTGTTGGAATCACTCCTCTAGATTATGAAACTACCCTTCATGTTGCATAACTGGCATAGTGGCTATGTAATATAAAAAGAAGTTATGACACGATAATGTAGTTTTGCATTAAAATAGTAGTGGTCTTAAAATAATTTATGATATTTTTGTCACCTTAGGTGGTGGTTTTGAGTATTGCCTTACATAAATCAGTGGTTCTGTCATAGTGGAAATGCCTTCCAAAATTATCTCCCATAACTTCAGTTTTCATGTAATGTTAAAGAACTTGCTTCACATTTCTTGTTCTCATCACCTTTTATTCACTTATAGTCATGCCCAACTCACTTACTCTCCTAATTTTATCCTTCTTCAGTTCATCTCAAGTTGAACTCACTCTCACACTAAGTTAAAATCCTCCATGCAAACTTCATTCTTTTCCTAAAAGAAGGTCAATCTTGGCCTAGTTTCTTATCAAAAAATTACCATTATAAGTTTATATTGATAATATTTTATAACCACATCCCTGCTGTAATTGCCAAAATATTTAGCCTCTAAAATTTTTGAGGCAACTACATTGTTTCAAGACAAAAAGTGTTCTTTGTCTAAGCAATTCAGACTTTATAAGCCAAGGCATTATTAAACCTCAATTCAATTGTTCTTATTTTTTTTATTGTGTCTCCCCCTTCTCATCTTATTGTAGACTTTGTTTATCCTCAAGCTAGATAGCTTCTATAATTTATTTAAGAGCAGATGGAGATAGCATGTTGAGGAATCTCCTATCAACACATTATATGCACTTCAGCTCATTTATTCTAGAATCAAGTTAGGGTTTCTTTTAGTTTTCTTTTTTATATTAGATTCATTATAGATTGTTATTATTATTAGATTAGTTTTCCAAAAAATATAAAATAGGCAAATTTGATAGTGAAATAGATCCATTTCTTTTCATTTGTCTTTAATACAAAAACTTAGTTTTGGTTTATGATTGTATTTCAAAAAAATAGTTTCCTTTCAAATTGACAATATACTTAGTCAATCATCCTAAAAAATACCTAAACAAATATGTATTTTCATCCAAAATAAATTCTATTTTCAATATTTAAACAAGTTCTTTGCATTCTACACAACATCTAGGTAAATGTAGGAAACATAGATAACCATGGGTGCATACTTAAGAGTATTATATTGATGGCCTTGTTCATTATAAAGAGTTAAAGCATTGCTATTTACCTATCATAAAACATAAAATCATAATTTTCATCTCTTTTTCCTACTTTTTAAACACATATAAATGGTTTATTTGTGAAAAATTAAAAAGGTTAAAAAGGTAGCCTAGTTTGTTTATGAATAATAAAATTAGCAGGAAGCATTTTTTTTTTAATAGATCAAATATCCTCTCACATTTCTCCCATACATATATTTAGTTTACATATTTATCTTACTTAATGTAAAATAGTCAAAATAAACAAAAACATTTCATGTAATTTGCATATAAGTGGAGATAACAAAAATTAGCATCATACATGATAGCATAGGTTTATTCTATTTTCCATTGCATGCATATCAAACATTGAAAAGAATAAAAAAGTTTTTTGCTTTCATTTTCTTTTAGTTTAATTATTCTTTCATTTTCAACACTTTATTTCAAAAAGCAAGTATTCATTTATAAAAAACCAAAGAAACCCAAAACAATAAAATAAAACAAAACAAAAAAAATAGTGCAAAAAGCCTTATTATTTCATGCAAGACATACTAAAAGCCCTGCCAGTCTATGTAATAAAACATATCTATTATAAGCCTTGTCCAACCACATAATAAAATACATACCAAGCCTTGCTTCAACATTCCCACAAGCACACTTTACAAGCCATCGCGTGAACAAGCTCATATTATTTTCCTTGGCTTTCACCTAGTCTCTTTTAGATTACCCTTCCGAAGACATTAGGTATTATCTAACACAGTATATTCCCTAGAGTTAGAGAACTTAGTTCCACCATTATCACCTAGTCTGATATTAGCACCAAGTTGAGATGTGAAGTATTTCAATCCACTCTAATTCCATACCTCATCATAGAGTCTTTAGCCATCTTAGAATAAAAATAACACATAGATTATCCACTTATAATTTTTATCCCATAAAATAGATGTTATTACAATGCCATCCAAGCTTAGTAACCAATTCATCCCATATTCTTCTCCTCAAGTCTAGCCTTATCTTATACCATTCATACTTAGTGGATGACATTAGCTAGATAGATTCAATCCAATAGAGTATATCTTATTCTATGATTCATTTATCCCAATATCCCTCATTTACCTAAGTCTAGCATTGACCAAGAACTCCAATTACTATTATATCAGAGAGTGAAGGTACTTAGATCTCTATCTCTACATAGTTTGACAATCTTAACGAGAAATAAAATGTTATTGAGGTCTTTTGGTTCCATCTTGAGAACCAATTATCACCACCTATCAGAAATCCCATTCCACCTAGCAATTAACCAAACCCCTAACCTATATAATATGTCAGCTACCTTGACTAGACCTTAGGGAATTGAGTGCACAAATTAACATATGATAATTTACATGCATAAAATATCTTTATCAACCTATTATGTGCCTCAAAATCAATATAAATCTATTTTAAATTATTTAAAAATGATTGAAAATGATAAAAAGAGTCCCAATGAGCTTCTAATAAAATTCATTCAAAACAAGTTGATTATGTTACCTTTTATGCATCCTCTAAGAAAATGAAAATATCATTATGCATATCATAGATTACAAGGGTATTATAAAAATATTTTTTTATTTAAATAAAAAATAAAAAAAATATCATTTATAGTTTTGATCCTATAATATATAAATATATTAAAAAACCCACTTATATTACATCTCCTAAACAACAAGTGAAAAAAGAACACAGATAAAATATGGATACCAAAAGACAAATTAATAACAAGAAATATTAAAAGAATAAAAAGATGAGAAAGCAAGAATTTCAAAAGAATAATTTTCTAAAGAAAAGTTGCAAGAAAAAATATAAGATAATAAAGAAATCACTTTTTTTTAAAAAAATATCATGGAGAAATTTCCAAATTAAAATATCCTTAAAAGTCTAATGCTTCAAGCACTATATCTAATCCATGCACAGAAGAATAAAATGGAATATGTATGGTTAGATCTTTACTCAAGAAGCTAAATCACAAATTACCTCTCTTCCTAATGTTAAAAAAATATTACATGATAATTCTCTTATTCATAATAAGATGTAAAATCCTAATAGTGGTGCACATATTAAAAAAACAACTCCAATTTATGGTGTATTAAATTTATCATAGAAAAATATAAAAAATGATAAAAATTACATATCATAATTTTAAAAACAAGCTAAGAAGTTATTTATATCATATGATTATGATTACTCTAATGTTTATTATCCTAATAATAAAAAATATTTTTATGATCTCAATGACACAATCCTTATACATAGGCATCTCCTTAATGTGATCCTGGGCTTATAGTTATATATCTCCCTTTATACACAACTTCTTTACTTTTACTTTTTTTCTAATTATTTTATCCCTCCTCTAATAATTATTCTAGACCTTGGATTTATTTTAATTTTCATCACTTTCCCTCTTAATTTTCAAACCAATTCAAACAATTTAAAACAATTATCTCACACATGCTTTCAATACTCATTCTTTCTCACTATTGCACCCCTATCCTAATATGATTTTCATTATAATTACATGATCAAATTTATATCTTTCCCATTGAGGAGAATTTACATCCTTATCTATTTTTATCATTTTAGCTACATTTTTATGATTCGTTTACACATATATTGGGATTGTGTGGCTTGCCTTCCTTTTTATTATACCAGAATTTAGTACCTTGTTGAGGATTGTTTGAAATCCTCCCACTTCTTGTACTTTTTAAAAATTGATTCTTAGAATCCTTTTTATATATTTTAAACTTGAGTTTCTTGAAAATATCAAAAAAATTAAAAATTAAAAAACAAGCACATATTTTGGTAAAAGTTCAAAAAAATAAAAATATTTTGAAAATTTCAAAATCAGGACCCAAAAAGCATTTTATAAAATATTTTTAGCATACTTATTTACATATTTTATTTTTTATATAATAGGTATATGAAATTTTTTTAAAAATTAATACACATTACTTTTCATGAGGTAATTTAGTGTGATAAAAGACATACTTTTACATGGTTTTGATGTCAGGCTTCCCTTATGACCCAACAACTTGCTAAGTTAGGGGCATCTCTTCATTAATTGTGAACACCTCAATAGGTTGTATTTATCCACAAAATTTCTACCATGTTTAGCTACATATTATATAAATATTTTTCTAATCACTCATACTATACATATGTTACATAAAATATGTTACTTTTTAAACAATGACATGGACCCATATGATGAATGTAGGCTAGTTTCATTTGATTTTTATTTATTTATTAATTTACTTCATGATAAGTTAGGAATTACTTACTTATTTTATGTGGCATATGGCCTTGTATGTGAAAAAATATTTATTTTATGGCATCATCATTTCATTTTCATGTGATCATTGACTTTGTGTACTTTTGTGACAGTTACATGTCCCTTGTCTGTGGCCTTTGGGCCATATGTGTGGCATTGTTTTCAAATTGTTTGACATTTTATGAAATTACTTGTATGTTTATTGATTTTTAATATGGTGGCATAATTTATATCTTGTATTATTACTACTATCTACTCTTAATTTAGTTCCATGATACATATTATGCACATGATGATGATGTGGTTCAATTGTACATCAATATAACACATGCAAATTCAATACTATATTGAAATATTAAGATTTAATACATTCAAAATTTTAAGTGCTATTACATGATTACATATTTTACATATTACATAATTCTTATTTTGGGTTGAGTAACTTTCAAGATACATCCCTCATCTCAAAATGGAGGAATCACAATAGGATTATATTGACAATTCAAGTCCTCATGAGTAAAATTTAATATTTATGGCACTTCACAGTTTCAAAAATTATAACATGATTTATAATTTTTAGGTTATGGGAGCATATGCTATCATTCCTATAGTTACAAGTGAAAAATTTAAAATATTTATAGGTTTAAATAGTTTCAATGTTAAAATGGGATTCATGACCAATTCACTAGAGTACATGGGGACATGATACTCATTCATGTTCAAGTTACTACATGACAATTTTAAATTTCATCAAGTTCAAAAGTTTCAAAATAATAGAGTTTCAAATATAATATATATTCATATAAATTGGTACAATTTGTATTTATGTTGTGATTGGGTCAAGTTAGAGTCTATTGAAACTCACCATCTATGGTTGTACTTTTTATATGTATAAAATCACATTTGGTGGTTTTGTACTCTATATTGTCAAATGATAATTGGAGAATATAATATTTCCAATCCAAGAGCATTCAATGGTTTTTAAATTGAGACTTGATCACTCTCAATTCATAATAGATTTAATAATTCTATAAATTCCTTAATAAGGGGGAAAACACTTCTCCATTTTCAAGTTACAGGGAAATTAGATTCCATACTCTTTCAAATGTATACTTTCCTTTCTCTCTTTTCAAAATTTAAATTTTAAGTTTCAGATTTTAAAATTTAAAATATGGATAATAAATACTTTAAGTGGCATTGTTACATGTTTTGCATTAAGTCATCTCTCACAATCAAGATTTGTGTTCAAATACAAAGTGTGTATACACACTCAAGTTTGCATCTATTTTACTCTATTAATTAAATTTTTTGCATCACTATAAAAAAGTGGGGGAAATTTAGACATATAAAATTAGTCATTAAGTGTTTAACATTGTTTAATATTGACATCTTTGTATTACTTGGTTTTCTCTCCATTTATTTAAATTTCAATCTATAAGAGAGCCTTTATGGTCTTAAAATCATATAAATTATCATATAGACATACTTATTTCAAACCTATTCATACCTATTCAACCCACAAGTTCATTCCAATTTTTTGTATTAGTTTATGTCCTCCTAAGACAAGACTATTATAGGATAGATAAGGCTACACTATAACATTGTCCACTAGCATGAACCTTGTCCCCTAAACTTTAATGATTACTTTTTTAAAAAGATAAATTTAACAACTCTCTTATTCTTTTTGTGAATCTAGTTAGAAAAATTATTCAAAGTATTCTCCTATATAAGCACATCAAGGCCATTCAATACACCACTTGATCAATCTATAAATCACTTTGAAATTCTACTACACACTGAGCAAATAAGAATTATTTCTTCCAATTTCATTTTTTTGTATTTTAATAGTCATAGGCTAAGTTTGAATATTGTTCATTATAGGTCAATTGTATCCATATTTAATAATTTAAATCAATATTTTAGATTCAGTCATAATATTTCATAATCATGAAGTCTAAATCACCCTAGGAGGGAGAACTACATCAGCCTAAGGCCCATTCAGACTATATGGGCAACCCTTAGCTTACATATAATTTTATGAGGTTAGCTCAGACATTCCCCTAACCTTATTCCCCCATTTTATATTTTATCTATGTCATGTTTATTCTATAAGAATAAGGGTATGTGTTTTACATGTATTTCATATGGAATATTGGTACACATAATTAATCAGTCAACCTTTACACACAATCACATAAACCTAGATCAATGAATTAGTCGCACAGTTAACTAGGATGTGAGTGTAGTCAATAGACAAGGCCACACTATAGTTTTATCCTCCTATTATGGACTTTTCCAATCTCATATTAATTTCCTAGATTCAGGCATAGCATAGTACACATGTCCTATCAAGAAGTTTCTAGTCATAGTTAATTTGCACAATTAGTATAAAATCTATTTTAGAAAGGTTTACATATCCTTAGGCTTTTTTACTATTTTTATCAAGTTTTCAACTTTGTAAAATTTTGTATCATATTATATTTGATTATCAAATATGTATATACCAACATTCAAATTTAAATAATTTAATATATATTAATTTTATTCATTTTAATTAAAAAAATATTAAATAATAGTTTCATGATATGGATTATAAATATTACACAACATGACTAATATTATTTAATAAAAATTTCTACAAAGATATAGATGGTTAGAAACATTTTTAAACATTATATATTCTATTTAGAGAATAGTGAAGAAAATATAAATCATTTGGTTCAAATAATATTTCCTTAGTATGTTATAGTGGTTGTTTATTAACATATAAAAGTTTATACTTTTTTTACTTAAAATATGTCCAGGTTTCATATAAAATAGTTTTTAATTTATGATTATTTATGAGTTTGTTTTTATTATTCAACTTTGAGTTTGGTTTTTAATTTTTATATTTTCATATAAATATGTTTCAATCCATATAATATTTCAAAAATATGTATGGCTTTATTTTGGATATATTGTAGTTAAAATGTAATCATTCAAGATATTTATAAATTACAAATTGAAGCTGAATATTCTTTAAATAGTCATTCAGTGAGTTTTTAGTGATAGTTTGAAGGCAAATTATGAGACACAATGATTCACATTTTTGTAAATGGTTTTATTAGATAAAATATAAAGTGAAAATTTGAGGTCAACTACAAATTTTGATTCCACATTATTTTAAAAGTGTAATTTTGAGAATACATCATGATTTTATACACATGATTGATTTAATTTTTCCATATTTCTCTTTGAGATAGAGAAAATTTCTCAGAAAGATAAGTTGTATATTGAAATTTTTTGAGTTGGTTTTGGGTCAACATAGAATGTTTTAACAATCATATTTTTTTCATAGTTTTAGATGCAAAGAATGATATTGTATAATGCTAGCTAGCTTAAATCTAAAGGAATATTTTGTTCTTATTTGTTCATTTTTTTTCATTTTAGAGATAGCATGTCAGGTGGAGCAGAGGTTCACAATGTTCTAATAGAAATACTTATGGGGAAAGATAATCTCAATAACAAGATAATGTGCTACTTATTCAGGAAAATTATAGAGGTATACCCTTTAGGTCTTGAATGGGCCTCTAGCATGTTTATGTATGGTTTCAACTATGGGACTTAGTGTCTCCCTTAATTTTTATGCCAGTTATCATGCATTTTGAAACATTTAAAACATTGTACCTTTTAATTTTTTTATCATATTATGGTGCTTATTCTTGGAAACATTTTCATAGAAGTAGTTAGAGATCTTACCCATTTGTACATGGTTCACAAAATACTTCAACCTACAATATTCAACTTTTAAGGAATGTTATAACCCCATATGTTGAATTTAAACCTAAAATTAATGTTTTATTACTCTTGAAGACTCAAAACCTACCATTGATTTAGATATATTGCTTCCTTGAGTTACAAACATGTTATTAGCCATTCATCAATTCCTATGGTAACTCACTTCATGAAGAAAATCAAATTAGAATTAGATGAAGAATCAAGTGGAGTTACATAAATTTAGATACTTAAAACTTCTTTTTATTATATAGAGTATTAAATAAATTAGGGTATTCCTTTGATTCACTTGGAGTCATATGGTGAGAAGTAAAATAAGATTTGTTTTTTATTTTAAAATTTGATACTTTCAGAGATTCTCAATTTTGAGTTGATATTTTATTTTATTTTTAGATACTTTGAACATTGTTATTTATTTTCAATGATAATTTTTCATATCACATTACAAAAAATTATTTATTATGAAATATATATGGTACGAGTTAATGAATTCTATTCTAATTATTTTGAGAATATGTTGTTCTTAGTTTTGATTATAGATTAGTTTTTGAAATTTTATTTATACAGGAAGAATATATTTTAGATATTTATTTTTTAATGTTGATATGATTGATATTGTGACTTATAATTCTTTAAGAATAAGAATAAATAATTATAGATAAATTTGAGTGACTATTACATAGGTTTAGTCATTTAAATCGATTGGATTACGTGATAACTTATGCGAGCGATTAAGTTTTTTGTTTATATGTAAAGTGGGCCCCCACCTATTCGATAAACTTTGTGTTAAAGTATTTTTTAAAAATAGTTCTTGAGCCTTAATAATTTCACTTAATGAATTTATTATTAAAATCCTAAAACTATAATGTGGTTCTTTGATAGATTACAATTAACTTGGTTTAAAAGGTTAATTATAAGTTAGTCACAACTAAGTGTAACTAATTTTGTAAAGTGAAAACTTAAAAATACTTGAAGGACATAATTTGAAGATAGATGAAATAGAAGTACAAAAAGTTCTGTTAATTTTTATATTTCACTTATATTCTATTGAAAAGTTTCTAAGATTGAGAATTAATTGTACGAAGATCAAGTAACATATTTCTAATGGTAAAGTGCTCTACTTGGTGAAATAAGGTCTATGTAGATTTATTAT
The DNA here is from genome assembly GCA_037957365.1 of Torreya grandis. Classification (NCBI taxonomy): domain Eukaryota; kingdom Viridiplantae; phylum Streptophyta; class Pinopsida; order Cupressales; family Taxaceae; genus Torreya; species Torreya grandis. Next base: position 333,198 of record JARHVA010007291.1, on the reverse strand, counting down.
TCATTTATAAATTGACTATCTAAGAAAGGCCAATAGATTAATTAATTTTATGGATGTATAATAGTTCAACCATATGTGAAATTTTTTCTATACTTCACATAATACCAATGAATAATTCACCCTTCATGTGAAAAATTACTAGGTTTTGAATTTTCAACTTTATTCTTAAGATCATTTGTAATAATTTTGTAATATATTTCCAAATAAAAATTTCTCTTTCTTACATATATTTAAGTAAAGTATTATTATATATTTATTTATTTAGTTAATTATAATTTCTCTATTTTATTTTTTACTATTATTTTCATTACTTTAATTGATAACTTAAAATGTATTTTATTAACTTTTTATCATTTACCCTTTTATCCAATTTTTCTACCACTCCCTTTTTAGATTAGTAGCATCTTTATTTATTTAATTTATCAAGTATTTATTTATAGGTTAGAGTTTGTTTTTTATTTCTTTATTTCCATGTTTTATGTTCATTGTTGTGTGTTATTCCTAATTTATCTTTCTTTTTATTTTATTTTGGAGTAACAAGGAAAGAAAATATAAGAATACCATTCATTAATCAAAGATATTTTTTGATCATTTATTAAATATAAGATTATTTGATCCTCCAATAGATTACCTCTTCAATATGATTTCTCTATTATTTAGGATTAATAACACTTGATGAAAATATGGTATATTTTATTGAACAAAGGATAATTTTGGAAGATTTTATGTTGATTTTGATAGTTTCATTAGAACTATTTTTCATCTTTATTAATCTAATTTGATTATTTGAAATAAAATATTTTTGGTACCTAGAAATTGGTTAAGTATTAAACATTATCTTAACCATTAAAATATTATTTACATGCCTTAACGCACTTTCATTCATAGGATCTTATGATTAGACTAGGAACAATTCACTTTAACCTTCATAATAGGAGAACAGGTGGATTAGTAGATATTATAAATTTAATTGTAAAAAAAATCCACTCATGTGAGTTGGCATTGTTTCAAGGTATTATCACTTGGAATGGATCTAATTTTGCATCACCACTATTGAATAATGGATACATTTATATTTTTACCTTCACACTTGCAATGAGAAATAAATTTATAGCATTTATTAGATGGTATATATTAAAAATCAACAAAACATTTATTGAATTAGTATTTTCATATTGTTAGATCGAAGCATATAATCATAAAATAATATTTTACCCATACTTATGCCCATGCTAAAATAAATAATATGCCAATAATTAATTCCAAATAAAATTATAAATCATCAGGTACTAAACATTAGTGTATATAAAATCCATTTATAAATAACTAATAAAATAATAATGATGTATTAAGTTTCCTTAGAGAAATAAAAGCTTAAACCATAAAAAATATATGCCCACACAATAATATAAAACATATAATGACTAAAATTAAACTAATTTAAATGGGGATATAAAATCCTCCTTATCTTAATTATACACAAACCTAATGCTTATTCACATAAATGAGAATAATTTTTGTACATGATATTTCCATATTAAACTTCACTCTTCTCTTACTTAGTTTGTCTCATTGTACCAACAATTTTTTTTCTCTATTTCATAGTTTAAATCTATGGTGGTATAAATTATAAAATGGGCCTGCCTAAATTGACCCCTCATCCTCCACTTGAAAAAAATTCCAATCAATAACATGAGTGGGATCAACCATATACTTTAAAAGTTAAAAAATATGAAAAACATCATGGATCCATGAAATATATAAAGGAATATCCAACTAATAATTACCTAGAATTATATTTTCCAAAATTAAATAAGGTCCTACAAATCATGAACTTTGTCCATAACTTGAAATTCTTGTGTATTTTTTAAAACAATAGAACTTTTTTGTTTACTTGAGCCTTATTTTATCCTTTTCCAAATGTATTGAATTTAAGTATCATACTCATGCAATACATTAGATATAACAATGACACCATTGTCTAAACTATCCTAACTATTAGTCATTAAAGTTTTCTACCATAAAACACCTTAAAAGGTGTCATTTTCAACAAAAATAGTAAGTTTTATTATAATATACTTAGCATATAAAATATTCCCAGAAGTTACTTATTTGATATATGGCATAGATTATTAACATGTATTCACACACTTGGTTGACTCCCTTTTGTCTAGTTATTTCCAGATGATATGTTGAACTAAGTTTTAGTGCAGTTCTAAAAGATGAAATCAAAGTTATCCAAAATATTAAAGTAGAAAACTTATCTCAATCAAAATTTTTGAATTTTGGCATACTATAAATTCATAAAATTTCATTAAAAAACCTTATTGCTAGTAAGGAAGAATAATGGCATATATCTCCTAGAATAAAGTGGTAAATTTTAGTTAACTTATCCACAACTATAATAACTATATGATGCATGTTTATAGACTTTGGTAGATATATAATAAATTCCATGGATATTGAAATCCATTTATCCTTAAGTATATTATGATGGTAACTATCATCCATGACGATAATGTCCAGCCTTGAATCTTTGACATTCGAGGCATCTTTCCAATAAATTATCCACGTCTTTATAAATACCTTTCCAAAAGTAGATATTTTTCAATTCTTGAACCATTTTAGTAATACTTGGATGGGAAAAGTAAGTTACAATTTACACTTCTTATATATATATATATATATATATATATATATATATATATTATAAAGTTAATTTTTGAAGGTACATAAATAATTTATCAAATTCTGAACAACCCACCATAAACTAATGAATATTCTATAATTTTTAAATAATAGGGGTTTTAAATAATTTTATAGTTGTGTTTAAATATAATTCTTAAATTTTTTCATCCCATGGAAATAGTTCCAAAATTAGATATTATCCTTAATAAATTATAAATATATGTTCTCTTGATTAGATCATTAGCAATGTGATTTTTATTTTCCTTTAACATATGAAATTTATAATCATAAATGTTGATAAATTCTATGCACCTATGTTGCCTAACATTTAAATTATCTTATGTAAAAATGTTTTCTAGACATTTATGATAATATTTTAATTGAAAATTTCCACCCAAAAATTTAGTGTCTCCATATTTTTAATTTTTTAATTTCTACACTTATAACAACATTTCATCAATATGGTTAGATTAATGGTAAATAGTGTCTCCATATTTCACCATTATAAACATATATGATGATAAATATGTTTATTTCCATGCACTTTTTATCTTTTTTGATTCATAAGCCAATATGCATCCATTTTATAACAACATTTCCCAAATCCTATTCAATGGCATGTCTATCTAAATAGTGGACTCACCATTGGGATTTTAAATCAATTAAATATGTATTGAAATGAGTAAATAGTCCATATATGAAAATATTATTCAAATTAATTTATCCACATTAAGTATTTACCTTTTGTTGAAGTGAAGAGGTAGGATTTGAAAAGTTAGTAGAAAATCAACAAACTTTCGATACTAACCAATAACTTCCATGAAACTTTTGTAATCATGTACATTTTTAGGATAAGACCATTCCATAACAAATTTTTTTTCATAGGATCAACTTAAACACCTTTACAAATGATGTCTCCAAGATAATGGATCTTGTCTTGAAATAAGGAACACTTCAAGAAATTTTCCCAAAGAACCTAATTTTTATTAATTTTTTCAAAACTAGTTATAAATGGCATTCATGGTACTAAACAACATGAGAATAAAACATTATATATTTTATAAATACTATTAAAAAATGACCCAAATAGTATCTATACACTATTTTCATGATATTTGTCAACATTAAAAGTGATTTTTTCAAAATGAAAGTCATGTTATTAAATTCATAGTTCCCATACCTTATTCTAAACATTTTTGTTGTTATCTTCATCCTTTATTCATAACGGATGAGAAAAATAATTTAGGTCTATATTATAGATCAATGTCTCTCCATTCATTTGAATATAAATATCATCAATGTAGGGCATCAAATACTTGTTCTTAATGATGACTTGTTGAACATCATTCAATCAATATACAATCTTAAGGTATCATTTATTTTATAAAAAAAATTATTGTTGTTCCCTACGGAGACACACTAGATGAATCAAATATTTTCTCAATGGCTCTTGTAACCTCACTTTTAATTATCAAAACTATGATGTTTTCATCTTATAAGATTATTAATATTTCAAATATAAATCAAGTATAATATAAATATAGAAATCTAATTATTGTAACAGAGGAATTCTTGGTAGAGACACTTAATTTTGGTACAAATATTGTAATTACAATTTTATTATTATGTTTTCATGTATATGGATAATTGTTTCAAATTGGGCTCTTATTGTCACATTTCCAATTTTTGTATCCCCATATTTATTTTTCATTTTAGTATTCCTTTTTAAATATTTCATGATATCATTTGTGTACATTAGGATCCACCCAGATGCCTTACAGATCATCTAGATCTCTATTTCAATGGTTTTATGTTTTGGCCATTTTTGGAATAATTTAAAAGTGGTCATGACTATTATCATATTATAAAATTATTTGAGTTATTTTTGGGTCTATTTTCCCTTCTCCATGTTTTATACATTTTATTGTGCCTAATTTTCCATTTTCATAATTTGATGTGGTCAAATTGCGTGCCAATATGTGCTACTTTTAGGTCAATATATTTATATATATACAAACAACTTAATACATTTTTAACAGGTGAGCAAGTATTATGAGCTTGTATATATTATATCTTATCCTTTTAAGGATAGAATCGATATAGAAATTCTATTGATTTCATTTTCAACATACTTTTACTAAAAGAGGGCCTAATAACAATAGTGTTAGTTTCATTTATAAACATATGGAGAGAAGTTTGAGGCCTATATCACTATTTGGGATCAATCAATTTCATTCATAGAACTACATGAGCTTTTATTCTCAACTTGATATATAAATAAACCTCCACTAAATGGGAATAAGAAAATAACATCTCATATTTAATTTTATCTTATATGTATTGTTAGGTTCTTAGGGTAGATTAGGGTTTTCAAAAAAGAGAAAATATTTAGACATTTTTACATACTTATTTGCATATCTAATAGAATTTTTTACACATTATTTGTTGATGAAGGGTTCCAAAATGTTTCATACTTAAACATATATAGAGCCAAAATTTTAATAGGTTTTCAAGTGTGTAATACCATATTTCAATGTCTAAAAATACCCTATTTAATCTAGTATTGAAAATGCTATAATAAAAGATAAAAGAAATAAGTTGGGTACATGTGTCTAGTTTCTCTTCATATTTCCAAGTATGCCCCAATTATCCATATTGATCCATGAAAAACTTTTAAGGAAACATGGGAGACCCATAATGTTTACTTTTAGATATTTTTTTGTAAACATGTAATATTGAGATGTGCATTATGTATTATTGAGACATGAGATGGTATTAGTTCCTGAGACTGATTTTATGTATTATGTGATGTTGTTGATTTGATTACATAATAAAAATTCTATGCTTAGATTATATTATTATTATATTAATTATGATTTCAATTACATGTGTATGTATTTTCTAAATTTAATTGTTGAGATTTTATGCCTTGTATATGTTAGTATGTGATTTTTAAGATTATAATTACTTGTATAGTTTATTTCATTTAGTTGCTTTGGCTATGTAATATAATTAATTTTATTTGTGAATTATTATGTAGGTGATAGGGAAGTATGATGAGGGAACTAAGAAAATGGTCTAAATCATTGGTAAAGTGGTGGAATGTGTACTTGACCATTCTATGATTCAAACCTTTCCATGTGTCTTATGTGGACATAGTCAAAAGTTGTGGAATTCCTTAACCCTCTAAGCACTATTCAACCCCATGGATATTATTAATAACTATTGTTATAAACCTTAGGAGTATCCTTCACATTTAATTTCATTCATAAAGTTTAATTTTAAGCCACATAAGTGTCCATATTGACCCAAAATTCGGATGGACACATTCAAACAACTTTTTAAGTGGATTTTGAGTGTTCTAGAAGTGATTAGAGGTGAATTTAATGCCCTTGTTTAATATATGATGGAATGAGACCTTATTTGGAGTATATATTAATCAAAATTAATATCATATGATCCATTTATCACATGTAATAATGAGATAATTAATTAGGTATGAACTTGATTTCCCACATGGGCTAATAAGTGAAGTTATTTCTAGGGAGACTTATTGACCTTGGGCGAAGGGATGGGAAGGGACATGTGTTACCTTTCTAAAAGAATTTATAGGAGAGTGATTATACTATTTAATGAATTAAATACTTATTTGAATCAAACATTTCTCCATTTTTAAAATTGTAAATTATAGAAGAACTAGAGAAGAAAAATGAAGCCAAGTAGAGAAGGATGGAATCTTGGTGAGAAAGAGAACTTAGCCTTTCACCTATGGAGGAGTCTTTCTATAAATCCCAGATGAGAAATGAGGTGGTCTTCCATGTAACCTTATGTTTTCATTGTATTTTATTTAATTTTAAATGAGAAGCTTTTCCCTTATGTTTTTCCTTGTTTTCAAGAGGTATAGCGCCACTTGGCCTTTTTTACCCTTTCTTACCATGGTTGTGACTATAGCCATTGTGTTGGTTTTATTGTCCACTTGGGATTTTTATATGAAATATATATCCTATTTTACTTGGTTTTTAAAAAAAAATACATTTCTTGTTTCATTTTAACATTGTTAAAATTCTTGATTAGGCTTGAATTTACTTGCCTTATTTTGATCTTTTACATAGTGGAAATGGGTAATAAAACTAGGTTCTTATGCCCCCCCACATGGTTTTATCTTGTGTAGTGATAGTGTCTAGTAGAAAAATAATTAATATACCTTTTTACATGGTACTTTGGCATGAAAAATTGTGTTAATGTTCTCCCATGGCCAAAAGACTTTAGAACAAGAGGGATGCATCCACACATTATTATTTTCCTTCAGTGCGCCTTTTGTTTTATAAATATGTTTATGGTTTAATTTTTATCATTATGGTATTTGAAGTGATGACATTTTTTCCTTGAATTCCTATGTTATGTATGGAAGCCTCTTATATGTAACAAATTTGTAAGCCTCCTAAATGTGTTGCCTTGTGAGTGATCCTTATAAAATTTTTGTTATCATCCAAACCTCATCTTGTCAATTTATTCCACATTAAACCAATGATATAAAGATGCTCAAATTTAGGATTCTTAGGCTTGATGGTGCTTAGGTAAGTCACCTAATGATGGAAAAATGATGGGAGGAAATCGTCTCTTTCAATTAGCCTTACAAGTGAATTGAAAAGTTTACTTGAAGATTTATTATTGCTTAGTTTTTGTAATTATTATTTTTATTCTATTGGTTGTTTTCAAATCCTTAAAAATGTAATATTTAGTTTTAACTTAGTAAGAAAATACATGATTCAACTATGATGTGCATAAAATGATTTATTTGCTTGATTTTTAATTTTAACCCTTGTTGAAGAGGAGAGAGAATGAATTTATTAAAAAGGAATTATATTAAAATGGAATATTGAGGTTGAAAAATCCTATTGAAAATTATATATTATTTTATTTTACTCTATGTCATAAAATAAAATTGAACATTATATTAAAATGGAATATTAAAGTTGATAAATACTATTGAAAATTATATATTAGTGTATTTTACTTTGTGTCACAAAATAAAATTAAAACAATAAATTGATATGCTTCATTTTCAATTATATCATTGAGTCCATTGAAGTACCATTGTGTGAAACTAATTTTAATACACTTTAGAACATATTAAATATCCACTAAATCAATTTTTTGAATTAGTAGGCTTCATCAAGATTTTGTATCAACTTACATAATATCATTATGTGCCACTTATAAAAGATATGTATTTTTAAGCCAAAACCACTTAAAAGGGCTCATTTTCCTTTATTAAATATTGAGATTTGTTAATTATTGTGCATGATTTTTGAGGTAGAAAACATCTCCAAATATTGTTAGTGTGAATTTTTGGATTTTATAAGCTTATAGCCACTCATTTCATAATATTTTGTCTAACATTGTTCTAGTTATGAATTTATGAAAATTGTCACTCTGTAGGGTAATATTCTTACAACACAAGCCTTGGGAAGGGCATTGTAACATGTATGTATGGTAGTTTATAGATTGGGTTGATACTCATGTGATCATGTAGCATTTGGTAAATGCCCCAAAGTGGCTAGTGTAAATTACTAGGCAATTTTCTGTCAGTTTTTTAATTAGAATCATTCTTGTGAACATAGTGGTTGGGAACCATGTGGCTTAAAATCCATGAAATGATCCAACCACTTGGAATTCTTAAACCACAATGATAAATAAACAATGATCACCAGATTTTACTTAACATGCATGGCTAGTCAAAACCATGGCTATGATTTTTATTTTTTTAATGATATTTTATTATAAAATCAAATATTGTTAAATATTACTTTAGCATTGTATGTTTTTAAAGTTCATCTTTTGTAATTATTTCTCAAAACCATAAAAAATTTCAAACATGTATGTGTTTTTATTTAGCTAATGCAGGTGAATTAAAGACTAGGTGGGGTGACCCCAAAATGGACCCCTTTCAATTTTTCATGCCCTTCTAGATGAAATTAATTTTAAGGTCTTGAAGGAAATAATTTTCTAGAAATGACCTCTTTCTCATAGAGGTGATTTTAGACCTTTTTGATTAATTATACCAATTTTATTCTAGCGATTGGAAAGACTTAGATACCAAGAGGTAGGGGAACCAAAAAGGGACCTCCCAACCCCTTTAATTTTTATGTTCCTCCACACATAAGAGGTTTTAATAATTTAAACTACATAGTTCTTGATCTATGATACTTTTGTCATAAGAAGGTATTTTTAGACTAGTTTGACAATTTTGAGCTCTTGAAATCCTAGAATGGGTTGAACCCAAAATGGACCCCCATTAATTTTTTACATATATCATATGAGATAATTTTGAAAAATTTAAACTATGTTTTGAAAATAAAATAACCTTAAACCTAGCTTGAAAACCATTAATAGTTGTCATGGATCTTGAAGCTCCTTGAGACCTTTTTAGAAACTGTGGGAGACTAAGACCTCTAGGAATATTTTTGAGAATATGGTAACATGTAATAAATATTAAAGTATGCATATATAAAATACAATTTCAAAATGAATTAAATTTAAAAAGCACCAAAATCTTGAGGACTCCATTAATGGTAGTAATCTAAGGTTGAATAAGGAGAAGAGGGATGATTATGGATAAGTCATCATCCCACAACTCCATCCTTTCAAAAATATTATTTTTTAACTTAATGATTGTTTTTTAGCCTTTATGGACTTCCTTAAGGATTTAAAGGGATTCCTCATATTTGACCAAATATGATGGCTAGGGTTGAATTGATATGATGGCAAATATGAAGTGATCTATCCTTAGGGGGCTTAATTGAGACATTTTGGACCCACTTTTAGGTTATATAGGGACTATATGATCTTTTTTAATAACTTTAATCTATAGTTAACTCACTCAAAATTAGACTTTAGTTATAACTTAAGTGTGATCCAAACCCTATGATTAGATATAATCACACAAAAAAAATTAAATAACATAAAAAGCTGGAAAGAATTTTTTAAACTAGTGGTTTCTTGAACCACCTCATCTTAGTCAAGCATCCTTTTGGAAACATGGGGTCATGGGCCTACTAGGATCACTTAGATGTTTTTAATCTTGTGTGATAACCTATAGGCCAAAAAGAGTAAGTGGGACCTACATGGTTTCATAGCAACCATATGTCCACTTGTTCATTGCCTCTATTCTCATTGGGCATATGATTTTTTTAGATGCTTTATGCATTTCATGTCATGAATATGTATAGATAATAGTTAATGCAGTTATGTAGAATATGTGTTATCAATTTTCAAACAAATGGCCTATTTTTGTGTATTCTTAATCATGTCAATTTTTGGGCATAAAATTATAGTATCATAGTACAATTAAAACACCAAGAGCTTTGTGGATCATTTTTAGGTACCACTTATTCCATATCAAACCAATTCATGTAATTTTTTGGGTGATACACCTTATTAAGGAGTTAGGAATAGTATAAATGAAGATCTCCTTCAATCATGGGATATTTAGAAAAGTATTAGATGCTTGACTTATTATTTTGGTTTCTACACCTGAAAGACCCATGTTAGAATTTTTTGGACACCCAACCATCTAGTATATCAGATGAAGTTGATGAAAGCTTGGAATAAATGTTCCAAGTATGTATTAGGGATTTAGATTGTTACAAGGGCCAAGTGACCATTACATAAAAAGTGAGCTTTTTTAATGTTATATTGATGGGAATTTCCCATGACCTTAGACATATGTATCTACTTTAGATGAATTCATTATTAAATTATTGGGATGGATTCATATTGGTTCTTAAAATCATGAGGTTTGATCTTAGTTAGATAGTATAAGTGTCTTGTACGCCTAGGATCAAGATGGGATTTTATAAGTTTAGTAACCTATTTCTAGTTAAGTGTTGCCTCAAGTGGAGTGTGATATATATTTACTTAATGTTTTCTCACATTGAGAATGATGTTGGAATGAATTAATATGATTTTAATGAATACATCCCCTTTTTCCTTAGTTGTTGACTCTTTCTTTGTGACTCATTCCAAGAAGAGTTTAGGATTAGTCCCTCCTTAGGATACAAGACTCATATATGTGGAACATAGAGGGTTATAGATACTTAGGGACATACTTGGTTCATGTGAGGGATCAAGATCCTCATGTTATTACACATGGGGTTTCACATGAAACCTTTATGTGTACATTTGAGTTTTATTAGATATTACCTTCACCTTATGTAATGGACTAGTGATACCACAAGGATGGCCTTAATAAGGAGATTCATATGGATCACTTTGTATTAACCTATCCTTATGGTGAATGACCCCTTCCTTATTTTATTAGTGAGATATGCCTTGGTTTTATCCACATGATGGAGTGATTTATCATCAATGTTGGACGTTAGTGATGGTTAAAGAGGAATATGTGGGATTTATGTAATCTTGGAACCAAGTGTGTGTAATCAATCAAATTAACCACGTAATGATTATGTTGGAGTGGTAGTATTGCCTTTTGTCACATGTTTAACTCATACCCAAGGTATAAATATTAGTTTAGATGTTGATATATAAATGTTGTGGTAAAAAACCCCTTTGAGGTTATGACCTTGTTTCTTGGAGTATCTATTTAGATATTATCCTTGTGTTTAACCAAAAATAAGGTGACCTTGTTTATATAGACCCTTTAGAGGATTTTTTTTTTTAGTTTTCTTCATTTCTAATAATGTTAGATAATACCTTCATACTTGTGGAGCATCTTAAAAGGATGTATGTAGGCATGATAGTTTGATTTACTTGATAATAATGATATAAATTCTTCATAGATAAGTTTTGCTTCTATAGTGGTGGCTCAAGTGGTTTTCCTATGAGTGTTGATACTATTGATATAATATAAGTATATTTCATATCAATAGGTAGAAATAACCCTATGTGGGTGTACCTCTTCATTGTTAAACATGATCATGATAAGATTATGCATTTGATTTTGTATCTTATATGTTAGTTTCATAGAGAATATAGTTTAACATTGATTATGATATCTATTTTTTTTAGGTGTCAACCTTTTGAGGTGACCCTTCTCTTTTCATGTTGGCCATTACATCATTTTGATAGTATGTGTTGTGAAAATGCATACATAATATGAATTCATGTGGTACCTTATTAGATGAATGTGTTGGGGCTCATAATGCCTCATTTTCATAATCATACCACATGCTTATCCTTGAGTATGGCTTGATGAGTAGTGTAGGTGTTGCACATCCTTGACTCATGGAAATTTTTGTGCCTAAGAGGATGCATTATATAGTGGTGTCATTTTATTAATCACCTAGTAGTGTCATTTATACATTGACTCCTTGTATTAATTTTTACCCCTTATTCGCTAGGTTGTAATCAATTTTTGTATGAGTTTTTTGGAATGCCCATGTGAGGGTGTTTCATTTTTATCCTAAAGGAGATGAGTTTCTAGGGAATTTTAATGGATATGATGCATGAGTATTATAAGTTGGTATGTTATTTTGAGGACCTTTTTGTGTTAGGTGTGTGTGGTAGTATAAGTGTGTGTCCTTAGGGAGAAACTATTCCTTCTTAGAGTTATTAAATGGTTACTTTAACTGAGATTTTTAAATGTATGTTGTATACCATGTTGGGTAGGTGAGTACCTAGAATAATTAATGAATTTCATGAATAAGATATTCATATAACCTTCTTGATCACCTTAGATCAATCATAATTGGTGATGGTTATACCTTTTTATTGATAATTAAAGTCTTTAGGGGCTATTTGTACATTTTATAGTGTGTGTTGTTTAAACATTACATGCTTCTCACCCAAACAAGTGTGCTCATGTTAGATGGAACTTTGTGCCTTGATAACATCAACTCTATTGGAGGGGATCTAAAAATATCCCTCAAGATTGGTACCACCCTTAAGTTATGGGAATAATTTTCATATAAGAGTGTAATATGTTTTGATAGTCACTTAATATGTGTTAGGAGTTTGTTCATGGATTGATATTCCATACAATTTTTTATTTGAGAAGAGGTTTTGTTTTGTTATCACTTAGCTAGTATTGATATGAGTTGATACTCTTTCACCATTAAGTAACATCATAATAATCCCACTAAATGGATTTATATATTTCATGATGTTAATTAAGTGTTCTTTTTTATCATAAACTTATTTCATTAGTGTTGATTCACCTACATTACTTGGTCTTCATAGAATGGTGTCTTTTGATTCATGTTGAGTATAAAAGTTATATAGATGGAGTAGATTGATGGCTCCATGTGGTCTAATCATTTAACTATTTTTTTGGAAATGTGTTGTGATATTTACCATTTATAGGTTGTTAAGTGTGTGCTGGTTTTGGAAACATAGAATTATGATGCATTATTCATACCACATAAGAGTATTGAAGAGTCATTTTTCTAGATGTTGAAATGTTATCTATTTAATCTCCAATTGTGGTCTTCCAAATCCACATTTATTAGTATTATTTTATCTTTACCATGTGATGTTGTAGAACATAAATTAGTCTAGCTCTTGATTTTGTCTTATAAGTTGATTGGAATCATTTTTTTATCGTTATCCATACTTTGGATTTCAAGTTTGTTAAGCTATTTTATATTTCAAAACATTATTTAATGTTGGATCTCCTAAAAAAAATTATTTTTATTTTTGTATTATATTTAAATGTCCATCCATTTTCACCTTTATCATTCCTTGGATGGTATGGCATTGTTTAACCTTTTTATTATTCTCCCTTTTGTGGATTTAGCTATGTTGTTTTGATGATTAATTTTACTACTTGATTGGATTGGGTATTTTTAGTTGTTAACATATGTTTTTATGATGATAACATTACCACTTGTTTGGATGCAATGCCTTTAAGGATATAGTATCCCCACCTATTTTAATGACTTCCAAGAGAAAGTTTACATAAGGGGAGGGGGTGGGAGAACCTTATTTTCAGAATGCTTGATTTTAGATATTTTGTGTCATTCATGTCTTATTGAGATGTGAATTATATATTATTAATACATGAGATGTTATTGGTATCTTATGCCAAAGACAAATATTCTATATAATATGTGATGCTACCAATTTTCTTATTAAAGAATAATTATATGCCTAGATTAGATGATTATTCTATTCATTATGATGTCAATATCATGCATATGTATTTCCTTAATTTGATTATTGAGATGTTATGCTTTAAATATGATCATATGTGTTTTGTATGATTGGAATTACTTGTATTATTTATTTCATTTAACTTCTTTGGCTATCTAGGCCAAGGAAATTCATGTGCACATTATTGTTCAAGTGATAAGGGTGACCAAAAAGGAAATCATAACTAAATCAAGAATGAGTACATCATTAGTAAAGTGGTGCCATGTGTACTTGACTCTAATGTGATTTAAAAAAATTCCTTGTGATGTATGTGGACCTAGTCAAAATTTATGGACTTCCTTAACTCTCCTAGCACTATTCAATCCCATGGGTACTATTCATACCTCTTCTTCTAAACCTTAGGGTTATCATTTAATTTGTAATCCATTAATAAATTGTAATTTTAAGCCACATAATTGGCCCTATTGACCCATAAATCGGATGGACACATTCAACCAACTTTGTAAGAGGATTTTGAATGTTTTATAAGTGATTAGATGTGCATTTAAGGCCCTTGTTGACAATGTGATGGATTAAGACCTTATTTAGAGTGTAGATACAACCAAAGGATGAGACCATGTGCCATATATGGAATTAGATAGTGGGATAATTAATTAGGTATGGACTTTCATGACCACATGTTATTGTAAGTGAAGTTATTTCTAGGGGAGACTTGTTAACCTTGGGTTAAGGGATGGGAAGGGACACATGTCACCTTCCCATTTCCCTTTATAGGAGAATGATTAACCTATTTGAGGAATAAAATTCTTCCTTGAAGAAACTATTTTTCCATTTTGAAAATTATATATTAAAGGAGAGTTAGAGAATAAAGAGGAAACCACGTAGAGAAGGAAGGAACCTTAGTGAGAAAAAGAACTTAACCTTGCACTTGTGGAGGAGTATTTATGTATATCCCAAAGGAGAGCCAAGGTAGAAATCCATGTACCATTATGTTTTAATATTATATTATTTAATTTAAAAATAAAATATTATCCCTTATGTTTTTATTTATTTTTAAGAGGTGTAAGGCCACTTGGCATACCCTCTTGTTACTCTTGCTTGTCATAGTTGTGACTATGGACATTATGTTGGTTTTATTACCTAATTGAGATTTGGAGATTCACAATCCCTCCTATTTTCATTGGTTGTTTCTAAAATACATTTATTATTTATTTTAGTGTCCTTAGGCTTCCTAATTGGGATTGAATTTACATGTCTTATTTTGTTCTTTTATGTAGTAGTAGTGGCTTGTGGAACTAGGTTCCTATGTACTCCCACATAGTTTTGATAATTTGTGTATTGATAATGGATGGTGGAACCATAGTTACTATTCCATTATACATGGTAATTTTGTGTGGTCAACTATGCTAATTTTCTCCCATGACCTAGAGATTGGAGAACAAGAGGGAGGCATCCCAAGCTATTTTTCTCTTTTAGTGAGCCTTCTATGTTGGAAATGAATTTATGGATATCCTACTATCATTATGGTTTTTGAAATTGTGTTTCTTTTCAATTTATAATGATATTGGGTATGGATGTCTCTTATACCATCAAAATTATAAGCCTCTTATATGTGTTGCCGAGTGAGTGATCCGTATCATGTTTTAGCTATCATTCAAACCTTGTCTTGTAAAAGTATTCCACATTACCCTAATGATGTGAAGATGCTCAAAGTTTGGAGTCTTAGGCTTAGGGATACCTAGGGTAGAAAACTAATAATGGAGAAGGATGGGATTCAATCCCCTCCTTTAATTATCCTTTCAAGTGACTTGTAGAGTTCATTTGAATATTTATTGTTGCTTAGTTTTTGAAATGATTTGTTTAAATTATATTGGTTTTTTAAAAATATTTGAGAATGT